>VXBC01010917.1:980250-1110190 GCA_013399945.1 Ploceus nigricollis
TCAGTTGGATATTGGTACTAGGCCAGTATCCATATTTCTTTAATAAATCATTCCAAAAAGAGCTAAGTCACCAAAGAAAATGCAAACCAAGAATGTTTTTAAACTTGAGTGATGTTAATAACTGCTGGAAAAAAGCCTTAGGCAAATCTGAGGTTTCTGTAATATAGTAATTAATTAATGTTTTGAATATAAATCCTTGTTTTGAAATGATCAGTTTTGTACTTTAAGAGAAAGGACGGAGTGAAAGTGGAGATTCAGGGTGAATCCAGTGAGTATCCTTAAAAGAGTCAGGAGATGTTTGAAAGAAATTTGGTTAATACTCACTTCCATATTTCTACTCAAAAAAAAAAAATTGTCAATCTTGCCTTAGCTTCTATTTCCAACCAGGCAGTTCACTGCAGAAAAGCAGTTTATATACTCTGCCCAATGCTGAACACAAATGAACTCCACTCTTGACTTTTTATTACCTTATTTTAACACTGATAACAGGTCAGAGAGAGAAAGGCTAAATGCAGTAGTTTCAGATCATTCCTTCTTAATAGTTGCAAGGCCTGCATACTTAACCAGGAGAAATTTAAATTATTTTTGTGTTAGTCATACTCTGGGGAGTTGCAGTGTCAAAATTATTTAATAACTTTGGATTAGCCACATCCTATTCTATCCGAGCCTTACTGCTTATCTCTAATGTCAAGGGCTGTGTCTGGGAACTATGAGACAACCAGTAGTAGACCCCTTCTCATATGATAAATATTGTTTTTGCAGCCTTCTGCTATGAGATTGCTAATACTGGGACAAGAACAAACCTTACATATTCGGTAAAGTGTTCAGATGCTGTCCTAGGTTTGCTCAGCAGGGGCGGAGCTTAGAGCCATGTGGGCACGGCTAGATTGCTGTCCTAGACCACTTACCTCATAGCTGAGGGCAATGATTTTGGAGGGAAGAACAAGGGAACCTATCCCCAGAGGTGCAGCATTTTATTCGCCCTCTTGATCAGGAAAGGTAACTGTGGTAGCACAATGGACTCTCAGGACCAGCACTGCAGACTCTGTCCCTCCACTGCTGCCACCCAGCCCTCCCCATTCCTCCCAGACGTGGCTCTGAGATTCAGAAAATCTATCCAAGATGCAGCTCCAGTACACAGCTCCAGAAAAAACACAGTGGCAAACCAAGGTGAAAAGAGCCAAGCCTGAGGTGAGCCTGAGCCCAGCCAAGCCAAGCACTCCAAAGCAGTGGTGCCGTGCATCGTGGATGATCCAGCTCTCTGGGGCTTCATCCATCGTTGTTTGTCATTGTCTGGAGCTCAGGGAGAGGAAACACTACCCACAGGAACACCTGTGATCTTGTGTTTGTCTCAGCAGCCATGCAGAACTAAGTCAAAGTGGTGAACACCATTTGCGTGAAAAGCACCTTCTCTTTTGTGTTCTTTTGTTGCTAATATTTTTGCTGTTGCTGTGAGTTTCTTAGTCCATTGCTGTGGGCTTTCAGAAAATTGTTGTCTCAACCCATAGTCTCTGCCTTTGCACTCTTTCACCAGAGTGGGGTGGGGGAAAGGAGAGTAGCTTATTTGGAGTTTAAATCCCAGCTGGTGGTAAACCAATACAGATATTGTAAACACGTACTATTAATTTAAATATATTATAGTGTGGTAAGCTCTCTCACCAGCCTTAAAATTCCAATTTTTCACTCATTTTCTTTCTCAATTTGATTCAATATCCAGGGGAACTCTTACCTTCTGACCAGGTTGCCACAGATTGCCAGGTTTGTATGTAACATCTCAGATGATTCCAGAAAAATAAACACAGGTGGCGTTATAAAATGGCTTTATCTGCCTCTTCCCAAAACAGATGTTCTATTGATCACAGGCTGTAAGTAGGCACCTTAGGACCAAGTGATGGGTTCAGCAGAAAAATAGAAAAGAAAAAGATCAAGAGGAGATCAATTAAAATGAGTAGTACCTGTTCTTTTGTTAAGATCACTGTTACTGATATGACAATCAAAAACCACCAACACATTGTCAGTGGTAGACAAGAGCTGGAAAAAACTCATGCAATCTGTTACTCATGGCATAATGTCCACTTTTTCTCCCACTTGATCTTAAATAAATATCAATAGACATAAACTCTAGATGTAATGAAAGATATTTTTTAAGGCCCTGAAAATAAGCGTTTTGTAGAAAATTGAAAGTTTAAGGAAGTGTTTGTAGTTTTTTCTTAAAAAGTTTAATTATCCATCAGAACAGTCACAGTTCCAATTTTTTATTCAGTTTTACTTCCAGTGAGGGGAGGAGGTTCTTTTAACAGTCTGATGTGTTATATAACCTCTAGAGTCCATTCCAGAGGCATCTATGATTATGGTTGTACAGTACTGATTATTTGGTACTCAGATGTATGAACCATACAGACTGGCATCGTTTCATCTTTTGTGACATGCATCAGTTGCCTCAGTGAAAGATGTTAGAGGAGAGATGGCAACTGAACTCCCTGCTAGGGATGAGAGGGGGACAGGGATAGGTTGCCAAATATGTGGATTGTAGCAGTATTGAGTCTGTAAGTATGGAAGTTTTGCTTATAATTCTTTCGTATTTTTTCTGTTTTCTCGGTAATTATGGGTGTTCTGACCATCTGTAGAAACATTCAGTTTATGAATTATTTCAGTTTTGTTTTTGACATTCATATGAAATTGTGTTTTTCTACCTAATCTGAGCTGAATGATGACAGATGTCCTGTTATAAGTTTCTGTAAGATCGCTTTTATCAGCCGTTCCCTGCTTGTCATGCTATGCACACAGCTCAAAGGAAGTGCTTCAGGCCAGGTTAGCCAAATTTGCATATCACTTATCCACAGGAATGTATTCATGGCTAGTTTTGACTGCTAACACAGCTCCTGTATCCATGAAGTTTTTATTGAACCTTAGTCATCAGTCTGCTTTGTGGGTGCAATAAGCAATTTCTGATTCCCTCTTAGAGATGCTGTGATGACTTTCCTGCAGAGGCTTGGATGTAGCCTGCTGCAAGGTCAGATGGGAAGTGCAAGCAGACTCAGATGAAGGCTGAATTGACTCTGGGAAATCTGAATGTGGGTATCACATGCTGGGCAGATGTTGGCAGCCTGGGCTCTAGAAAAACCCCAAAGCCAGCCAAGCCATGCTAAAGCACCTGCTCTCCCCTGTCTAGATCCTTCAGTAGATCAATGGAGGGGACATTTTTATCAATTTCCACCTGCTTCAGATTGCTCATTGTCAGTCTAAAAAAACCAATGGTAATGGTAAACTCTTCCTTTTTTGTGTGTTCAAAGAGAAAAAAAGAAGAAAGTTTGTAATTTTCTGTACCAATAGTATTAGTGATTTTCATAAAACCATTATCTCATTACTCCATTAGTCTACATCAAAAGTTGCTGAGATTTATGGCCAGGGAGAATATTAAAGAATAGTTTTTGGCACAATCACTTACTTATACAAGTTCAAGTTTTGAAAAATGAGGATTTTTAAATCATAAAGCTTTTCTCTCTACTTTCTTTGAAACCAATATGAATATCTCCTTTTTAATAATAAAACATATAAAATATTTTTTCACAAGTTATGTTAGGAAAAGAGCCATGCTAGAAAAATATAGTTAGTCATGACAGAAAAAAGACTTTAAAAAACTCATTCAATCCAAACACTATTTTCTGCTTTTCAAAACTAGTTATTTATTTTCAGGTTTACTGAGCCAAAAATAAAAAGAACAAAATATTATGGCTCCATTTGGACAGAAAGTCTCATTATGGTGCTTGCTGAAACATTGGACTTGGATTCTACATAAAGTTTGCTGCATATGCTAAAAAATTAAATTAAGTAGGAAAGGGTGATTTTCTTTTCCTTTTCCATCCCCTTCCAAGTTTAAATTATTTTAATTTAAAGCTGACTCAGAACTTAAATTACAGCAATAACAATACACAAAAAAGGTTTTAAAGATGTGGAAAAAATTCAAAGGGGAAATGCTTTACATATCTCTGTTTAAAGTTAGACTGGAAAGTACAAATCAAATTAGGTGAAAGTTTTCGACATGATCTAGTAAAAAAATCAGCCACAACCAGAGGAAAATCCCCCAGAAAGTTACAAATTGGAAGTGGGGGTGATTTTAAATAAAGAATCAACTGAAAATATGTTTCCTGAGTAATATAAAGCAAAACCCAAAACCAACCAGAAAAAAAAAAAAAAAACTCTTCACCTTTGGAGCTTTAAGGAAACCAAATTTTGTAAAACTGAAGTGTTTCAGTGCATCTAACAAGGAGATGTGACATAAAACAGCCTGAGATAAACCCTTTGAAAAAGGAATGTAACATCCTCTAAACAAAGAAGGAAGTACTAGCTTAGTCTTGAGAGAATAAAAATATTTCCATATTTTATATTACTTCTGACAAATAATACAAATGCATTGCAAATTACAGAAGGTAGTTGGTCTGACAATGTATCAGGCTGTATTTAAAAGATGATCTTTAAAAGATCAAAACTATCAATGTCCAGAATTTCTTTTCTTACCAAAAGCAAAGTTACATGGGTATGCATGGTCTTGGCAGATGTATCTGGTTTGCATGGCTAACAAAGATATTCTTACAGCTGCCTGCCACTTATCTGAGCTCAGAAGGGTTAAACTTCTCAGGTCATTAATACTGGCAAAGATTTGCTTTGCATGGGGTGTATGCAGTCTTGATGCCAATGAATGCAGGAGGTGATCCTCCCCCTGTACTCAACCCTAGCAAGGCCACATCTGGAGTGCTGTATCTAACTCTGAGCTCCTCAAAATAAGAGATATGGAGCTCCTGGAGCAAGGCCAGTTGAGGACAACAATGATTCAGAGACTGAAGAACATCTCCTGTGAGGAAAGGCTGAGAGAGTTGGATCAGTTCAGTCTCAAGAAGTGATGACTTCGAGGTGAACCCATCAGTGTCTGTAAGTATCTAACGGGAAGCTGCCAAGAGAATGGAGCCAAGATCTTCGTGGTTCCAAGGAATAAGACAAGAAGCAATGGGCAGAAACTGATGCACAGGAACTTCCACCTGAATATGAGGAAGAATTTCTTTACTGTGTGGGTGATTGAGTACTGGGACAGGTTGCCCAGAGAGGGTGTGAAATCTCCCTTACAGGAATTATTCAAGAAATGTCTGGGTGCAATCCTGTGCAATGTGCTCTAGGATGACCCTGCTGGAGCAGGGAGGTTGGACCAGATGACCACTGTCATCCCTTCGAATCTGACCCAGCCTGTGGGTAACTTTTCTATTTCTGTACTTGCCAGAAAATGAAGTTTTGTGCAAGCCTTTCAGAAACATTGAGGAAAACATGAATATGCTTAGACTTGCATATCCAGGTAGAAATAGTAACATTTCTTCTGTTTTAGACTTAAGACCATCAAGCAGAAATTGAAATAGAGAGTTACCTTGTAATTTATCAGATCTGGCACTATTTTTTCTCATATTAGAAGACCAATATGCAATACCTGGGACAATATTTTCAATAATAACAATAACAATAGCATAATAATAATAATTCTAAGGTATTTTACTTTTGAAAGCAAGTTGAAAGAGGTATACCAATTGTCTTGATAGGAAATCTTATAATTTTTCATAAACCCAAGAATTCTACTAACTTGTAACCTAATTGAATGCTGTAAATTTTCTTATACTTCCCATATGACAGGGTATTCTTCTTAGCTTCACATGTCAAATGTTATTAGGAATGTGGTATGCCTCCTAAACCTTTCTGCCCTTTCAAAAGGTGGATATCTTAATTTGATTAAATATTCCGTATGCAAAGTATGCAGGTGACTTTGACATACTCACTGAGAAAAGGTGCTGTGTTCATGTGATATATAATATTGTTCTAAGCAATAAAAGTAGACTTCAGGGAAAAATAAGAGAGACCCAGCTTCATTTAAGTAATGATTGATGGCAGCACATCATGGTACAGTAACTAATTTCCTGACTGGTAAAAACAAATCAATGAGTAGTTTTAGATACTATTCTTCAAGAGAAGTAGATATTTAAGGTTTGATCTTAGTCATGAAGCTCAGACAAGATTCCTACTGATTTTACATACAGTTTCTGTGAAAGTCTCATACCGTTAGCCCTTACAAGAAAGAAGTTATTGGAGAAATTGATATCAAAAAGAATCCCACCCTCAGTGCTCATTAAGCATTTTTATCTAGATAATTGATAGAGTTTCTGTAAATGACAAAATATGTGCTTAATTCAAGGACCCCCCTGGAACTTTAGTGGCATTTAAGAAAAAAATTATGCTTTTCCTCTTTTAGAGAATAGGAAATTTCGACAAGAACTTCATCTTGAGTTCATCAGCCTGTAGGGGCAGAATAAATGTGTTTTCCTTCTTCTGGTATTAACACTTTCTTCTGATGGTGCACATTTGAATTCCTTCTCAAATACATAAGAAATTGCCAGTTGTGTAGACTGATCTTACTTCCTCAGTCATGCAATTAATTTATGGGGCAAGAGGCTGGGTGGTACAATTTACTTGGGATGGCTCAGGTGAGGTTGGCACAGGAATGGGATTAGAACTGACTTCAGGATTGTGGTTTAATGCCTTACTAAACACTGGAGTCTCTCAGTCTTGGCTAGAAGACCAATCTGAAAAGACAAATTTGTTGTTGTCCTTTTGTGGCATCCACATCTTCTCTCTCTCAGGAAATTTTCATAGAGGAGCAGAGAGAGAAGAAAGAGAAAACAATTTATATTTCTGTTCCTTGTTTCTCCCATGTGGAATGCATTTGGAGATTGTTGACCTGGGGTGATTGGTTGATTGAATTCTGGTGAGGATTGTTTAGGTGTGATGGCCAGTGAGAGCCAGGTGTGTCTGGACTCTCGGGAGAAGGTCACGAGTTAGTTGGTAGTTAGATATGGTAAGTTAGAAAAGTAGGATGTAGTTTTAGTATCTCTCTTTAAATAGTATATTAATGTATTATAATACAGATATTATAAAGAAATCATTCAGCTTTCTGAACTGGAGTCAAACATCATCAATTATACATGGTTTTATTTGAGGATTTTTACGATGACTTACAGACTTTTTTTTTTTAATATTACTGATTTAGGGTAATTAACAACATGCCTCTAGACAACAGAAACACTTGATTCCAGACTCTGAGAGAATTAAGCCCATTTTATTTCTCTGCTAGACCAAGTTACTAGTAACTCATTCTTTCAGCTGAGTAAGTAGAATTTCCCCCAAAAGGTATCTTTGATGTAGAGCTGTTTGTGTTTCAGCCTTGAGAAATGAATCATAAAACATCTTAATTAGGTGTGGGGTAAATCTCCAAGAAAACTCTAGGATCTGCTACTAGAAAAATTTCGAAGCAAACAACTTGGATTAACTAAAGTTGAAAGTACTATCTGTGGCTTAAAAACTAATACAAAATGACTGTCTGATTAACTGGCAAAGCAGATGTGTCAGGTGAGTAATGGAATAAAGCATCAACCAGCTGACAAACAAAATGACTGTACTATGTGGATAAATTGACTTATATACAGAGTTCTAATCCGTGTCTGCTGGTTTAATTGACTAATGATAAAGTCTAACTCTAAATGTAAACTGAGCACAGTTAAATCTAGTCTGAACTACCAGCACTCAGGATGCCAGTGCTTCAGCTGCTCTAAAAGTTTGTGCCAGGAAGAATACAACTCACGCAGTGAATATGCAGATTAGGAAAGGCTTGAAAGGCAATCGGATCACTGGTGGTAACAAGTTAAATATCATCACCCCTACTAAATTTCAGCACAGATTGCCCCTGGCAAAAGGAAGGGAGAAATGTGGCCAAGAGTAAAAAGCAACAGGATCTTTAAGTAGGCTTCAGCAGAGTACTATTTCCATAGCTTAGTGTTTACCTTGACAATGCAGTCACACTTCTTCTTCAAAATAAATGTTTTGCAGGTACATAAGAGATCTTTAACAGTAGCAATTGGAAATTTCATATACAACTTCAGAACAGCATCTTTGTTTTAATGGGAAGTCAGTCTTTCCATTCATTTATTAATATCTGCCTGTCATTTACATAAACAGGTGGAGTTGATGAATATGCAATGAGAGACTGAAGCTGCCCATTTCTCCTCAATATGGCTTCCTGCTGCCCCATCCACCTGCTTTGTATTTATTTCCAGAATGCAGCATTTTTCACCATTTGCTCAAGTGCTTTCTAAGGAGAGACTCCATCCTGTCCGCAATTTGTTTCCCAGAGAATACATAATATGGATCCCCAAGCACACTACACCATTCTGTATTATTATAATTGTTATTAGTATAAAGTATTCCCCAACTGCACAGAGTAGCATAAAGTAGAAGCCCACTAATAAATACCATCAATTAAAGTGTAATAAAAAGAATGTATTTTTTTATTACAGAAAAATCTAAACTGAAACAGCTTTGCCAAAGGACTGGAGAGTGTAACCTTTTTGCTGTCAGATTCTTTACTAGTTGAGTACATCCTTTCAAACCAAGGAAGCTTCATGGATGAGTAAAAGGGGACTATGCTGCTGAATTAGTGTTGAATCAACCTGAATGAAGGCTGTACAATGTAGCTCAAAAATTGCATGACAGAAAAAATATTAAATAAGATAGCTTCATAATGCTTGGCTAAAATGACACAATTTTAATTTACGTCATCAAACAAAATAGTATTTGGATTCCTGCAGTTACCTACTTCCTAAAATAGTACAATTTACTTATAGACTTGCAAATCATCAGGATTTAGTATGGTGAATGCTATATTTGATCCTTGAAAACCTCCAGAAGTAGGCATTCTTGAACATCCCGAAGGATGGATGTCCTAAAACAACCTTAACATTTTAAAAGAAATCCAGACTATAACAGACAAGTTAGACTGAGGAAGCAGAAATTAAAGTATGAGGGAAAAAAGAGATCAAATAAAAGATTTCTACATGAGAGAGTGAGTGGGATTGAGTTCACCCTTAGTAAATTTGAGTATGACACCAAGCTGGGTGGTGCAGTTGATCCTGTATATGGAAAAAAAAAATGCACAATGCAATTGCTCACTGATGCCAGACCCTCCTTCTTGAACCCAGGTCAGCCCCCTCTTCTGGGTGACTGCCCCCAGTTTATATATTGGGCATGACATTCTATGGTGTGGAATATCGCTTTGATCACTTTAGGTCCCCTGTCCCAGCTGTGCTCCCACCCAGTTTCTTTTGTACACCTTCTCACTGGCAGAGCATGAGACAAAGAAAAAAAAAAATCTTAGGATAAACATGATTTAGCAAAAACCCAAAACATCAGTGTGTTATCAGCGTGCTATCAACACGATTCTCTTTCTGAATCCAAACCACAGCACTGTAACAGCTACTGAGAAGAAAGTAACTCTACCCTAGCTGAAACCAGGACTCACTGGAACAGGTTGCCCAGAGAAGTTGGAGCTGCCCTACCCTGGAACTCTTCAAGGCCAGGACGGATGGGGCTTTGAGCAACCTGCTCTAGTGGAAATGTCCCTGCCCCCAGGGCAGGAGTTTGTAACTATATGAACTTTAAGGTCCCTTCCAACCCAAACCATTTGTATGATTCCATGATTCTATGATAAACAGTGGCAAATTTTCAGGGTATTTCAGTCTTTAGTTCAGTACTCCATAAATGCTCGCTACAGCTGACATCATATTATATATGTATGCAATACATTATTGCATTGACATCATTTGATCTTGGTGTGCCTTCTACAGACTCTAAGAGGATAGAAATGCTACATATACACAAGTAATATGTTGTACAAGAATCAAAATTTCAAAAGCTGTTTAGGCTTATGTAGTTAGAATTTGTTAATATACTTTATATCAGATTAAAATTATGCTAATCTTGGAACAAGGATTGAGAAACATGGAGATCCACAACCACATGCTGTAATCATTTGATCACTGTTACTTTTCTTATCTTTGCCTGTCTCTGTGGCTTTTGAAGTCCTGGCTGCTCAATGTCCTAACTTTACCAGCAGATAAGGACCACATTTTTAGCTAAAGAGTCTGTGTGGTGGTTTGGGAACTCTCATTATGTCTACTGGCTCCAAGAGGTTATAAATTGTTTAAAACTGATTTTCTACCTTACAATAATAAACAAAGCTTGGGATGCTAGCCAGTGACTGCTGAAGTCTGTCCTTTGATAGTTAATGGATAAACATCTTTTGAAGTTTTCTTTATATTTTGTAGTTTGATGCTTAAGTCCTGACTAGAGCTAGATTTGTTTCCATTAAATTAAGAAAAAAAATTCTGTGGGAAAGAATTCACTTTTGCAAAATGTAGACAAGAAATCAAATCTGAAGATCAATAGTCTACAAATATAACTATATTCTATTTCTATTTAGTGTTCCAAAAATGTTAGCATACTGATGTGCTGCACATCGGGGTCAGAAATTTTCCTTGCTTAGCTGTTTGAAGTTGGTGCAGAAAGAGATAGTTTTCCTTGTTGGAGAGGAGGACAGGAAGATCAGGAGTGGCAATGATGTATGGAAATGAGAACTAGAGGGAAAGAATGGAAAGCTTGAGGAAAAAGGAAAAAAAAGGGAAAGCACAGCTTGTCTGTCTGTTCTGACAGACAGAAGTGTTAGTTTATAAAATGGAACAAGAAACTTGTTAGACTTGAAAGTAAGACAATAAGGCTTGAAGGTTACTCTCCTCCATTGTGGTATTATCCTTATTGAAATAATTGCAGTGAACCATGGGAAATGAGATTAATCACTCTATGAGATAAATTTTTGTAACTCTGGAAACCTGGGAGGATGTCCAACTTGTAGTGGTTTTCTCAGTTTATTCAAAAAATATAAACAAAATATTCCAAAGTTTATTAATTTTCCTGAGTACACCATTCTCTTAGAGGAGTCAGTAGCTTTATTATTTATCTCAAATAAGGATGATACTGAATTTGAAAAGTAAAATAGTGGAAGTACTTTAAATCCAGATATTAGTTATGGCCCTTATTATAGATATGGAAAAGTTAGGAAGGCTGATTATAATCAAATGAGAATCATTTCTAGAGGATTTATGGATCACCTTTATGGCACATGTTACTGGTAAGGGGAAAGTAGCAGGTTACTATGAATTCATAATTAGTTGCAAAGGTTTAGTAGCATGAAAACAAAGCTTACTTAGCTACTGAAAATAGTAATAAAACATAGCTGGCTTTTGGGTGATATGTGGGCACACTGTGTCTAGGGACTGGAAGAGGAATTTCATATCTGCACAACTATGGGGAGTATTTAGGTTTGTACTCAAACTTTGCCACTGCTACCAGTCTCTATTTAGAGCTGATGTAGTTTTGCAACTTATAGCTATGACATTCCAACTTGCATCGTAATCGTCAGAGCTAAAACTCCACAAGGGAATAAAAAATATCAGATGGAGTCATGTCATTTACACTGAACACTGCAGGAAAGGCAGCCAGGTCACAGCAGATTGGGGGGAAAAATCCATTTTTGTTACTAAGCAGAAGAAAAAATAAATCACAAATAGAAAGGGATTAATTTCTAAGGGACCTGCTATTAAATGTAGCATGGAAATTGGACTCTCTCAGAAGTTTGCAGAATATAACTTCACAAAATATATGCAATGGTGAATTATTACTTTAAACTCATAACCCAAGGCTGCAATGCAGGGATATAGAAGGTAGAAACTAATTAATCAACAATCTAAGTTGAGAGCAATATTTGCTTTTAGATGCCTGGTGAATAGAAGTAAGGACACTAAAAGGACTTACATAAATTATAGGTCACTGGAGATAACAGCACTCAAATCTGTGAAGGTCTCAGTGTTAAATACAGAAGTGGTGTAACAAGATAAATAACAAGTGTTTAATGATGGCAGGAAAACAATAATAACCTACAATCAGATGGATAATAAATTATGGACAGATGGTAGTTGGAATCTTCAAATATTTCACTGTCCCATCTGCCTTCATCCATTGTTACAAATTTAAATTGGAATCCAAAAAAATAAGCTTTTATTAACTCATTTTTTGTTTTTTTCACAAATACATTATTAGAATCATGTTGTGTAAATCTGTTTTGTGGTGGCTGTAATACATCACCAATAGCCCTTCATATTGTGAATTTTCAGTACTGGAAAAAAACAGGGCAATTTTGGTTTTGTACATTTTTATCTTATAAAATTCCATAAAATAAAACTTCCTCTCTATAGACCATTTTTATTTCAGAAAACACATTTGAAATTTCTCCTCAGTCAAGCAGTAGTATGACTTTGAAAGTAAAGCAGATTTTTCTGTCCAAATAAATATATTGTACAAACATAGTCGGTACCTTGACAGACAAATAGCATTCAAGGACAAAGTGTGTATATATACACATTCATTTGGAGATGCTGTGAAAATTACAAAAAAATATTTAACTTCATGGATCCAGAATGGAGAATATGATTTTTTCTTACTTGTGATTAAAGTAAAATTTCCAGCTAAAATAAACAATATGAAACTTGGTTTTTGACATAATATTTTCTATGTTTTCATATGTATCATTCTCAGTTTGAGGATGCTGATTCTTAAATTTAATCTGATCCTACATAAAAATGAAAGGAAAAAAATAAAAAATAAAAAGGTTTGTACAAGGGGAAAAAGTAGTAGGAGAGGGCACTTCGTTACACCATTCTCCCTAGCAGGCAGGAGAGTGAAGAAAGAAAGAGAGAACTTCAACTCATTTGAAGCAGGCTGTCTATCAAAGGCACTTGCAGTTCCTCAGACACAACCATTTATCACCACCATCCTACTAGAGGAGAAAAGGGCTTTTACAAGCAACTTAATGAGCTTAATTCTGAAATCTGACAGAGCTTAGCCCCAGGTAGCTGAGCTCTGAATGGTCTTAAATTTAACTGCTTTACAAAATTCTATCTTTTTGTAAAGTGTGTGTGGGAATTGGGAAAGGGAATTGCAAGGGCATTTGTTTTGTTTCTGTAGTATTCAAGGATAATAGACAAAGTTAAGGGTCAGTTTTCTTTGATTTATATACTTATGCCAAACTAATATGCTAATATCTTATTTAAATCAAGGCATATGGATTTGCATACTGTAGTGTTCTATATCCCATTGAGATCTTCACTGCTTCAGTGTTCTGTGTTCTCCTTGTGCTTCAGTTTCAAGGGCTTTTTAACCTCTGGAAGAATTTATTATGTGCTTTCCAGATGGAAAGGGAATTTAGTATAAAACATCTAAAAGAATTATTAACCTTTCACATGTGGAACACAAGACAAAATCTATGGTATTGATACGCCAAAGAAATTTGGGGAAGTTAACTAAATTTTGGAATTGAGAGATTTAATTATATGTTAATGGATTTCTTATAAATTTGCAAAAAGGCATTAAACAGTAAATAATCAGGAAGCAAGGGACATCTGTGGTGGCATTTTCTCCAACTGCTTTGCCTTTTTGGAGAAAGAAAATTTCTCAAAAACTTCAAAAAATGAATGATAAGTAGGATCAAATGGTAGTAAATAATAGTCTGAAGTGGTTCCATTTGTAAGGTTTTTGGAGAAACGTACCTATTTGGTGAAATTTGAGTTGTCTCTGTCCCAGATCATTCAGGCCAATGACACTTTTTACATGTGAGCTCTGAGAATCACCCCACAGAATAAGGAAACAAATGCTTAAGGAAAGTAATTGAGAGTCTTAAAAAAAAAATCCAAACTAAAACAAAAACAAACCAACCAACCAAACAACAACAACAAAAAAACCCCACAAAAAACACCCATGTATTCATTTAGGAGCAGTCTGAAAGAAATACAGTTATCTTTCAATTTATTTTTATCCATAGTTCAAAAGATGTAACTCTAGAAAATTGAAACGTCAGGAAAAAAGAATCCTGCTTGCAAGGAAAGGGTTTCCAGGAACCTAAAAGGAACTCGATTCCAGAAGCTAAGAGGACATGGGGAGAATTACAGACCATTCAAAACTCAAAGCACTAAGGATGTTGAAACTGGTAAATTAAAAATATACATAAAACCCAGTGAAGAAATGGTAGGGAGACTTGATTTGGAGGACTTCCAATGAGCCTGATAATGACGCAGGTGAGCTTATTTTGAAGACAATAGTTGAATTTTGTGTGCTGTTCTGAATAATGAAAGATAGAAAATTAGTTTGGGATTGGATCAGAAATGGACTGAAAGAGGGTATTAGAATAATTTTCGTATAAGATGGAGAATAAGCATTTTACCTGAAATTAATTAAATGAAACAATTTCCAAATTATTCCACAGGTATTTGGAAATTCTGAAAAATAATTCTCTCCATATTTATACTTACATCTTAAAAATAATCAAAAAATAACTAAATACTCAACAAAATTAAATCAGTTAAACAGATTCTGCAATTTGTGATCTGCAGAAGAAATTCCTCTGAACCTATAATACATGCCTCTTTCCCTTACAAATAGGCATACAAGAAATTATTTTCTAAATACTTCGGTTACCCTTTTTGCATTACTTATACAGAATTAGATATAACAGTGAGAAGGGGTGACAATTGTATGCTGTAGTTTCTATTCTGTCCTCATGCCAGCACTTTATTCAATCAAAACTACAATGATTTTCTAAGATCCAGCCCATCTTCTGTCAGAGTTCATCCTCCTAGGAACAAATATGGTAATATCCTGAAAACGGTGCAGCAGGTCACAGAGCGTGACACATGCCATAGATAAGATTGTGCGGCTTGAGTTACTTTCAGTCTTGTGTGTTTCAAATGTAAGTGCTGAGTTCATGCTCTGGGTGTTTTGATTCACATCTCCGCACTTGAATCTTGTTTTCCTGTTTCTTTGCTGTATATGGAAGCTGACTCGTGTGCATGCTAAGTTAATCATATTCATTTAATAACCCTAATTCATTTTATTTCATCATAAGCTTTGTAATTTGGTGTAGTGCTCCTTTTCACACCCTTCTTTCTCAGTGATACAAGTCTCATCTTTCAGAATATGAGTTAGGATTTAATAGAAGGAGTCAGTCTCTCTCCTTGTCTCTTTATTTAATATACAGCTCCTAAATTTAAGTAATGTTTTTGTTATTTATATGAAGAACATTTCATTGAAATATTTTCCCATTTTTACCATAGTTCTAATTTTTTTAATGATGTCAAAACTCTGTTCACTACTTCATGAGCAACATTTCTATTTTGTCACTGACTCTTTTGCCATGGGAAGACCATTGTCAATCCTTTTCAACTCAGAGAAATATTCTAAATTATATTTTGAAATATATTCCTATTTAACTTGTAAGATAGACTCCTTCTGTGTATAGATGGACTTCAAGTAAGTCTTGTTTAAAGTCAATGTTTTATGTCAGGAAGGCAAAATGAAAACTTCTTTGACATTTATTTCTCTGGTTTTTATTTTTTTTAAACAAAATTTGCATATAGCAGCCTTTGTCTTTTGTTGGGATTGGGATTATTTTTAATATACTGACTCCCAGTTATTTAGATTAACTTCTATTTTTTTTATATAAGGCTGCCAGACAGTAATAACAATTGCACATCATATATTCTGATATTCTACTACTACAGATACTACGGATACACTACTCCTCATATAAACTGATGAACCAGTTGCTTGAAGTCTGTGGAATGTTATGTTGTAATTACAATTCATCTTTTCTCATTTCACCTTCTGCAATATTGCAACAAAAAGGTTTGATCCTTTTGAGGCTGTGGGAACAGGCAGACATAATGGCATTCTTGCAGCATTTATATGTTTTTTTTCTCCCATTATTCCAGAAACTGAACATGTATGAGAAATCAGTTCATTGATTAATACCATGTATTTTATTTTCAGTTCCTTTTATGTTAAGAAAAAGAGTCTGATACATAACATTTTGTTCTAGTCTTAAAAATTAATTTTTTTTCAAATTAGTCTTCTGGGCTTTAATTTATGCCTGAAATAGTAATTGATCCTCGTTCTTTATGTAAAAGTAGATAGATTTAATTTCCTCTTTTAACATATTAAACAGTTTAAAATGATATTTTACTGATTTTTTTAAAGAGCAGTTTCCTTATTCTTTACAGACTTTGGTGGATTATAATTGGGCTAGTTTTTTAGGAGTCAAATGTAGACTTCATTGCTCCATGCACGATACATCTGAACTAACCCATATCATGTCTTTCTTGTTTCTAATACAAAAACTTTCAAATACAACCAAAATGTGAATAGGAGTAAAGATGTCTGTATAATGCAATCCCCATAATTTAAAATAAATTTTCCCTTCTAATTTATTAAAGAAGAGATAGTCAAGATAATCAAGTTTTGCAAGTCAAGATGGTTTTTGTGCAATGCACAGCTAAGCTTCCAGATTCTTGGTCACACAATATGATGGACAGTTAATACACAAATGGGGTTATTAACAGCTGAAATGCAGATATAATCTTCAGGTAAGGTATAAATGGAGAAGTAGGCCTACAGGAGGAAGAAGCACTTCTTCCTGACCTGTTCTTAAACTTTTTCTTTATTTGGTGTCAGTGGTCACAATCAGATAGGAGACTGTGCTAAATGGATACCTGGGCACATGACTGTTCTCCCCATTAATTTTTACTTTGCAGTGCAGACAAGGTAATAGTCTAAGCAAGGAGTAGTCACTGATGCCATGAGAGGATGCCATGAGAGAATACCATGGAATGGATTCATCAGTGTTGGTAGCTGGATGTTCCACTGTCTCTCACAATGTTTTTTCTCTAGTCAGGGAAAGCCTTCACCCTACTCCCAATCCCATCCTCTGGATAGCAGGAGCATTTTTTTACTTGTGTGCAGAACAAGAGGTTTGGTTTCTTGTCTTGCTCTAAGTGTTGTGATCAAGCTCGAAGTGTAATGCCCTGCTCAGCTTGGTGTGTTTAGGGGAAGGTAGGTGGATTTACTCTGGACTACTGCAGGAGAAGCAACAAAAGTCTCAGGGGGTTCAATAACAACTTTATTTGCAAGCTTTAGAACATTTTGATAGAATAATGCACTTGGCAAAACCTAACTTGTGCTTGCATTTTACACAGAGACAGAATATTTCTGGCAGGTCCAAGAGGTCTATCCCCAGTTACAGTGCAGACCAGTGTCTGACTTCTCAAATGTGCAAGAGCTACACAGCACAGTGTGAGAGGGCTCAAGGGGGAAGGTAGGGGGCCCAGCACCATCCCACCTATGCAGAGCTCATCCTGTTCCTCTACCACTTCCTACGTGGTTGTTCTGAGCCAGTGAACCATTCCTCCAGTCTCCTACACAACCTACCTGCTCCACAGGTACTCTCAGACAGAACCAGTCATGTGGCTACATATTTTGTTGTCCTTTTCTCATATCTCTTGACCTGCTTTTCAGTGTTATTTTAACTCTCTTTCTATGCTTTTGTGTCTTCCCAGTTAAAATCTAGCCATGGTTACTTTTTTTATTTTCCCAGCTGTGCTGCGACAGTGCCTAAATTTGTTATTTCTGACAACATTACCTGGGCAATCCCTCTCTTATATGGCCTCTCTGGTACTTACTTGGCCAGTTGGTCTTGCAACACTTCCTCCCCAACAGGTCCACAATTCTTCTGTTCAAGTACCTGTGCAGTTTGACTGTCTCTCCCTTTGACCTATGAAATCCATCCAACCCTTGTCATACTAACTATATCTCATGTCAGCACATCCCCAGGTTGTTTGTTATGGCCAACAGTTTCATATCCAGTAGTTTTCCATGCCCAAGCCAGTTAGTTTGGCTTCCAGCCAGGGACAAGGATGTGCCATAATCATTTGCCTGCAATCCTAACACAGTCCATTGCCATTTTTTACCTAAATCAGTTTATCAAAATGCTTTTCAAGTCTTTTCAAAATGTTTACAAGATTAAGTAGTTGATATAATTCAAAGTATCATTTAGTTTAATCGGTCCCCACCTTTCCAATTTGATAATTATTAAAGTGGTAAGCACAGTAAGTGCAGCATTTTATTCTATGAATGTTGTCTTATTGAAAGCCAGATTGCAAATTTCTCTCATGGAAAGACCATGTTAAATTCCAGCCAGTGAAATTATATACTCAACCATGAAAGAGCTCAATGTCCATGAACATCTACTTTCTGTGTTAGTTTACCAATGATGACTTATCAGATGGCAGTGGAGAAAAACTTAATGGCAAACAAAAGTGAAAGTAACACACATTATTATTCATGTAAGCTTTATTTTATATTTGTGTATGTGAATCTTCATTCTGTAAACATTTTGTCATAGTCTCCCCCTCAAACTAAGATGAACTGTTATATAAAAATGGGATAGGAGATAAATTATTAAAATATTCTACTATATACTTCATTCTAGCTCTTTTGTCAGAAACTCTATGCTAAAGGATTAAACAGATTCAAATGGGAGCAGTAAAAAGGAGGTTACTAATTCTATAGGAAAAAAGTTCTGGCTCAAGAACAGCAAAGGATTGAAGACCAGAAGAACAACTGAGCGTGAATGTAATTTTCACATACACCTGCTCTGTTCCCTTCTCCCAAGGATCTCCTGCAACTCAAGGTTAAAAGCTGGGTCCTACTGGCCCAGGCTGATCTTTGGGCTAAAAGAGTATACTAATGGTAATATTCTTATGGTTGAGAGAGCATTCCTCCATCAATACAAGCTTCTTTTTGCTGTTGTTTAAACAGTCTTTGAAATTCCCATTATAGGATGGTGTCCAGAGAAAGGATATTCAGCCAGATAAGCTTTTGGATTTATAGAAAATATTTTATTCATCAGTGTACCTTCTCTTTCTCATGTTTCTAGTAATTTTTACTGATACTGTATTTGAAACACAAAAGCTACTGCAGTTTATCTTATTTCTGATCAAGAGTACAAGTTATATCACAATTTAATTCTATCATATTCCCATTTCCTTTCAAAATAATGTCATTAATATTCTCAATATGCTTTTGCTCACAGGATAAACTCTTACTTTGTCCAGGCCTTCTGCCAATGCAATTCAATGGGTCAACTTCAGAAGAACATTGGCATCAAAATAAGCATGCTGAGATCCATCCATGTTAGTATCTCTGCAGATGGCATCTGCATGATAAGGATAATTTTGTGAGCAAATGCATAGTTAGCCCTATTTAAATTTTGCTCTCGTGGCAGTGTTTCAAGACTAACTTTGTAATGTTTAGCTATGTCCTCAGAGAATAAGCCATGAAGTGAGAGCTGAATTCCATGTAGAAGGTCTGCTGAATTGGCTTATCATTTTTTCAAGAAGCATCCAGCTCTTGAAATCTTTTGTCTGTATTGGATGTTTTTAGTTGCTCCATTTTAATTAAATTGTGGGATAAACACTATGTGTATAGATCTGTTTGGCAATAATTCAGGTTAGATGCTTTCAGTGCTCTATGAATGTCTTAAAACCTAGTATGGATCTTCAATCCCTGTAACATTTCACATCCTCTATGGTGCATACAGCAAACCAAGACAGAGTCATTTAGACTTCCAGTAAATAAATATTTCTACTCTCACGGACAGCAGTCAAAATGAATGTCTAGAAAGACATGGATCTTTTTTTATAATGAGGGTGTTAATACACTGGAACAGGTAGCCCAGAAGGAGGTAAGTGCACCACCCCTGGAACATTGAAAGCCAAGGTGGATAGGGCCCTGAGAATGAATGAAAAATTGAAAATGGCTCTGCCTATTGCAGGGTGGTTGGACTAGATGATCTTTAAAGGTCCCTTCCAACCCAAACCATTTTATCATTCTATGAATATAGGAATATAAGTATTTATGGATGTTTTCATAAGCATAAATTTTTGTGATTCAAAGTTACACATACTGAAGATAACATCTTTGGGTTTAATAATCTTGAATTATCATTCTTCTAAAAATGTATCTAAAATTGTTTCTGAAGCCATGTGATCTTTTGGTAATCGAGCATCATGTGGAAAAGAATTCCATTACTTAATCATCATCATAATGTGAAGAAGTGAAGAAGTGACTTCTCTTACTTATTTTGAAACTACCACTTCGTTTAATTTGTTTGCTTTATCAAGTAAGAATTTTGCACTCTGTTCACCTATTGAGTGCTGTTACTCATGATTGTGTAGACTTCTATCACACTTGTTTTTCATGCTAAGGAGTTTGTCTAGCTTTATCCCAGTTTATCTAGCTTTTCCTTCAGTGAAGGCTGTGTCTGGAATTATTCGTAGCAGATCAGTGAAATGCTAATTCCCAGATGGTAGCTTCTGGAAGAGACATCTTCAGGCAGTTCCAGTCCTTCTTGTGAATCATGTCTTTTCTTCGCTCTCCCTATACAATGACATTTTTATGTACCTGTCCTGGACTACTGCTTCTGCCCTGTATGCACACTCTTGAATTCTCAGCTTTGACAACCACATAGACTTATATTTTTCTTTCTGGCTAACTGTCTACAGTCAACAGATTATCACTCCCACTGGCAGTCTCAGAACAAATAAATGTCTTAAATTTGTGTGTCAAACAGCTGTTTTAAGGATCCTTAAACAGTTTCAGCCTCTGTTGCTATTTAAAGAAAGCAGTCATTGGAAGGAGCAAGTGCAAAGGAACAATGTGATGATACTTGGAGTGCACACTTAATCCTTTCAGACATATTTTCAATGTGCAGAACAAAAAACAGTCTCTCACTCTATTTTGTAGCACAGATCACTTAAAAAAATCCCATTGATTATTCTGTCATGGCTTGACTTACAAAGTTGCATGTGTACTTGATTGTCTGGAAGCTGGCTCTCTGCTTCATCCTGAAAGAAGACTCACCTCTCACTGTCTCAGACTTCTTTTAAAACTGTGTGGGTCTGTGAAAGAGGAGAGAAAAAAGAAGACTAAGTACCTGCTGGGGAGTCCATCTGTCAGGTGGTGATACTAAATTAACTTTCTAAGTAAAAGTACAGCTCTTTTTCAGTGGTGAATAAGAGTTGTTCTGGATTTTCAGATAAAATATGAAATTTACTGTTCTTACTGCGTAATGTTGTGACTGTTGCTTTTTGTTTTGTTTTTGGGTTTTTTTACATTGTTACCTTGTTTAGTTCAGATTTATTCAGTTTGCTTTACCATTTTCAAGGTGCCCCTGTGGTTTTCAAAACTTGTGGGAATTATGATGCCTCATAAATCAGGCACCCACTTCTGGGAGAGCAATTCCTAGCATGCTAAACTAGGCGTTAGTGCTCTAGATACCTTGTATGCAGGACAGAAAAGCTCTGACATGCAGCTTGTGTGAGTTGGCAAGGAGCAGCTAATACTCTCTTCCAGCAGTGCTTAGATGTCACCCTAGAACAGAGGTTACCTTGCTGTAGGATCAAGGTCCAGTCCAGAACAGGCCTGGCCTCACTTCCAACCCTGACCTACCCAGCACCTCCCTGGGAATATTCTTACTCTTGCTCTCATAGTTATTTGCTCTTTAAATCCAATTTAAAATTGATGAACGGTCATGAGAGTTGCTATTGACAAATAACTGCCTCAAATATTAAACATTTCAGGATCTTAAGGATGTGAACCTCATTTTTCTTGAATGTGTTTTTTTCCTAGTGTTTGTTTCCTAAACCTGGATTTCTGAGATTCTTTTGTATACCCGTAGTTGTCCAAAGGGTTTGCTGCATGCCTGGCCAGCTGTTCTGATATTCATCTGAAACATGAATAGTAGGCGATCTTTACCTTTACTTTAGGTATTCACGTAACTACAAAATCACTTTCAGTGTCTCACTCGTGTATAATAGGGAATCTATTTCAAAGTATTTCCTCTCCTCACTTTTACAGTGTTGGTCTTTTTATTATCAGAATTGTTATGCTATAGAGGTATTAAAATTTTTGCTACATCTGAAGAAAAACAGAAAAAAATTACATCTGAGTTGTATTTATTCCTATTGACATAGCTGCTTTCTTTTTCTAGAGGGAAAAATTGAACTTCCAGAGATCTTGCTAGTCATAAAACTGCTGAAGCAAGGTCAGGCATTTCAATGTGGATATAAAACGTTAATATATGGGGGCCATTGTCCCACACTCAAAAATTTATGCACTACATCAATATGGGATCATTCTTTTCTTTGTTAAATTCACCTAGTAATTTCTGACTGTATTCATGGCCCAAGGATATATTTCTTTACAGTTAAATATCACTAGCTTAGTATTTTGATAGAAGAAATGCAGAATACCATTTATAACCTACACAATAATAAGTGAATAGAAAGTTGCCCCTTGGAAGAAATGCTACAGAGTATATAAAAATACAATATTCGGTTTCAATTACTTATGCTGAAAAGCATTGGAAGAAATCCCAGTTGAAATTCTAATGCCATTTCAGAGTGTCTTCCTTCTTGCTTCACTAAGAATGTAAAAGCAATGATGTATTGACAGTCAAGGCAATGCAAGATAAATGCAGTCTTAGAAAAACCTTGAGATGATCAAAGTAAATTTTGAGAGCACACACTTCTCTATATTTTGTACAGTTCCAGACATATTGTTGTAATAAATATCTTTCCCATGGCATCAGTAATTACAGGAGCATGCAAGTGGAATGATCATTGCCCTCTCCCCCCCAGTTTTACTCTTTAAATAGATCTTTTAGAGATCAATGTACTTATTAAAAAGAGGATTGAGGGGTTATTTGATCAAAGTTTCTAGCTGCCTTCGCAGGGTAAAAGTACAGGATATTAAAGAAGTGTTTAATCTAGCAGCAAACAATGCTATGGGTAGAAAAGATGTAAGAATTCTGGCAGAAAATACTTATAATGTTTTTTTTTAATGGGGTGAATATCCAGTAAAGCAAAACATGAAGAAAAGAGTAGAGGCCTCTTATCTCAATGTCATCAAAACCAGGCTGAATGCTTCTGTGGAAAATCCCGGGCATTGGGTCAAAGTTGTGGCCTTGATATCAAAATTAACCTACATGACTGGCCCTAATCACCTGTGCCCTGAAAACCAACTTTCCCCTCTAATTTGCTTTTCAACCTTGCCTTGTATAATGCTGACAGTTTTCATTAAAATTAACTTATTGAAATATTACTTCAATTCAAAGCAATGTATTGACAGTGATAAATGCACAAGCAAGGCTGGAAAATATTTTTATATGTATCCTTTAATTTGGATAAGTAGATACATGGATAAAAGCTGAGATAGGCCAAATAAATTTAGCAGAAGCATGTGAGGACATAATCAGCAGAGTCTGCTGGTTATGCAGAATTGTAGAAGTTAACACTAAAAAGAAAAATATAAAGAAAAAGAAAAGTCCACCTGATCACTTGCTTTTCTGTAGACAATATTCAACTCCAGGGGACAACATCTTGGAGCTGTAGCAGCTGACTTTCTGCTAGGTCAAGGCACATATGTAACGTCATGTCTTTTCATAAAGGGACAGATGTTTCATGCCCTAATCTCACTACACTCCAAAAATATAAAGTTGAATGAAAAGTCGAGACAAAGTCATTCCTCACAGAAAGTATACCATCATCTTTTCTTTTCTTGGAAAGGGATCAGTGGTTCATAGGCAAGGAGATATTTAAACTTTCCAGCTTATTTTCCTGACATCTAATGATCAAACCAGAAATATCTGGTGTAGAGCAATGAGTGTACACGTACCTGTATATGTAGGAAGCATCTTTATTGGTCCGTTTTTGTACTATATTTAAGTAATGGATAATTAGTTTAAAAACGTTTTGGTTGGGGGCTATTGTCTCTGGAGGTTGAGATGGAATTGTCAGCAGGGTAATGTGACAGAGTGGTCTAAGGTACTGGATTGAAGGCTCCATTTTTGGGGTACATGGGCTTGAATCTCACTGCTGCCAGGAATATTTTCTAGGATGAAGTTGGACTGAGTAAAGCTGGACACAAGTATAAGTTTGGACAGAAGCGGTGGGAGAGCAGCCCTACAGAAAGGGATCTGGCACAGCAGGGTGACAGCAGGGTCAATAGGAGTCAGCAGTGTGTCCTCAGCAAACCCCATGCTGGGGCACGTGAAACACAGTGTAATTAATTGGTCAAAAGGGGTAATTGCCTGGCAGTGCTGGCAGCTGGAGGAAATGAGGCTGAGCAGCAAACTCTTTGCTCTCTACAAAACACCTGAGGAAGTAAAGTGGGTAGCGAGGTGCTGATTTCTTCTCCCCAGTATCCAGTGATAGGACACATGGGAATGGTTAAAAACTGAGCCAGATGAGGTTTAGGAAACGTATTTTTTCTGAGAGAGAGTGGTCAAACACTGGAACAGGCTTCCCAAGGAGGTGATTGATGGTCCCAAACCTGTCAGTGTTTAAGAAGTACTTGGACAATGAACTTAATAACATTCTTTACATTTTGGTCAGTCCTGAATTGACTCAAACAGTTGAAGTAGTTGAACTAGTTAAGAAGGACATGGGACTGCTGAAGGCCATGGATATGATCAGGGGGCTGGAATACCTCTCCTATGACGACAGGCTGAGAGAGTTTTGGTTGTTCACCCTGGAGAGGAGAAGGCTCTGGGGAAATCTTACAGCACCTTCCAGTACTTAAAGGCTGCAAGAAAGCTGGAGAGACTTTTTAAAAGGACATGTAGTGATAGGGGAAATGGCTTTAAACCAAAAGAGAGTATGTTTAGATGAAATGTTAGAAATTCTTTAGTGTGAGGCTAGTGAGGCACTGGAACAGGGAAGTTGTGGTTGCTCCATGCCTGGCAGCGTTCAAGACCAGGCTGGACAAGGCTTTGAGTAACACAGTCGAGTGGAAGTTGTCCCTGCGCATGGCAGGGTGATTGGAACTAGATGATCTTTAAAGCCCCTTCCAACCCAAACCATTCTATAATTCCGTGATTCTATGACTGTTGTAGGACTTTTCCAACTGCAATAGTTTGTTCCACTCTCTTTTGTTGTATGACCTTTGTGGCTCAATGCTCAGCTCACTGGGGCAATCTGCCTTCCCAACAGGAACAGACAAGGGAAGTCCTATGAAACCCTCATCCAAGATGATTTCACATGGCTCAGTCTCCTAGGAAAATATGGGTAAGCAGCTTCTCCAGTCCATGCACTAGTTCTTCATTGAGATCACATGGGAATTTTGAAGCAAGGCCAGGGTTACTGTAAACTTCCAGATATAGGTGTCACAAGAAACATCATATTCATATGAGTAGACTGATGGACTCAAGTCCATCAGTCTAAGAAAACAGATCTTCTTGAAGAACTACTCTATATCTGAAATATTGAGCTGCCTGTCTTTGTAGGAATAGCTTGAATTCTTCCTGTGTGAAATAATGTCCTCATACAGGCTTAAATACCTACTTTTACAGGAACTTGATCTCAAAGTATGGCTGAGTGGAGCACTTGGTGCTTAAAATGGCAGCAAATTTGTGTTCACGAAATTCACAGATAGGTCCATCCTGAGCAATTCCTTTAATCCTTAACTCTTTCACACTCCCTTTCTTGACATCTCCTTACCTAACTGCCTACAGATACTCTATCTTAAAATTCAAATGATTATGTTACTGGAGACACCTTTAATTCTCTGACACCTCTACTTCTCTGACACCTCTAAATATTTTTCTTTGCTGTTTGCAACAGACCCTGGAGCACCATCCCATTCCTGCCCTCCCTCCTCTCCTCTCCCCCATCCCAGACGGTATCTATTTTTTCTTATCTTCTATCCTCTTGTCTTTTTCCACCTCCATATATGCATCTAGAAACATACACACTATTTTTGTTTGGCTGTGGAAAGTTTGTATTTTCAGTTCCTTACAAAATATTTGAAAATATAGCATTTTTTGCATTAATTAGAGGCCATAAAATATCCCAAATTATGCCTTAGAGAAAAAGGCTGCAAACACTTTTGAAAGTACTGGCTTGTGGTCACTGATGGAAACCCATTCACTTAACACAAATGAAAGGGGAATAGAGCATGCATCTGGAATCACAGTTCTGTGTTCTGTTGGTTAGATTGTGCTTCTGTTATTAAATAAACCAATAAAGTTCTTCAAGAAGGATGAAGCCATGGTTGGTTGTTTGGGCTTTTTAAAATTATGATATCTGCACATTGTGTCATCTCCCTATGGCCACAGACTTGCTAGCAGTTATACAGAAAAAAGGAAGAGAGACTGTCTGCTTTCAAATGTCATACCTTCGCTGTGTGAAGAACTCAGGGTGCCATTGAGGCTATTTAATTTTGGACCACAGATTCCTATTGTATGGCAGAGAGTAATAACTTTTAATGGTACCACAGTGCAGAAGACTCAGCACCTAAATCATGTAAGACTTTTCTGCTAACAGTAGTATTTAGCGATTTTTCATAGCTATTTCTAAAGAAAATACAGGACAATGTACTGGATTTCTTTTCTGTGTTCTTAGAAAACCTTCTGTTAAGCAGCTTGCTAGTGTCTTCACTATCTAGCCTGAGACATGGGTGGTGTATCCTATTAATTAAAGCAGCATTATGATTAATGGCTCTTTGTGTCAGTCAAAAGTAAATAACACAGCCAAACAGCTCCAGATGTCCAGCAATTCTCCACACTAGCCTGGCGAGCACATCTAACTCTTGATTTTCCTCAGATGCTCCTAATGTTCAGTTGCAAGTCTCACCTAATCGTCTCATTTCTCAGACTCAAGCACTTCTGGTGTGCTTCCTACTCTTCTATTTTGTCCCGGTCTCAGCTGCTAGTTTGTAGATGTGTACCTTACACATTCCAGCTGTAACATTCAATTGTGTATGTAGTTTCCACATGCATTTAATCTTCAGGACAAAAGTGACTGTTGCTGTGCTATCTGGCAATATTACCATTTCTGTCTTTATTATAAGTGCATTAACCCATCAAAAGCTCTTTGGAGTCAGTGAGCCACAGGAATGACAGGACAAAAGCCATCTTCTATCACCTAGTGACCATGCAGGACAGTGTTTCCTACCCACCTTTTAGTTTCTCAGGTTTAAATGAGTCAGAATATTTCTACTTTCTGATGCAGCTATATAGCAAATCATAGGTTGTACCATCTGAACACTCTTTCAGTCATTTCATTAGGTTGGATGTTCTTGCTCTGAAATAATAAGCCAAGCATTTCTCTGCTCACACAAGGAAATCACTCAATACCTATTTTGGGATGCCATGTGTTGAAGACAGAACACTGTTTAGCAGTGGCAGAACGGACTGACATGTCAGGAGGAGACTAAAATTTTGGAAAGTGGAAAAAAAATCCTTAAACGGGATATGTCAAAACAAAACCAAAACCAAACAAACAGTAACCAATTGGACAAAAAAAGAAGAAACCTCCAGTTATTTTGTGCAATTGAACAAAAGAGACCATGAAGATTTTATGCAGAAATTGTTCTGTATGCTGAGTCACACTAGATCAGCAAATCTACTTATCTCAAGATTTGTTTTTCTGCTGATTTCCATAAAAAGTATTTATTATTGGCAACAAATGATCAGACTTTAACAACAGGGAATGGCAGAGTGTTGTCTTTATTTTCTGCAAAGTTTTCCTTTCATGTCTGTTGCAAAGCTGTGGTATCACAAACCAATTATTTTAGATGAGCACATAAACCTGTTTTTCTTGCACGGTACTGTACAAGAAATTCTCAAGGATCTACGCACTTCTGTGCAGGCTTTCCTGTCAGCTACAGCTTCAATATGTTCAATAAGTGACTTGATTAATATAGGTGTCCAATGTGTTTGAATGCTTTTGTCATGGGAGGCATTTTTTCAGAATGAATTGAGTATATCGTCGTTGTGTCCTTCTCATCTTTTTCCTTAGGGTCTCTGTTCATCTGGGGCTGGTACAGCCATCATCACCTCATCATGTTGTTGTTGAAAATATCTGCAAGTGTTTCTTTGCTCTTTTATTAAAACATCCCCTATTTCAGTTTATTGCAAGAGGTAAATGTATAATCTTGCAGCTACTGTATAGGGTTTGAAATTGCTCAATTCAGCTGATTGATTCTGTAATCTGGCTTGTCAGGACCTGTCCTTGTTCTCAATGAAAATGTTTTTATCAACTTGCTGGTGCTGCATATCAGCTATTGTGCAGATAGGATGATGCTATCTCAAGATAAACCTGATATTCTCTTGTGAATGCTTGTTAATACAGATTTTCTTATGTGCCATTTTCTCTTCCTAATTTTGATGAAACTGTTAACCCATATGTTTGACTTTGTGATGTTTTTATGACACTTTGTTGTTGTTGTTGAATTCTAATTGAAATTCCTTCAATATTTTCTAGTTAGGCTGTTTTCAGCAGGAGCTCTAAAGACGAACACTCTATTCTTAGTATTTCTGAAGCTGGCACTTATTTCCCCTCTTCAGCTTTTTTACATGTCTTATCTGCTCTTCCCCTAGGTGTAGATAAGAAAAGGACCTGATTTTTATCAAACCCAATAGTTTTCTTGGACTACAGCTGTTCCTAAGCATTAGGATTTCATTCTAAGTGGAATATTTTCAATTGGTTTCTGATAAAATTAATTAATACTTTCAGGACTTTCTTGCCCACTGTGTGTAATAAGAAAGATACTTGTAGATCCTCTTCACGTTATCTTTCACCAAGGCATTCAAATGGATTTGGAAATCTTTTTTCTACTCAGAATTTCTCTGAGATAAAGACAAGAATATTTTCTGGGTACTCTTCATTTATCTCTTGAATTTCACACACTGACAGGTTTTCAAATAAAACAACAAATCTTTGCTTTGTGTGGGCTATGGCTGCTTTTGACAACATGTTGTGCTGTCCTCTTTATATATCAGGAAGCCAGATTGTGACCAAGGATTTAACATTTAAAGTAGAGCTCACTCTTTTAAACTCAAAGCACAATAGCTTCACCAGACACACTTAGTCCAAGATCCCTTCAGTAATTAGATATAATTAAACAGAATTGGAAGAAGTGTGACTTTTGTAATTCTGAATTGTCCCTTAAATTCAAACCTAGGAGGCCTATGTCTAAAATTGCCTTTGGTGAATATGAAGTTTGTTATTTTTTCTTTGGAATATAGTCTTGTTTACTACCAGAATAATATTTTAAAGATCCCTGTGTATGTCTTTCGAGACAAACTCTAGAGTACATGAGGCTTTGTGACTTTGATAAATGCAGCATGTTGTTAATGAACATTGTCAATTTTGTCAATGGGAAGTTATTTTCCAAATAACTTTTACAAATAAAATCTATGAACATACTATTTAGGTTTAGTTATTTTTGCTCATATTTATGTAGGTTTAAAATAATCTAAAAGGAAAACCAAGAGGCAAATGAAAGCCAAGACGCCATCTCTGAAATCTGGAAAATGAAACAGCCTGTGAATCTGCTTTTAAGGTTTGTATTTAGGACATGCTATAGTCCATTCATTTTTTTCGTTTGCACCAGTCTCAAAAAACAGAGAGATGTCAAGAGAAAATAATTTTAAAAAAGCAATACCTCTATTGTTGTCTTGATATTGATCTATATAATTTGATAGTTCTTTCTGACATTAGCCTTTAGTCCCCAGTATATTTTAGAGAATAAAATGCTGACTATATATTTTGCAATAAACAACAGAGAAAAGTATGAACTACATTAGGCTTTACATAGTCTTCTGCACAGTGACCCCTGAGAATCTTACTGTTTAGTTCCTATAAATCAAGGTTCTTGTTGACGCAATGAAATTTTTAGTGGAAGGGCTGTTTTGTCAGGAGATTTTTTTAAGACACTCTTTAAAGATGATCCATCATAATTTAAAACAAGACTTCATCTAAAACAAATAAGGGATCATTTACTCAAGCCTTTTTTAGCATGTTGCAGTCTCTGCTGAGCATGTTTTTATTTCTCATTTGAATTTTCTGTTAGCTGTGTTTTTAAGAGAAGAGATATTATCATCTATCACTCGAGCCTCTTTAAAAAATCCCATCCATACTTAAGTTCTCAGATCTGCTGTTGCGTATCTTCTTAACAAAAGTTAATGTGTCAGAAACCTCCAAAATTATTTATTTTGCATGCTACACCTAAAACAGAAGCAGGTCTTCAAGCATAGGCAGTCATTAGTAGAGAAAACCTGAGGGATTTTTTTTCTTAAATGTTATATAGAGTGCCACATGATTTTGTTTTACAGTGTTGCTATTATATTTTTTTCTTAATGGGTTCTAAAACAAAGTAACATATAAGTATTGCATTCTGAGTCACACCAAAGATCTAGTGAGATAAATAAGTGTCCAGGAAGAGGACACTGAGGAAGAGCAAGAGGAAAAAAAACATATATGGTAATGGTCCCTACTACATTTTCACTCTCAGCTGTGGAGGATTCCTGAGACTCTTGCAGTTTCTCTTGATGACCTCCTATGTATGTCACTTGCAAGAAACTCTCTGGTCAACCTTTTAACTCAGAGAAATCACTTACATTCACAGAATCCTTTGCCAGGAGGACTACAGTTTTACCTGCTGGATTAGGAACTATCCCCTTTTACTAACAGAATATTTGGGATAACAAGAACATTGCATATATTATTTTATTTACCTACTTATGTATGTAATGTTATCCAGCACTTAACTTGATAGCTTTTATAGAATGGCTTACAATATTACAAAATTACTTCTGAGTGACACTGGTCAGCTGAGAGCCTCTCATTTGCATATGAATCTGATATTGCTTTTTCCTATGTGTATCAATTTTCACCTACCTGCACTGTATTTTATCTACTATTAGAATATCTGGTTACTCAGTAGACGTATCACAATCTGCCATCATCATTAGTATCTTGAATTACTTTGCATCATCAGAAGCACAGGTACTTCTTCAATGTCATTACTGGGATATTTATGAAGATGTTGAATGGCACTGAACTCCCCTACTGATCTCCCCATACCACAGCAATTAACATTTCACTCCTGTTTCCATTTCTGTTCTCTCAACCATTCATTCATTACCTTCATCCATGAAAGAATCCCACTGCACTGATGCAATGGCTCATTGTTTTCCTTATGATTTTGCAAAAAAGATCCTTGTGAAGACTTTTGTAAATCCAGACAGACTATATGTACTTAATAATTTCTGTCTCTGTGATTATTGACTTTGGGGGCAGGAATTCTCGTAACAGAAGTCTCTGAATTTCATTTTCACCAAAGTATTAACAGAGAGATTCAGTAAATTTATCCTTTCCAATTCTCTTTACTGATTTACTTCATATGAAAGGAGTTTTAAATTAGTATTTAAAGTTTAAGATTATTAAATAAAAATGCTATCAGCTAGAATTCATGTATTAAGCTTCAAGTGAGAGGCTACCTTCTAGATTTAGTAGTTTATATATTTCATCATTGAATCAATTTGAACTCTTAGGTGAATACCACCTTGTTCTGGTGAGTGGCTGACATTCGTTCTGTCTCTGCATATAACCACGGTAGTTCAACTTCCAAGTATAGCCACCCCATAAATCCCTCAATCCCCAAATGTGTCAAGGGATTCCAGACGAAATCCTTCACCATAAAATGGTGACTATAAGTTAAAATAATATATGCAACTTTAGAAAAATAATTTTTTCTTGAGTCCTCCTTTATATCTCTATATACTGTGTACATCAGAACAGAATCCTTATTTCACCCCCTGCAAGAATGTTATGAAAGGAGTTTGATTTGTTTTGTTAGCTGACTTCAGAACTTTTTTTTGTCTGGCTTGCAGCTTCTAATACAAGTGCCATTACTACACTTCAAAATTCCCTTCCTTCCTAGCTGTCTCAAGTACAAAGCAGAGCATCTCTTTATCAGTCATCTGGTAAGATTTTTTCCCCTGTGTTGCAGTAATAAGCAGATAGGACTCAGTTTTATCATGAAGGAAAAGCCAATTCTTTATTCACGTAACTCATTTTCATACAGTTTTTACAGACCTCGTGTTCAACTCCAACTGGCTACTAGTTTTCTTGCCACTCAATTCATTGGTTAGAAAGTGGTTTTGTGTGTACGTTAAGACTTTTTCTATTCACAGGTGTTTACATATTTTCTTTGTGGATTCTCATGGGACAGATCTTTTGTTATTACAGGTGCAAACTTATTTTCCTCACAAGAATAACTTGTGTCAACTGGCTTTCATTCTCAAGATTCTTTCACATGGGAACTTAGCTAGCTGCTTAGCTTTACTTAGAAAAGTAACAGGCCTAAGCCCTGATTCTATAAAGCTTTCCTTTTATAAGATTCCTACCTGTCTACAACACCCCTCTCCATTATATCACTATACTACACATCAAATATTCATGTCTAATTCTTTTTTCCTGACCAAATTCTGATTCTTTTCCTGGCATTTGTTTTGTGATTGAAGGATTGAGGGTTGAGTTGGTGAAAGAGGCAATCACAAGTCAACTGACACTGCTCCATGTCATTCATGATCCTCCCTCTCAAGTCAGCAAAGTAATTTTCTCACACTAATGATTTCTGGATACTAGGCTAACATGAATTATCTGAAAGAAAACTGTTAGTTCTAAAACATGATTCAGATAACACTTTCAACCAGCTAGTCTCAAATCATTATTAAGGAATAAAGTAAACAAAAGGGGGGTTTTAAAGTAAATAGAAATCATGAAGTCAGTTCCTATATCCACACTTAAATGTTGTCAAGTTGACCCTCAGGTGGTACATGAGGGTGTAATTGTTAAAAAGGCAGTGATTCCTACATAGCCCAGCTTGAGTTCTGGCTACTGTGTTTTACTTCCCAAAACTTTCAAAGAGCAAAAGGAAGGAAATACAGCACAAATATTTTCAGAATAATCATACCAAAGCAGTAAAATATCTCATAGATTTTTTTCTAAATTAGTTTACATTGTGCCATGTTACTATGTAAAGTACAATATAGACATTTTTCTTGGTGGATCAGGTTTCCATGAAAGTTGTATATAACAAAAATCCAGAAAAATTGTTTTGGAAACCATATATATTTATTTTTGAGCATTTCTTTTTTGCATTGAGCCATGCTTCAGAAATAAAATCTCAGATCCAGCCAAGAACCAGCTCCTAACATTTCTTCATGTTTACTTGAATGGTGTATGAATAAAGAGCCCATCTTTTGAAATGATTCAGATATTGTCAGAGACCTTTGCTTTCTACCTGTTAGAGCGTATGCAGAATTATCTTCAGACTGACAGCATCCCAGTTACCTAAATGCAATTTGTGCACATGCATACATCACAGAAAATTAAATCCCATATGGTGCTGAGCCAGTCACAATTTGTACTGTTTGAAAATAGCACACTTTTGAAGCCTGATGACAAATTTTATGGGTTTTCTCTCAGTAATTTATGGAAAAATAGCTCTTAACCATTTATCAACAGAAGCACTGCCTAAGCTATGGCTGTAAAATTTCACTGCAGGAAATATTTCTAAGCAAATCACTGCCTATAAAACATAGAGGATCTATGAAAAAAGATTTTTCCTCTCAAAATACCTACAACAGTTTTTTAATTTCCTGCCTTCTCTAGGTGGTGATGTGTTTTTACTAATCACAAATAAAAACATCCCAAGCAAAGGAGATAAACCTAGCTGTTTCTGCTACCCCTCAGACACAGTCCTGGTACTGTAAGATGGATTCACAGTGAAAGAGTGAGTATTTTTTGCACAGTCTGAGGATGTGTCTGTGCCTTCTATTGGTCAGCCGATGTAGCTGGGTGGTGTTGACCAAAAGTTATCTTTAAATTGTTGATAAAATATCAGGATATAATGAAACAGAAATGTTATTAATTTTTGTGCTAAAAAAAAAAATGTCCTTGGTATGTATAAACTTTTAGAGTAATCTCTATTTCTTAGCATGATATTTTGTTTGCTGTGGGTGAAAGTCATAAACTACTGAAGCAGCAAATAGAGTATTTAATCTTTGTATTTTCATAGCAAATTCATGCCCTATCTGAGACTGGAGCTCCTCAAATGAGATCCTGGGACATGTGATAAGAAAATCTGGAGATATTCTGTATCTCCTGAGAGAGGCACAAAGCTCTCACAGCCTAGTGCCAATTTTGCCTGAGTCAGCTGTTCCGGGTAGGGAGGAACAGGTAAGGGAGGAAGAAAGAAAGTGTTGTGATTCTTAATTTCCCCCTCCTAGGAAAGGAGTTCACTGATTAATTGTTGCCTTGTCAATGAGTGCACAGGGGCCCTGTCAAGGGTGGTGACTGAATCTCAGCTTTCTGAGCCACATCTCTTTACTAGCAGGACCATCCATCTGCTTCAGAAAGATGCAGATTTGGATACCCTTTTAAAAATGATTTGGTTTTTTCCCCTCTCCTTGTCTCTACAGTAGATTGGAACTTCTCTCTCAGTCTTACATCACTGTTTGTCAATGACAATCTGTGCTTTGTGGTTTTGTTTCCCTTCTCATCTTTATATGAGAAGAATATGGACTGTATTGAAAAAAGAATTGCAAATGTTTTGGTATTTCTCAGCTGTAGAAGTGTGTATATATATATATATTCACATATATGAGTCTGTCTAATTAGAAACTTTTATTTTGCTCTTCCATGGAGTCTGTTTGGCTTGCCTGACTTTCATAGAAAGAAAAAGAGATAATTTGGTACTGGCAAAAATATTGGCTTTTGGATCCTAAATAAGAAGTACTCTGTATTTCCTTTTTGGACCATTCTAATTAAAATAATTGTATAAATTAATGAAAAATAAAAAGTGTGGTCAACAAATACAAGGATTTCTGAGGTAAGCAAAACATCTATTTATTTTACCGAGAATTTTTATTTAAGTAAATATACTTTGCTTACAAAATTTTTGTCCATCACTTTGATGGAATAACCTACATAGACCAATATTTATGAGAAACTCAGGGAGGCTCCATTAAATCTAATACATGTTTTCTAAGTAAAAAACCTAAATATTATAATACATTCCTTGAAGCTACTTAGCTGTGCAGCATATCGTGTGCCAGTATTACTTTAACACTTCTACTCCACTCTGGTGAAACCCCACCCGAAGTACTCTGTTCAGCTCTGGAGCCCTCAACACAAGAAAGACAGGGACCTGCAGGAGCAGGCCTGAAAGAGGGCCCAGAAAATGGTCAGAGGGCTGGAGCATTTTTCCTATGAGAACAGACTGAGAGTCAGGGTTGTTCAGCCTGGAGAAGACTCCAGGAAAACCTGATTGCAGCCTTTCAGTACTTAAACACGGCTTACAAGAAAGATGGGGACAGACTTTTTAGCAGACCCTGTAGCAATAGAACAAGAAGTGTTAGTTTTAAACCAAAAAAGGGTAGATTCAGGCTAGATATACGAAACATAATGTTATAAGTTAATTATTAATTTATAATTAATTCTTAATTTTGTAAAACAAATTTTTTGTGCTGACAAAAGTCTTTCATACATGTTTAGGATATTCTATAGCTTAACAAAGATGCTCAGTTTAGTATTTAGCTCATAAGTGAGATTCTTAAGCCTTTCTGGTCAGGAATGAGATATTTTTCCACTTAATTCATCTGAGGAGCTGACTACAGAGTCTGAGTCTATGTTCAGTCTCCCCTGACTAGCATAAAGTGTAAACAAACCAAGGAGAGAATGAAGATGCATGTTCATAAATTCTAAACTGGGTATAAATTGCAGAAAGCCTGGGGACCAAGGCTTCTTTCTTCTCCTTTGTTTTCCTCTTTGCTAGTGAGTTTCTTTTAATTAATCATCACATTATTCTCACAGACTTTCTTTCTTTACTGTTTTGGTTTCTAAATGTTGGGCTGGGCGTTGTACCTGGTAGAAAATCTTCTCTTCTTCAATGGACATTGCCCCAAGAGGTGGGAGATAGGGAATGGCAAAAAAGGAATTGAGTCCTCTGTAGCTTCCTGAGATTGCTACTCTAAGAACTATTACAAAAATCAGCTTGACCGTTAATAGGAGGCTTACTTGAGTATCCAGTGCATCAAGTTAAATCTAAAAGAATCAGGATCCAGTGAGTCAGTCACAGATGTGCTTTCTGACTGCTAGTGACTTCTCATATGGCATTGATCTGGAAAGAACAATCCAGGAAGCTCTTTCTAGAGATTTTTCAAAGACAAATTTCCCACACCAATTTTCCCTACCCAAAGCAGTGAAATTAACAATCAAAAAATGGCATTAAGACAATAAGATAAATTATTTATGTTTGTCTATCATATAAACAAAATATTAAACCAATGTGGACTCGATCTGAACCCATAAATCTGCTGCTCTTAACTCATAATTCTGTTATTTTCATTACATCTACAGACTCTTATCTCTGAATTTTGTCCCACTACAATTGTGCTATGTGTGTATGCCATGATATGGTATACCATAATCACAGCATCTCATGTTTTATTTAATATTCCAACCATTTGTTTGCCAAGAAGTGGCATTATTTTCTGGTAGTGGCAATAACTATTGTATGGCCATTTTTCTGATAATTTGTCTATTTATATATATATATTAAAAATAAAAATTAAACAACCCAGGGCTAGAACGTTATTCTCTGTTTGATGTATATAGTAATAAGCTAGTACTTATAGCTTGTTAGTACCTATTATACATAAATTTCTCTTTGTGAGTTTTGAACAGCCTGCTGTTATTGCACTTGCAATTTTCCTGAGTCTTGTATACTATATTGTCTGCTATAAAAATGTTGTCTATGCACCACACAAAAATATTTGGTATTGACTGTCACTCCAAGAATTTCTTCCACTCTAGAAGTGGAAAACTATATATTTGTACAAACAAGTATATATTTTTTTAGTGAGTCAATTAATAAGCAAAGATATCCACGTTTTTTCTTTACAGTTACTAACAAGGTTACACGTTGTTATTTATTTTAGTCATTCTATAACTTCCTATGAACAACAAGCTCACCCTGTTTCTCTTTCATCTTAGAGTGAGAAGAACTTATTAATGGATATCAACTTTAAGGTAGTTGGTCTCTTTTATCTCTACCCTATGCACTCTTGTTACACTTCAAGTCCTGGTACTGGGCAAGGAAGAATACACTGCATCTATGGAGTAAAGGATTTACTGTTAATACAATTAATGTTTTAACAGACTAATAGTCGAAATTCTCTAACACAGAGAAGTCTTACCAGTGTAAATTGTTATAACAAAAAATCCCCACTCCAACACCCCAAAACTTCCTAGTACTTACCTTTTCCCCTGATCCTGTACTTGTCCCTTCAGTGTTATTTTAGGTCTTAAGGTGAAGACTTCCAGTCTTCTCAAGAAAAATTGCAGGTAGTGGTGTATTTTAATGAGCTCTCGTTGTCTGGAGGTCTTTGCCAGGAGAAGAGTGACATTAATGGTGGAGGTATCTTTCTCTTTAGTCCCAGGACCTGCTTGTGTGTGTTGTCATATGTTTCCTTGCCCCAGGCTGCTGCCTTCTGGCTGCTCCCAGGTGAATGTGAGTATGGCCTTGCAGCCTGCTCAGGCTCAGCTCCCAGATGCTCTTGTTTGCTGGGCAGACACCCCCTGGGTTTGTCAGATCCTTCTCACAGACACTGGCACAGATCTGGCTCAGGCAAGGCAGGCAACAGGTTTGTGGCCCCAAGGCAGGAGCTGAAACCAGTCCAGCCCAGGGCAAGGTAAGTCCAGGCCAGTGCAGACCCTGGGTCACTTTGCTTGGAATGAAAAAAGCCTTATTTATGCAGCAACAAAGAGCTTCAACCCCGGGAACTGTTTTTAGATTTTTTTTCCTCTGTTGTGCTCTTTTCTGCTGTAACATGTCTTCATTCTCTTGAAGTGATCAAGGGCTTGACAAAACTGGATAATGTTGTGTGTAATAGGATGAGGAAATATTTTATTCAATTTTCAATTCAATACATCTTGTTAGTCTACATATCAATTTCCTGCAAAGGAGAAGACATCACTGGAGTGAGCTATTAGCTTTGCCTGTTTGTGCTGTATTGGCGGTAACTCCCTGAATGCTAATAGAAATGTTTTAATAAGTTCTGTCTGGATTCTTCTTCAAATCAGTTTGTGTCCTAAATATTTTTATGTTGATATTTCATTCAGTTCTGTTGCAGCTCTCTGACCTGATGCTGTGAATAGTTGCTCTTACAGCACTTGTGGACCTGATTTGTCTCTGCTGTGATCTCTACCAGCTCTGAAAAAACCTTGCAAGGTTTTTTCGCGGCTTCTGCCAAATTATTTTTGCCTATGTATTTTGCCTTCATTTGTACTTGGCTGAGTTCATGATTTGACAGACTTTGGTTTTTGAGTAGTACCCTGACTTTTTGTCTCAAAATAAAACTATATGTTAGTATTTTGTTGCATTTATTAGAAAAATTCCTACATATATAAACATTTTCTTCATGTAATAAACTTGAATGACAGGCCTTTTTTTTTCTTTTTGGTCTCTGATGGTTTTTTGTTTTAACCATTTTGTACATTCTGGTTAAAACAAGCAAACAAAACTCAGAGCTTACTTAGCCTTACTGGTATAACTGCATCCATGGATGTTTAGTCCCAAATAATATATAATTACTTTTGTCCACCCTTCTTTGGCTTGTGTATTTAATTCCAGAGTGAGCAATATCCTTTTCCCTGAGGCCCTGTGTCTGTCTGAAGTGTTGGTAAAATGGTAACTACAGGTAACTACAGGTTGAGCAGAGTTACTCCTGGGAATGAAAGACAGACCCAGTGTTTCAGTCTCAAAGGCTTTATACTGGTGTAACTCTGTTTACTGCACACAGCTATAGTTGCAATAGCGAGCTGCAGAGCTCTGCAGTGTACAGCAGACAAAAGTCCTGCTGTCACGAGAGGGAGTGGAGGATGACAAGCAGGGTATGGGAAGAAGCTACAGCCAAACTGAAAGCAGGGTATCCTTTTACAATATAAAACAGTTACCAAAATGCCAGTTAAAAACTGTGCCACAATTATCAAACTAAGAAATCAACCCCATATTCAGCATATGTGTCAGTGGCTGTGAACACTCTTGGCAGAGTGCTTTGACAGAAGTCAAAGCTTTCCATTGAAGTGAGGAGCTAGAGAAAACAAAGTGATTTCTAATCCCCATACAGCTTTTATGGTTTGAATGAAGTTGATTTTTTTCCCCTCCACTAAGCTTTTTATTTTCTGAATAAGAATGTGAGGTTGCTTACTCAGCCTTCATTTCAAATAGTCTGGTGCCTGGGTCTCCTGTGGTGCACTGCCACAGAGGTGTACTTGAAGCAGATTAAGCCACACAGATCTGAATTTCATGATCTTTTACTGTTTGTCATCTCTAACATCCTTCATTCAGAAACTGTTATGTTCCCCATGCATTCATTCCCTGGTCTAAACATTGTCCCCTTGGTAGCACTGGTGCAGGCAGTAGGCTGAGTTGTCAGCACGGTTTACATCTCCATTAAGAAATACAGTTCTCTATTGCTGCTCAAGGTCAGCATACTCCTTATGAAAGATTTTACAAAGGGAACAAATGTCACATGACAGGGAATATGAAGGCGGGTCATTTGCTACACATTTTTAGAAGCTCGGGTAGGAAAGTCTTAACCTTGTTCCATAAATTACAATGCAGAATGTCCTCTGTGTTCAAAAATTACACCTTTTTATCTGAGGTCAATATTTCTACAAGGTTTTATAGTGAAACAAGTCTTTGAAACACAACTTCTTGTTTTCTTTTTTTTTAATTTAAATAATGTCATTCATTGGTTAGCCTGATATTGGTAAATACTTAAGGACTGCAGATTTTGGGCAGTAGAAATAATAGATATTTTTAAATTCTTGAAAAATATTAGTGTGCATTGCACTTGAAGCTCTAAAAATCACAGAAAGTAGGAACTATAATAATGCCTTTGGAAAGGCAATCTTCTCAACTTTAAACAAAAAGGAATCACTTCACTGTCATTATGAAGCTATTCACTGTAGACATAGAGACTGAGGTGTTTCAAAAACGAATTACAGAAATTCTGTAAGTAGTAGTCATAGTAGATTCATGTCTGAAATCAGTTCTGAAAATGATGGTTAAGAAGCGATAAAAGTAGATTTACTTTAAAAGCAATAATTTATTGAAGCTCTACTGCCTTTTGGGAAAGAATATATTTTCTTCTTATGAAAATGAAAGTTGTAGATATTGTTACAGTTAGAGAAAAGTTGAGACAGTATAATTTTAGAGATCTACCATTTTTCTGCCCCAATTACTCTTTGATATGTTATCTTGTGAACAAACTGTTTTAAATAACTCTTCCAGTTCTTAATGGGTTTGAGTATGGAAGACTAGAGGTGCCGGATTTGAGATGAATGAATACCAAATATTATAAGACTGCATATAGTAAAATAATATAGGAAACTGCAGAAGGCACAGAATGAGTTTCTTCCTTAAGAAATCTCTTCCATCCTTTTGTGACACTATTTTCAGTCTTGTCATGAGCAGTCTAAAAGAAGGGACCAATTTTGCTTCTTTGCACACAACACTAGCCTGAAATCATGACGGCTGGCAGCTATAGCAGAAACTCTTACAAAATGAATCAAGCTTGGTGATGGATGAGCAAAGCTGTAGACCATCTAACCTGTAGGCACACAAAACTCAGGACAAACAGCTGTTCTGACATTTCTAGCTGGGAATCCTGCCCTCCACAAACATATTTCATGCTCAGACATGGTCTCTTGGCTGCTTGCACTCGTTCCCATCTGTCAGGATGGCACTGTGCCCATACACAAGGTGGTATGTCAGCTTTGGTAGGGCATAGGTGCCAAGTAAATTCTGCTGTTTGCAAAGCTTTGCATGTGCTGGTTCTTCAGTAGGAAGCCTCTGCTCTGACACAGCAAGGCTCCTTCTCAACATGACTCCCTACACTTGGTTACACCTGTTGACACTTCTGTATCTAAGGAATACTTAAATAGTACACACAGGAAAGATTGGTATGCAGGAATGGATTTAGGAATCTGTATTGCACATACACCTCCAGGTTTATCATTCTAGACTGGGGAGAAGAATAGTGTCATAATTTATATCATCATTAACACCTTCAATTCATTATTCCCCTGCCCCTCACTCCAAAAAGAAAGAATTCTAGCTATTAGCATGAACTCAGTCAAAAAAGAAAGTGAAGAATGGTTGTTGAGGTAATGAAAGAGAAACTTGACTTTTCTGTCTTATTGACGTTGTGGTGGTGAAACTGTATTCATCGCAATGGAATAATCCTTGCTTTATCCCAGTGCCTGAACTATGAGGACAGAGAAAAGCCAGCCTGGGTATTGTGTTTCAGAATTCTGTGAGCAGTCCATGCATCTGAGAAAGCATGGAGTTTCCTTAGGAATAAAGGACACAATCATCTAAGAAGATGAGAATATTCTGAGACTGAAGAGACTTTATTTTCTTCCTATTACAGTCCACATAGCTGGTCTAGGGAAGAAGGCTGCACTGCCTTGGGGAAACTGAGATGTTCTGGGTTCAAATTACTCTTGAAATTATTTTCTTTGATGAAAATTAAAAAAAAAAAAAAACCCAGAATGAACTGAACTGTCCTTTTAAAGGATAACTGTCTTTCAAAAACAATTCCTCTCATTCACACATAAGTGGTTATTCATAACAGTCAGTAACAGAAGTCTTCGTCATTCCTTTTATATCTTGTATATTTTAAATTCACAAGAATGTTTCCTGTAACAACGATGAGACTTTTAGCAACTTTACCAGATGCTCAAAATTCCTACTTGTCTTTTCTTTTCCTATCTTGTTGTCCTATAGCTACTGTTTTATGTGTGACTCATCCCCCTGAGTTTCATTCTTTTCAATTTCTGCAGGTTGTATTGAAAAACTCACATGACTTGAGTTTTCAGGTGTATTTACTCTTGTTTTTCTAATACAAGAATCTGTTTTCCAAATACCTCTTCTATTTTAAAAACTTCAGATGTCCTGATTAGTCATAAACATCTTTAAAGAGGTTTTTAAAAGCTATAAATAAGCAGAAATAGCTTGAAACCTTCCAGAAACATGCCCTTCTGTTCTTATCTAACTTTACTTTGTCTACCTTCTTACTGTAGTGAGACATGTAAATTGAGTAACTCAGAAAGATTTAATCCAGAAGAATGAGATATAAAATGATTTCGTATTATATTTTCCCTCTCCCTTGACATTAGGAGTATCCCTTTTTCTGCTTTTCTCAAATGTATCTTTCTAACTGGTGTATCTTATTTTCCCTGTTTATTTGCATAATTCAGATTGTATTTATTCTTAGGCTTTATTTGTGCTGTATGAGAAGAATCCCAAGCACTCATATTTTCCTAAATATTTCTCAGTCCTTTAGTACAAAGCAGTGTTTGCCCATTTCTTTTTTCATTTTTTTTCCTTTTCTACTAAGTTATTCTCCAACCCTCCAGCACTATATCATATTATTCTAACTACATAGTGTATCATTCTACCTCACCTGCCCTACCACTCTATCTCTTAGCATCTTTGACAAATTATCACCATTATTTCCCTTCTAACTCTTCTTGTGCCATTCATCACCCATGACATTAAATAACTGCTCTTCTATCAAAATAATATACCTACATCATCTAACCAAGTGAATATTCAACCATTTTCTATTAGAAATGGCCTGAGACTGACATATCTGTCCCACCTGGCTATTCACAGATAAATGGATGAACTGAACTATACAAAAAAAAAAAAAAAAAAAAAAAAAGAAAGATGTAAAGGTTTTGGGTTCCAGTTAAACATTCCTAAAATGATTTAGTTTTCCAGGAAATTACAATCCTTAGGTGCTTTAAACTAAAAAACTTCATAATGGAAAATGCTGTCACTGACAAAAAGTATTAAGGACATTTTAATTTACTGCTTTGCAATGTGAAAGAATTAACTTTCACTCTTGTTTTTTTTTTTGTTTTGTTTATATGTATTGCAGTAATTTAATATTAGAAATGTTTGATCTATTGCAATACCACCAGTTTACACAAACTGATTTAAGGAAAATCCATGCCCTACATGTAAAAGAAAATTGGCTAAAATGGAGTATTTCANNNATTTCACTACCACTTATTATTCACATTACATTTTGACTGAAATTGGAAAAATAATTGGAAAAAATCTCTCCAAATTTTCCAAAGCTAAAACATGAAGCCGTGTAGGCCTTTTGAGCTGTGAAAAATTATAATGGTTTATGCTTTTTTATTATTTTGTGAGTTTAAAGGTTTGACATTACATCCATCATGTTTAATATATATGTATAAATATATATATGTATATGAATAAATAAATAAATATATATTTTTTTTCTTCAATAAAGAAACAAGTTAATACAATCTAAAACTAATATAAATTAAAATATCTGGCTATTGCATTGAAATGTTAGTATTAGATATTTAGTACTTTTAATAAGATAATAACTTGGGCTGTGAGTACTCAAATAAGAAATAGCTTTCTGTACTAAGAAAAAACATTTTAGGCTAACATTTTTATAAGTGATGTTATACCAAGTGTAGAGACCAGGTGTAAAAGGCTTTGTGACTCTCAGCATGGAGGATTGTGAAAATTAAGCACCCTTTATATTCTCTGTTACTGACATGGCATTTGCCAGTCTTGCAGCAAGGAGAAAAATGGTGGTAGAACCACACTAGTCCCTGGTTATCAGACACAATCCTTAACCATTAGTATAAAACTACAAATCTTGACTTCTGTTGGCTGAGGAGAACAGCTTTGACAGAAATTTCCCCTCTCAAGATTAATGTACAGTGATGGGATCTGAACATTCTTGAGAATTCAGCTCCATTCAGGCTGAGCTGAGTGTGCTACTTTTATGTTATTAAATGGTAGAAAAGCTTTCTCAGTTCATAAGAGAAAGCTCTCTCCAGAAAAATGTTACAGATGTGGAATCTAAATTCCTATATCTTTTTTGGCATCCCTGATTATGGACTTACATTATCAACATGGTTCTTTTTTGGGCTTGTCAAGGAACAGTTGTCTGCCCAAAGCCAGTTAAGGCAGAAAATTATGTATGTTGTTTGCAGCATATTTACAGCAGTTGTCTTATTTAGGCTTTCCATTTCAGCACAGGGTGTCACTGAAATGAGGTATCATAACATTGACTTTGGGTTAGCTAAAATTCTTTGCTGATTGTAACTTTAACTTCTCCACTTTTAAAAATAAACATTTAACCTGTGCTGAGACCTAATGATTAATGCCAAGAACCAAGAATACCTTTCCTTTTTTTTATTCTGATTTCAGTCGGGACAGTTTTTTAATTTTACAGCATTTTAATGAAATTCATGAAATTCAAATGCAAACTTTAAGCACTTCTTTTGTGTGTTATTTTCATGTACCATCTCATAAATAGTCATTCTTTATTAATGAATTTATTCACATGAATTAAGAAAAAAGACCAAATCTCTCAGTTGTTCACAATATAAAAAAAATACAATTCGGCACTCTTATTTTCCTTTTCCTTTTTTTTTTAAATTTTTCCCTTTGGCAATAAAGGAGTGGTCCCCCAGAAAAGAAAATCTGAACAATGTCTTTTTTCAGGCATTGCTATTGAAGGCAGTCATGATACCACACTGAGTTTTCATGTTCCTCTGTACATTGTGACATGGAGTTATGCAGTGATTATCAAAGCATGTGTCCTCTCCTTTGCCACTGTTAATAGGGATATGCCAATGTCTGGAAGCAATGTGGCTTAACTATGATTACACTAATTTTTCTTCTAACAGATGTAAATGGAATAGCATTACTCAAAAAGCGGATCTGATTGCCTCTTGCTGTTTGCCATGATTGATCTCTAGAAGCAAAAGATGAGTTTTATCTCCCATCCTCATGTGTGTGAAATGAGATCCCAATTAGTGGTGCATCCCTGGGTGTGCCATGAGGAAGCTCTGTTTCCAAATGCACACTGCTGAGTGTGAGAGAGGAGGGAAAGGTAGAGGTGGAGCTCTAGGCCATAGCCAGCTAACCTACTGTGTTATCCATCCGAATAGAACCTTTAGCCCCTTGCTTTTCTTCACATCCAGGTGGACCCCACCAACCTAAATGGGCAATCCATCAGTCACCTGTGATACCTAACCAAATAACTCTCCTACAGGAGACACCTAACTTTAGATACAAAGGAGCAACCTCTGCTGTCCTCCTTATGGTGTTTGACATCTTGCCTTCTCTGTTGAGGGTTACATTTAGTACAGGTAGCTCGGCTTGTGAGCTGCAGTGAGAGCTGCAGAGGGAACTCTGAGTGTCAGGAGCCCCAGGCAAGAGGTGGTGAACTGACAACATTTTGCATAACAAAAGACATGGGGACTTGTGGCCCAGCCAGATGAATGGACAATCAGAAGGTGCAGGACTTTCACCCTTAGACTGTGAGGGTATGAAATCCATGGGGTTCATTGTTCTAGGTGCTTCCCTGGGGGCACCAGCTGGAGCTGCTATTTTGTTATTGCACCAGGATTAAATTGAGGATTGAGACAACTGAGACACTGCTATGGGACACCTGAGTCTGAGGTGGTCAAGAAGACCTGGAGTGCCTGTGTGAGTGTGGGAGGGTGAGCTGCAAAGGAATCTCCATCCCAGCTCAGGGGGTGGGGGTGTGACTGCCAGAGTGGCTCCTGGATGGTCAGACAGGAAGATTTCCTCAGCATCTCCTGTGCTATCAGGTCTGTCAGAGGTATTCCCTGCACTGGAGCTGTTTTATTTCTTCTTTCTTTCTCAAAGAGTATTTTGCTGCTTTTGCTAAATGTATTCTGCATCATTCAAAATCTGTGACATTTTAAAAAAAGCCAATTTTCTGTTATTGGAAGAATTTTGAAAAATACCTCAACTATTAGATGCTGAATTAAGAAGAGGAGAGGGTTTATAGTCACATATTTTATGGGTCTTTTGTTTTTAAGGGAGGTATCCCTTTTAACCCTGTGTTGTGCCTCAACTAAGAAACAAAATTTGAGAGAAAGAAAACAAAAAAAGAACAACAAAACGAAACCCAAACCAAAAACAAACAACCCATGCTTTCCTCATGCAGTTTCTGTTCCAGCATGCAAAACCCACCCTTTTCAAAGCATCTGGCACATCTATACAGACAGATGCAGCCAGCCCAAATTCATTCTGCCCACCCTGCAAGCTGTCTGGCCTTAATCCAGTTCCCATCCAAAAACCATGTGGCTGTGATGGAGCATCACTGAGCCTGGACTAATAAACCTGACATTTTGGGAGCCAAACACAACACTATGGAGATCTGCGGCTTCTGGCCAGGATGAGGTTTCTGCTTGCTCAGAGCATGAACAGAATAGATTCAGATCTGTCTGTGCTTGTGGTTGGAGACTCCTTTTGTGTTTCTCTGTTAGGTTCCTTTTCACAAAACCCCCATTCAAGTAACAAAATTCCACTCTTTAACCCTTGGCATGCCTTCATTCACATAATCTGCTGAATATTTGTACTCATACATTGTTGTTTACAGTCCAAGCAAGAAAACATCTGAAGCTAATTCTTATTTCAATCAAATCAGTAAATCATAAATACAGAAATAACATACATGAGAAAAAAATTTGCCTAACCATTCAAAAAAAGCAGTAAAATAAGGAATAACAAAGGAGAAAATAGGTGACTGTTCTTTCCTTCTAATCTTTTTAAGAATTTAATTGTTGGATCTCAATCTGTTAGTCTCACACATCTTCCCAAAATTCCCCCATGCTCCCTATTCTCATACTGTGGGGCTAGAAAAGCATCAGAATAATGGTGAGGGCTAGGAATTATAGGAGATTTTAATGAGTGATGGATATTCTCTGTAGGTAACTAACTCTGAGATCCCATAGGGCAGAAGATGAGAAGTTCTTAGAGTTACTATTCTGCTTCAGTTTGGGACAGGTGAGTTTTCATAGACGTTACTACGCATAACAAATATGAGTTGAGGTTCTCATAATAGATAAGGATTCATTTCCAGACAGAATCCTTGCAGTTGTATTCCCTGCATATTTTAACATCTTCACCAATCTGGGGAATCACATCAGTAGTGTCAGTAAATTTTCTTGTTCACTCCAAGCATGACAAATTTTTCTAATGGATTAAAGAGCTCTGTGTACTCTTAAGACACAGCTGTTGACTGATGGCATGCCTTCCAAAATAATTCTTTTTTATATGAATGGTGCTTAAAATACTATCTGAAGTCAGCACTTAAACTTAACCAAAGTTTATTTCCACAGAATTTCAGGATTTATTTTCTCTTTAATCTATTATCTTATTCTGGAACGCTATAAGAAAAAAAATACGGTTAGATCTTACTTATTAGTTTTCTCCCTGAAGAGAATAAATATAAAATCCTAATGTCAGGGAAGAAAAACAAAATAGAAAAGCGGTAGGACACAGACCTGTTGGTAGGAATCTCAACATATCTAGTAAGTAATCAGAGGCTATATGGTTTGTTGTTTTGTGTAGCTTGTGCAACTGTGAGTAATAAAGTTAAATATGCAAAAGGCCTTTCACTTGTACGAAGGCCCTATGTCAAATCTCTTTAAGCTGAAAGAAGTAAAAAAACCCTTTAATGTACTGCTGAAAAGTCATAGAATTAGAACCAAATACTTCTGTCTTCCCAGCATGTGCTCGACAGAGGTCAGCGTCCTGTCTGGGTACCAGGTCAGCATTGGTGTACTTCAGACAGACTGAAAGCAGCTCTAACTTCATCCTGCATGCTGAGACACAGTTGGACTATGGAAGTGTGCTGGACTTTCTGTCCTTCCACTGTAAAATTATTGAAGAAAGTGAGCAGGTTTTACAGTAGCCTCACATCCTATGTAGCCATTTGATTTGGGTCTCTGAAAGAATACATCCAGGAAAGACAGAAAGATTGGGTGTGGTACAAAACTCCCCAAGCCTTGTAATCTGCTTTATATAGTTAGTATAGAAAATAGTTTTAACTCTTACATTTTTCAACCCAATGCTGTGGAAACCAGTGATTTCTTAGAACTGTCTTTCATAGAAATCTCTCTTTGAACCCCTTGCTTTTGTTCACAATCCTGTATCTGTAACCAGAGCTATCATGTGTCTCCACACCTGAAGGGCGCCTGTAGACAACACTGTCATTCTGTATGACTTTTATTACAGGGTTAAAGAAACAAGAAAACAAGAAATAAATCAACAAAGACTCCCTGAAGGAGGGAGTGTATGTTTCTTCTCTCATATAGCACAGCAGGCCTCTGAATACAGCTGATTTATAGAAATACAGTATGTGGAAAACAAACTTGCTTGTATTTACCTAAAGCTGTTTTCATCAAAGATTTTTGAATTGTCTGCTTGACACATGAGACAGGCTGTACAATTCACAGAACTTGTAATTTGTTTCAATTAATGCAACCCCATGCTTAGCAGTAATGACAGAGCAACAGAAGGAACTCTGTGACCTCAATTGTATCTTATAGTTCTAAAGAGTTGTTCTACACAGGAAGAAATAAAATTAACTCAACTTAGATTATAACATCATTTGGTTGGATATAATGAATATATACCTTAATGAATATTTAGAAAGTAAAAATGAAAGTTGAGTGCTTGTGACTGATACATAATCACTGTAAGACTTGAAAAATATTCATAGCCGAATAACAGAGCTAAAGAAACACACTGGAAGCTTAGAATAATGAAGTTGAGAGTTTACCTTAAGGAAAAAAAAAAAGTTTAATTTTTTTTACAGGTTCTAATGTCTATAAGTAAAAGGCATCCTAAGGCCTGCAGGTTCATATTTCTATAACCTCATTCATTAAACAAGTTCTTTAGTGCTAAATGAAGATTTGTTTAGTGCAAATAAGTTCAAAAATGTTTCATTGCATGAAATAAGATAAACCTTTAGAAAGAACCATTCAAGAGGAACCTATGTTGATCTTTGGCAGTTGTGGTTTATAGACAGCTCTATACGATATGAAGGAAAAAAATTTCAATATTAAAGTACGTAACTAAACAAAATATTAAATATTTAATATACAGAAGATGAAAAAATGAAGATGTGCTAACCATAAACATATATACTGGAATGGAATAAATGAAATTTTAAAAGCTTTCCTTGCTATCTCTTTCTGTTTTATAAATTGAAACACAGAAGAACAGGGGAGTTAGAAAAATTATGAGAATATGTGCAAGGGTACGTTGGATAGAAAAGTATTTCAATTACCTTCTGAGCATCTTTCTTTTGTCAGCTTTAACTTTAGAGCACTGGTGCTCATATTTAATAAAAGGAAGAAATAAAAAAATGCACAGCTTTTCAGAGAACAAGAATAAAGAAAATACCCGAGAATTGTAAAACATGTTCTCTCAGTTAAAAGAAGTAATAATTTAAATTACATGAAGGATTATAAACCTTTACTGAATTTCCTCAGACCCTTGGCAGAGAGACCCAAGTATGACTATTCAGCACCCATCAAGGTCAATGAAAGATCCTGACAAGATGCCAAGAGTTCACTGAAGGAATTGGTTGAAGGAATTTACTCAAATTTTACTTTCAATAGTTAGAAAACTAATAAAGAATATTGGTTTTTTGGATTTGGAAGGAATCCTGGGATTGGTTGGCAGATTTGTAATGAGGACCCTTGAGGAGGAGAATCAGCCAGTTCTGTGGAGAGGTGAAGGAAATGCTCCCACAGACATAAGCAATGTACTCTTGATGGAACAGAGTGTGGCATGCACAACAGAGCAGTTTTCTTCTGCCAGAAAATTCCTTCCACTGTTTAGAGTGAGATGCATTCAGCAATCGTTCCTCTAGACACTGACCACTCCCCATGACTTAGCTTGGTGGTGTAGAGTGATGGAACCTGGACTGTAAAATCCAAGAAGAATAAAGTCCTGGGCAACACAAAACGTGAAAAACAGAAAAAAAGCACAGATATGTTATGAGGAGAATCTGGTTGAAGACAGCCAAACTGCACAAATGCAATCAAGAAGAAGGGGCTCTCAAGGAATCCTCCCGGTTTGTGAAAATAAGGATTTGTGATGGAGGAGCAGCTGGAAGCCAGGCACACTATCTTAGGGCAGCAAAAATAAATCCAGACACTTATTTAGAAACACTGGAATTACTGTCCCTTAGGTCTTAAAATCCCAGAGTATATCAGACATTATTCACTACTCTAAATAGAATGTAAGATTCCAAATTGAATATTTTGGCAGACTCTGAGTAAAATGAAGAGACCTGAATAAATGTTGGGATTAGTTTTAAGAAAATTCTCAGCCTACTCACAAGTTGGAACATAGAAATTGGACGCATTTTTGAAGTCTGAGATGTATATATCCCTCTGATATATGAGTCTGAGATTCATATATCCCTCTTTTACCCTCCACTATAATAATTAAAGTGTACTAAATGAGTTGGCATTGTGTGAAGTTACATAAAAGAAAATTCTCAACAAAAGAGAGCCTTTTAAAGGCTGTTACCACTAAATGTGATTAAAGTCTGATTTCTTCCATCAGGACAGATGATGAGCAGCAAATTGCCTGCAGTACTTGCAAATTGAACAGAAAAACCTGCTTATTGACCACTTAAATTGTTTTAGAGCAGATTGATACATCTCAGTTATTTATGTGAAAAAATATCAAGAGAATAAGCCTCACATTTACAAGAACTCCCAAGTGGTAACTGCCTGGAACACAGAAAATAATCACAATATCAATCCTCTACCCAACAGCACATAGATTAGATACAAGCATCTCTCGATAACATGCAGATTGAAAAGTGTAGCATAAAAGCAATTTTGAAAGTTAGGGTCAGAGTCTTCCACAAGAGGGTGGCTGAACATGAAAAACAAGCAACACTTTGGGGAGGCATGTTAGGTAAAACTGCAAATATATTTTAAAAACTAAGGCAGCATTTTGAGCAGTAATTTTCTGAAACCACAGGAAAGAAAGTACAATCTTGGACTTATTTTAAAATAAGAAAAAGATTAAGCTTGACACATTTCTGATTAGCACGTTGGGAACTAATCCTGCCTGTGTAATGACATAATGCTCAGCATTCCTAGCACATAAAAAAACTTCGTCATTCTACCATCTGCTACAAAGCTTATCAAGTTCAGAACAGTATTGGATTATTAGCCAGTCTGCTAAAGGAATCATTGTTTTCCAGCAAAGAGAGAGTTTATTAGTTCTTAAAGCTGTATTTTGTCATTTAAACAAGAGTAGCAGCTGGAATTTGTCTGAAATTGCAACTCAGATAATTTTTGTCCTAATGAAAATACCTGCACAATGTACATAAGGAATGAGCATCTGGAACACATTCCAAATATGTTATTATTTTACTGCTGAAAAATTTAGATTGATTTAGCCTCAAATATTAGTCTTCAATTAGTATGTAGATAGATAGATAGATAGATAGATAGATAGATAGACAGATTAGATAGATAGATAGATAGATAGATAGATAGATAGATAGATAGATAGACAGATTAGATAGATAGATAGATAGATAGATAGATAGATAGATAGATAGATAGATGATCTAGTTGAACATGCTCCTTCTTATTGCAGTGAAGGTTGGATTAGATGGACTAGGTCCCTTCCAACTGAAACTATTCTGATTGGATGGAAGGACAGATGGATTGATGGATGGATGGATGATGGATGGACGGATGGATGGATGGATGGATGGATGGATGGATAAAATATGTAGTCCTTTTCCATGGCCTGACTGAAGTCACTGCATCTACTTTCATGTCACTGGGAACATTTGGAGAGCCATCCCAGGGTACCAGAATTGTGGAAGATAACTTCCATTCAAATGCTAATGTAAGGAGTACCTTATGCAAGGTACAGCTGCCTGGGGCCAGACAAAAATGTTCCTTGGTATGGGCCTATAGCTTAAAGAATTTTAAGGAAGCCAAATAATGCATCAAACAGTCCAACAATTATCATTATCATGACCTGTGAAGATCATTAGAAGACATTGATTTATACCAAGACCTCCTTTCAGCACCAAAATTGTTCAGAATTTAAGACATAATGATACCTCAAATCTCAGATTCTTCAGCTCTGTCAAAGCCTTACAGAACGCCACTCCTGTACCATAAGGACTTTAGCATAATGTCTCCCTATCTGGCAAAATATCAATGTTATTAGTATATATTATATAGAACAAATGCAGATAATAAACAGCAATACATGCTGAATAGGCCAGTATTTTTCCAAGAGTTTGTATTAGCTTTATGTGGAAAAGCAAGGGAGCTATAAGGGTGACTTCTCTGAGAAGCTGCAAGATGCTTCCCTTATGTCTGAGCCAAGGCTGTGACAATCGGTGACCTCTGGGATAATGTATTTAAAAAGGGGAAAAAACTTCTGTGCAACAGCAGCTGGAAGAGAAGTGTGACAATATGTCAGAGAAACAGTCTGGCAGACACACAGGTCAGTGGAGAAGGAGGGGAAGTTCTCTAGATGCTGAAGCTGAAATACCTCTGCAGCCTGTGGTAAAGAACATGGTAAGACAGGCTGTGCCTGTGCAGCCCATGGTACATGGTGGAATGGAGATCCCCCTGTAGCCTGTGGAGGACCCCACACTGGAGCAGGTGGATATCCAAAAGACGCTGTGACCCTGCTGGACTGGGCTCTTTACAGGACCTGTGTATCCATATAGGAGGAGCCCACACTGGGTTAGGTTTGCTGGCAGGACTTGTAACCCTGTGGGGGACTCCCATGCTGGAAAAATCTGCTCCTGGAGGACTGCTCCCCATGGAAAGGACCCAGGCTGGAGCAGTCAATGAAGAACTGCAGCCCATGGGGAGTACTCCTGTTGGAGAAGTTGATTAAAGACTGTCTCTTATGGGAATTACTCCATGGTGGAGCAGGAGAAGAGTGTGTAGAGGAAGGACCACCAGAGGCAAAGTGTGATGAACTGATCACAACCCCCATTCCCTGTCCTCCTGTGCTGCTGTGGGGGGTGGGGGGGGGGAGAGTTAGGGAAACAGGAAACAAATATGAGCCCAGGAAGAAAGGAGGTATGGGAGAAAGTGTTTTAAGGTTTAGTTTTTATTTCTGATTCCCCTATATTGATTTATGTGGCAATAAGTTAAATTAATTTCCCCCAAGTTGAATCTGGTTTTGACTGTGATGGTAACTGGTTCTTGACCTCTCTCTGTTCTTAAATCATAAGCCTTTCCCTATATTTTCTATCCCTGTCCAGATGAGGAAGTGACAGACCAGTGTTGGCAGTCCAACACACCACATAGATATTAGGATTTCTAGTGTGTGCACTGTTTGTATTATCACAGTCAGTCAAAGAGTGGTCCAATAGGACTGTACAAGAACCTTTACTCAGGAGTGGGTAACTTGCAGTATGCAACTACTTAAACTCTGGGTTGTTTTTTTGTTTCTGCTGAGCCTGAGAAAGTGTCTCTGCCAGTTACAAATTATAGGAAAGGTAGGTTTATGTGAAATAGTCATTTTAAGTACATGGCGATATATGTATACGGGTACAAAAGCTTTTCATATAGAAACTATCTTTGATCTTAATATCAAAAGAATTGCTTTCTCTTCCCTCCCCCTAAGTGTTAGAGAAGCAACTTTATAAAAAACTCCTCAGAAATGTTTCTGCTGAAAATGTTTGCTATTGTACCTTTCCTACAGAAAGAAATTTTTAGTTTGTCATGTTGCTCCCTGGACATCCCCATGTTTGAGAGCAATCATTTTGACAGAAGATGATCAGGAATGGGATTCATTTTACATAATTGCAGTCATCCAAATCTAGGGCAACTTGTCTAAACTAACTGCCTAATCACCCTGTGCAAAACAGGAATAGGAAGAAAAAGGGGCACAGTGTTCCTCATCCTATCTCTCAGATGTTGTTTTCAGGTGGGGTAAACCATCCACCAGCCATGCACAATTTCTTCAGGTACACAGTTGAGGGAGCATAGATTATCAGTTTAAACAACATAAATTAGTTCTCAAATCTCTGCAAATGAGATGAGAGCTCGAACATGTTTCGAACACTAACAGTTATCAGCTGTTTAGTAGAATAGCTGACTAACTGAGTAGATTTCAGTGACTGTGGCACTTACTTGGTGCTTGTTCCTCCTCTGACTCCAGAAGAAATTGCCACATACACTATGTTATAATGGATTGTCACAGATATCATTACTGCTGTATTCTATTTCCCTACAATTCCCAAATTTGTTTTAGAAAACTGAAATGTACTTCAAAAGAAAAAGGTGCTCTGAAGACACATCTGACTGTCAGACGAGGCAACCATATTTTATCATACCCCATACCCCATGCTATGTGTAGTTGTAACTAAAGATATAACTAAGAAAGAGGAAAGGAAGTTGAAAAAAAATCCTATTTACTTTCATCTCCATAATTCTAGCCCAACCACTACCTTTTATATGGGAACATATGGTCAGTATTTATTGAGAGAAGCCACTCAGATGTCAGAGGACAGTCCCTTCTGTAATACTCTTTTGTCAATGTAACTATTTTCAACAAATCTCATTCAGGAGAGTAGAGGAGAGGCAAGAATCTCTATTACTGAATATCAACAAAACAATATTGATGGAAAAAATTGTCTCATCGTCTTAAACTGGTTCAAACTGCCCTTGATATCTCTATTTTGATTTTTTGGAGCACATAAGATGTACATTATCACACATTACCTATTTTGGTTGCTGATACTTTTTAAGTTTAGCTTATCACAGGTTACCATTATATACCTTGGGAAGCAGAATGTGTAATAATTACACCTGCTGACAACGACATTGTGTCCTTCCCTGCAGAGCTGAAATAGTTGGGAAGGCAAAAAATAATTGCAGGTATCTTTATGTTCAATTGCTTAGGAACAATTCTTTGACAAGGCCATTATTATTATTTTGAGGAATAAGTCCACGATTAGTAGATGAAAGTCAGGAAAAGATCACAAGAAACAGTTTATTCAATAGTACAGTAATGTTTCTGCTGAGTACTTTTGATGGAAATCCATATTACAATGTTTAGCTGAAAACTGTAATGGATATTAAGATGTGGCTGCAGAATTATTTATGTTAAAATATTGCCAATTTTTTTTCTGTATTTCTGTTACAATAAACATTTTTGTAATATTTAGTACAGCACTGCTGTATTCCAATTTTTGACTTTAAAAAAGCAAATATACATATGGCTTTGAAATTATAATAAATTAACATCCATATTTATTCTTACTCTTTATGTTTTCAGCTGTAGCAATGTTACAGATCATAAGTTTTTTCTGCCACTAATGCCTAATCATCCAGGTAATAATTTATCCTGGAATATTGAGGTGAACACACCCTACCCAATACATCATTTCTGCAGACCTGTCACATATTTCATACACTTGTTGAAGGTTCAGTTCCCTGCCCTGTGTTTTCAAGCTCACTGCGGCATTAGGATACTCTTTTCTCCTTTTCTGTCCTCTAGAATTCTAACTCTTGAATACAAGAGATACAGAGCATGTTGCCTTTATTGAGAATTTTCTTCAGTAGCTGCCTTTTGAGTCAGAGAAGGCAGACACAAGTGTCTGAGACAAAAGTATGCTTTTGTGAATATTGAATAAAAATTATCTTTGATTTCTGTATAGCATTTTTTGCTACTTTTATTAAGAATTATTGGACTTAAATCTTGCTCCTTTGCATGTGGGAGAAGGGTTTTATTTATATGTAAAATCCTAAGGTTGCAGAACTCTGTTGCATGCAGACACAACTACCAACAGGGTGGGAAAAGAGAGATTTTGGGTTGAGATGGCTGTAGGAATTTTTTAATACTAATCTACTAGCAAATAAGTTCTATGGTAAAAGTTGAGCAAAATTTCCACAATATATTTCCAGGATGTAAACGCATAAGAGAGTTCTTTAGGCATCAATTTGCTTTCTATATGTGGCTCTGAATGTGTGATTCTCACATGAGTTCGAAAATATATTTTTTTAATCCGTTTCCTTCTGAGTATGACAATGCCTCAAGACTGTATCACACCAAAAATACCAAAAATTATTTTCACAAACATGATTTTTTGTTCTTAATTGAGATCTGTGACAACACTTTGAGTATATATGGAGAATGAATAGAACATTGCTAGAATTTTTTACCAATTCCAAATTAAATGTGTATCTACTAGCTCCAAAACCAAGTATTGTTGCTCAGATCTCCAATGCAGAAACCATTTTTGGGCACCTTCTGACATCAGCACTCTCCCTAACCTTTCATTGTAACCAGTTGAACCAATTGTATGTTCAGCAAAACACTCCCCAAAACCAAAAAAAGAACCCAAAACCCAACCCAACTTAGCTTTTTAATGTGAACTGATAACTATATAAATTTATTTTTTTTCACCTAAAGTACTTTGAAATTGAGAGTTCAGAAATTAGTAGTGTGGTTTTATAGACATATGTCTGAGTGTTTTTATCTAAAGCTTCATCAATGGTAGAACTGCCAGGATGATCCCCCAAAATTTTTGCTACTATAGATTTCTGCTCAATTTGTGTGTGTCTTAATGCCTCTTCTGAAGATTTTTGTTGTATGTCTGTAATGATATCACAACACAATTCATTTATTAATCAGAACATGGTGGCATTCCCAGACGTCAGTCAGGTATTTTGTTTCTTCTCTTTTAAACAGATTTGTGTTGAGTAGCTGAAGAATGTGAATTTGCCATCAGTGTAATTGGAATGAAAAGCTTGTAACAGCAGGTGCTTTAATCTTGTTACAGACAAATAACAAATTTTAGAAGAAATTATATAATTACACTGATCAAATATATGAGAGGGATCCAACAGCTTCACAATTTTAATCTATCAAAATTACTGTATTAAAGTGATCAAGAAAACCAGCTTTTTTTTGAGCAAATGAAGTCAGATAATAAAGAATTGTGGTTTTAATACGATGTGTTATTCTTGCACTTTTCCACATATTTTACTTAAAGTGTATTTCAGAGTTTTATTAGCTTTGACTTTTAAATTAAATAGGTATCTTTCACAGTGCAGTCTTGAAAACTGCAATTCTGTCACAGAACCTCTTTTCATTTCACAGTGTTTTTTAGTTCAGAAATATTCATACATATTTAGTGTTATTAGCAGAATTCTTTCCACCTACACTAAGAATCTCTTTGCCTCTTTCAGATAATTTGATAGGTTGGATTTATTCCCCATGTAAAATTCTGTATCACAGCAGTTCTGAACTTTTTTTTTTTTGAGTAATTCATGACCATGATTAAGACCAAAATGTTTTATCACAAAACCCGAATATCTTCAGTCTGGCTCCATATTTTGGGAAGAATATGTGTTTTATGGAAGTTTTAGTTTCTCTATCTCATTTTCTATACCCTTTGAGATGTAAGAGAATTATAGTAACTATCTTAATTCAATAGAAAAGTATGCAATATAGAACTTATTGCTTTGTTTTCTGGTGGTGGCTACGGGTTCTTGATCTCAAATCCCAAGTTTTCTTTTGTTTGTTGGGGGCTTTTTGGGTTTTTTTTCCTTTTTCCTTCCCAATATAACAGTGATTGTAGTTGATCAATGTAATTCAGAGCACATACTCTTGCAACTTTTTTCCAACACAGGAAATGCATCTTTATATCATATAAAAATGCACCAATTATATGACACAGCCAGAGTTCTGGTAATACTAACACTTCTGAACCATCATAGATGTGGCATGCAAATATATTTTCTCAGAAACATCAGTACACCAAATTTGAATAAGTCTTTCCTGTCACTAGATGGTTGTGAATTAAAATGACAAGATTTCCTATCTGGAAAGTAGTCTTATTAAAATAAACAGTGTACTCAGAACAGAGTCTAGAACAATTGTCCAGTTCTCTGAAGCAGCTAAATCAAAGTATTCCATACTATATCACTTTTGGTTCCCAACACTTGCTGTCAATAAGAACACTTAAAATGACAATTTCCAGTGGAAAGGGCAGAAAATATTAATAGATTTTTAAAGAATTCAATAACTGTTAGGAAATCTATCTTCCATCCAAAGAGGGTAACATCATTGGATATATAACTGTTCTTGGTTCCTTAATTTGTTCAATGTTAGAAGATTTAAAAAGATATCTCAGCTATAGATTTTTTATTGATCTAATTTTAATGAAGCATTCAACAGTTTCAAATAAACAGATATATTTTTAGAGTCGTGGGAACATGGAGACTGGATAAAATGTCTTTACATTGTTACTAGTATAATTGGTTCAAAAACTTTATTTCCATCCCACGGGAAATTCTGACATTGTAAATTTTTTTTTTATTATTTGGATTGAAAAATGAAAGTGTAGATATTTCTTAATATGGAGAAATTTGAAAAAAAAATAGGCACTTGGACACTACTGCATTTCATTTTCATGTCTTTGCATTCCCACGTGCAAAGTATATATATATAAAGCCCCTATAACACAAAATAACAAGTTCTACTATCAAAGTGAAATTAAATATAAAGTTAAAATCAAATATCTCTTTCTTACTGAAGTACATGTACATTGCAAGCCTAAAACTAAGACGGCAATGCTGGTTTATTTATTTTTAACAACCTTAATACAGTGAATTTATCTAGGGGTGATTTCTTTCCCCTCATTTTGGAGTAAAATTTTGTTGAAATAGGCTGAATGCTGATACAAGATATCTTGTTTTCTCAAGTTTTTTTTCTTCTGTTTTTTTTCTTTAAATTTTGATAAATTTTTAAGTAATTTCATATGATTATAGGATCACAAAGAGCATTTTTTTAGTTTGTTAATTTTTCCAATCAATCAGTGAAACCTGTTAACACCAATTAAAGTTCTGCTGTGTGAATCTAACTCTTCTTCTGCAGACATAGAAATATTTTTTACATTTTTTGCCAGTCCTAAAAAAAAAGCATTCGGTAGATTAAAAAAATTTTACACAGTTTTTTATGGATAACAATTTCCACAAAAATTCATTTTAGGAAAAATAATAATTTTCTGTATGTAAAGTCGAAGAGAGTTCCAACAAGAAAATTCAAGAGGTTTTTATTTTATAAAGAAAAACTTCACTTTTGACTCCTTATGTCAAAAGTGACCTGAAGCAATTTCAGAAAACACTCAGCTTTGCTCAGGTTGCATTTTCAGCTTGGTGTATAATTTAGCTGAAAATATTTGTCCTGTTCTACTTCTCAGTTATCCCCAAACAGTCTTAAAATAAAGAAGCTTGGTTTTCCTCCTTCTCATCTCACTTCCCCCCACACCTTGCTCAAATTGTTGATCGAACAATTTGGCTGAGGCTTTGCATAGCAACTGTGCCTCCAGTGCCTGCAGGCGCAGACGCCAAGGCAGCGCTCCCGTTCCGCAGGCTGCGGAGCTGATGGTATCCACAGACACGAACCACCTCGATAAGCACAGCACATTTAGGCGGGAACTGATTGCAAAGCCCCTCGAGGCTAATTTTCTTAGTTCTTTACTCTATGTGGTTATCACTCTGACAAAGCAATTGGGGGCTGCTGAAGTGTAAAATGAGACTGATTCATCCCACAATTCTGTTGCAGACCCTGCTTGATTCATCCTACAATTCTGTTGCAGACCCTGCCTGTGGTTTTGAATATAGTAGATACTGGTTAAATTCCTTTTAGGATTAACAGAATCTGGAATGTAAGTATTTGATTTTGAGATGCTTTGAGAGCGAATCAGCTCACAGGTAATGATATATAAATAGAAGACTCCACATGTCCACAGCTTAAAAGTTTAATCTCCTATTTTCCTCACCAGTATCCTTAACAGTCTGTGGAGCCTAGAGCTGACCATGGCTATCTGCTTTCCATAGGATGAGTTGAATTATTCTCCATGATTCCTTGGCTGTGCTCACTGCTTTGTCTCCACCTTGTCTCTGAGCTTAGACCCCTGATTCATTTGCAGAACCTTGCCATCATGACTGCCTAGAAGTAGATGCTTGAACTGGAGTTGAATCCTACCCCACGTTTCTCTTTCTCCTCTTCCATTACACCTTTTAAAGATCCCAGAAATAACCCCGTCAGTTCACTGGTCTGTAAGCATACAAAGTGAGCAAACTATTTTAAATTTTGCAGATTTTCAGGTCTGCAACTCTCCAAGATGGGAGTAGTTTCTCTACATTTTGGAATGTGAAGTTAGACATGGATATAGATTTTTTTAGACCAGTTTTCTAGACCAGTTTGTGAGACAATGCATAAATTGAGGATTCTACTCTGATCGCACTACATTCACATTAGAACTGTCTTTATAATTTTGTGTATCTTTAGCTCTGCCAGAATAGCTCCAAAATTATTCTAGTAGTTTTAAAGCCAGTTCTGCTGATGCTTTTTTTTCTTCATGTGTGTGTGCATGTGCTGATTATTGTTGTTCTTTCTTCCTTAGGAATATATATCTAAATTTCCCTGCTGCCTCACAGTTCCCACACAATGTTTGCTTGATTGCATATTCTTTGTGGCTTCATTTGGTTTGTCTCTCTAGTGGGAGGTCCTGCAAGCAATGTTAATAGACCATCCTCCCCAGAGGAATTTATGGGTAATTTTCTTTGTCATCTGAAAGATTTATCATCAAAATAATAAACATGAATAGGAAACTGAACTAAATAAATCACAGCTTAATTCTACAGATGTATGCTGATTTATTTATATGTGGATACAGTACTCAGAGACCCCAGTTTTACTTCAGACTTCTGCTGAGAGATACATGAAGGCAGCAATTTCAGTTAGGTGCAAGAGACTCCTTCATTCAGCTTACTATCAACACTAAGGTTCTTCCACAGTTTTTGATGAGGCTTTTGGGTGCAGATCCAGAAAAGTTTGTGAGCTGTGCCTGTCTGCATGATTCAGACTATGTTAGGAACTTCATTTCACCAAAGCAACACTTAAAGTGTCGTTAGTGGGCCTCAGCAGGATAATCCAAACCACCTAAATCAGCAGTCTAGACTGAGAAAGCAGACAGTGGAGAGAAGTAAAACCCCTCTCAGGGTCTATGAGTACCTACTTTGGTTAGCAAACTATTTCTCTCCCTTGACTCCTGGAGCTTACAAACCTACTCCAGTGTTACAATGTCCTGAGCAAGGGGCAATTTAGAGCCAGCAAAAAATAGGAGTCCCAGTTTCAGCTGAATGCTTGGAGAGTAAGCCTTGCCTGGAACAGCTTGTAACCCAAAGGTTTGTGCATGGCTTTTTTTTCCCCAAGAAAAATTACAGTAATTTCTAGTAAACCCATGTCTTTGGTTTTAGCTTTTTTTTTAAGTTGTAAAATTCTTCAGTACATTGAACTATGAAAGTTAGACATGCTTATTACTTAGTAAGGCAATGTAAATGTTATTTTTCACTTCAGAAACAACAGCAAATGCTACTGTTTCCTGGAGCTTACCTCCATATTCTAATGTATATATCAAAGATTTTCTTATATCTGTCAGTCCTCTCTGTCAGATTTTGGACTCTCTCCTGCTCTGCATAAATGAGACTTTGAAGTCTCATTCAGTATTCAACAGTCTTCTTATGTTGCTTATTTTTTACTCACACAGGATAATGTACACAATGACTCTGATAAACTATTAACAGAAAAAAAAGCTGCTAACCTTGCTTGCTGCTCCTCCTTGCACATGTCCTCTGTTTTAGTTGACTCTTTTCCTGATATGTGTAAACTATACTTCAAACTCTTTCTCACAGCTAGTCATTGCTGGGATCTCAGATGTCAGACAACTCAATTTTGTTTAGAAATTTCGAGCCCAGACTCTCTTCATTTCAAAGCATATTCTTGTAAATGATAACAAACTAGCATGATGCTCCAAAACGCTCACTGCTTGTTAATTTGTTTTTAAAAAATATATTCTAAATGTACTCTGAGATTTATTTTAACTCTGTACAAATAAATCCAACAACCATTACTATGATTTTTAAGAAATAAAGATTTGATGCTACTATCTTAAGAATTCATTTAAAGAGATATTATTTTGTACTAGGTATTTCTTCTGAAAAGGAAAGCAAACACGATCGTGTATAGTTTACAGCATGAGTACTAAAATATTCTGCAAACAATGAATGAAGCTCCCAAAGTTTTTATGCTTGGAATTTTGCTTTTTTAATGCCAACATTAGATCCAAAATAGAATTCAGGTTTCTGCTTTCTCTATTTAGACACTTCCCTGTTATCATGGATTTAGTTCATCTTAAAATGATGATCATGAGTCTCAGGGTTGTTTGAGAGCTTGCAGTGGTGATTAACAAAAGCTCATTTCTATTCTGAAGTGCACTGAAGTATGTAATTAAACGTTATTCTTCTTCTCCAGATTGGAGCTGAGTTTTGAAATAAGAATGGTTTGATTGAAAACTCAGCTTTGTGAAATGGTTGAGTTCTCCCCCAGCTAAAGCCAAGTTCAAAAAGCTGATGATATAGTTAAAAGAGCCTGAGCTTAAACTGTTATTAGGAAGATCTTTGTGCTTACACTGCCTTTAAACTCATCTGAAGTCCTACAATTCATGATGGCTGCACATTCATTTCAACTCAGTATAAAAATATACAAACACGTTTATTATGTTTATTTCCTTGAGGGACAACAAGCTGAACATGAGCCAGGGATGCACCCTTGCAGCAAAGCAGGCCAACAGCCTCCTGAGGCGCAGTAGGCAAAGCACTGCCGGCAGGTTGAAGGGGGCAGCCCTTCCCTACTCAGTACTGGTGAGATACATCTGGGGTCCCGGGCTTACAGCAGAGAAAGGATGAACACACTGGATTGATTCCAGCCAAGGACCACACAGATGATTAAAAATCTAAAGCATCTGTCATGAGAGGTTTGGAGAGCTGGGACTGTTCAGCCTGGAGAAGAGAAGCCTCATGGAGCTTATATGTTTAAAAATATCTTTGAGGACATTAAATAAAGTGGAACCAGTCTCTCCTTTGTGGTATCCAATGATTTAAGGATAAGAGGCAGTGGGCACAGTTTTAATTCCACCTAAACATGAGACTAAAACTTCAGGTTTTTTTGGTGAATAGGGTCAAAATCTTGTAGAGGTTGCCCAGCGTGGTTGTGGAATCTACATCCTTGGAGACGCTTAAAACCTTGACTGGACACCATCCGTAGCAACCCACCCGAACAATAGATTGTTTAGTCCATAGTTTCTTTCATGCATGATATGAGCATTTTTGTTAGATTTCATACACTCCTTGGGTCAAGTTACTAACATATGTATAGTTTAAATTATTCATCTCAGAGAACCACATGGGTTTAGCAAGAAGATTTACAAAAGTGTTCTTCAGAACAAGAGAAAATTTTGCAGAAGACATAAATGCTGCTGTATTATCTCGGAAGGAAGGAAGGAAGGAAGGAAGGAAGGAAGGAAGGAAGGAAGGAAGGTCAAATATTTTCTTTTCACTGCATGTATTGCCTTCGTGAAGAAACTGCTATTATGTCTCAGAAGTGTGGTAATCTTCCTTCAAAATATTGAATATTCAGAAGCAATAAATCAAGTTACATTTTATAAGTTAAAGTTCTTCTTAGTGCATATAGACTCTGCCTCCATCTATTGACATAAGAAAAAGGATTGTGTCAACAACATTCCTTAGAGGTGCCTATCTGTCCATTTTCTGCTTTGTTACTTGTGTTCATGATTGGCAGTTCAGTTGTTCTGGTTTGTGACAAGAGTCATCCCCCTGAGCTCTAATTTCCATTAGTGGTTACTTCCAAAACATGTAAACTCCCTTTAGCCTTAAGAAAAGAGGAAAATAAACTTCAAATAGTAAGAGTGATGCACATCCATGACTGAATGCTTGGATGGAAGGATGAAATATGCAGAAGCAGAGCTTTCACATGATACCATAATATGATTCAGAACATACACCATAGTAAATAATATTGGTGGAAGTGAAAGTGTATAAAATTCATAAATGTTGTATAATTGTCCTCATATTTATAAGTAGATACCAGTGAATAGGGCATGAACATATTACATGAGCAACAATTTCAATAAGGTGATTTGTGTGATTTTGTAGTGGTGGAATTAATTTCAAAGCTGATTCCTTGCCTAAGAATTGGTTTCCAAAAGATCATATTCAATTTTTAATGAGTGATATCTCTGTCTTTTGTTTACACGACAACTCTTAGAAATGTAAATGAAGTGCAATCTGACACAGTTTCATTAAATACCAGTAAGAGTGTCAAACAGGATGGCTAGAAGACATCAAATCTTATTTTAGTTGAACATCATGCCTGGAAGATTTCAGCCTTTCCAGTTCAATCACTTTTGGATTTTTGCCTTTACATTGTTTTCTTTGATTGCTAATCCTGAAGAATCTGAGTTTTGCACAGATGCTTATGGCTTCACTTTCTACCCTTCTCTGTTTTCCTTTGTCACTGGCTTATAAAACAAAGTAATATGACTGTAGTTGCCTGAAAACAAAAAATGAGAATATTCAGCCTGTACCTACAGCCAGATACCAATTATTTATCTTCACTAAGAGGAAAACAGAGATCAGCTCTGTAAAACTCTTCTAAACAATTTAAAATATTGTCATCAATGTTTTTTCAAGATGTTGTTATGGATCTTCACATCACTCAGCTTTCCACCTGTCAATGAAAGATGAGGGGAAAGGACTGAAGGCTCTGCTCACACTGATATTGTGCCAAGGTTTGTCCCTGGCCATCCGTGCAGGTGATGGAGCTGCACAAAACAAGGAGATTCTCCTGCCCATTGCTCCAGGACTGCTCTCAGAAGGCAATTCACTTCAGAAGGGATCCATAGGTGTCAGTCACACCATCTGCAGTAAAGACAATTACAGCCAGATGAGGAGTGAAGCAAGGAGTACTGCAGGGCAGGATTATAAATCTGTATAAGCCTGTACAATGCTTCTGTTCTGGACTGTCTTTGGGGAACACTCTGTCTCTTCTCACTTACCCCACAGTAATCTAGAAAAAAAGAGGTAAATGTTGTATCTAAATATGTCATAGTCTGAGTCTGCTTGAATAAAATGACATGAGGGATGAAGGGCATTAAGCTTGTAACTCCACAGTAATTTGAATAGTTTGCTTTTACTTCTCTTCGTAATAAACTCTGGTCTGCCCTAGAGTGCAATTTTTTGTCTTGTCATAATATTTGAATGAGTTATTTCAGTGATTAATTCTGTCTATTATTTTTCTTCTCAGAATTATCTTCTGTCCTTCTGAGTCTGTTCCCTTTCTCAGGCTCTCAGAATCTCTCCCCATATCAAAGTTTTGTGGCTCTGATATTTACACTTGGGAAAATACACAGACTGTGGATATTGAGGAATATAACTTTGTTTTTAAATTAACTTATGTAAATTTCAAAGAAAAATAGCTTTTAAAAATAAATGAATTCTTAATCTAATCTTTTTGATTAATTTAACTGGGAGAAACTGTTTTTAAAAATGCAGCGAACTGCTTTCTTTAGCTGTCTGCCTTGGCAAGAACATACAGCACAGTCACCCCATTGCCATACTCTCTGCACTTGTCAGCTGTTGTGACTTGTATCCTGGATTGTCCTGACCTTCTCATGACAGATAGTTAACAGATTTCATTCCCATTTCACCAGTACAGTCAGACACCAGGCACAGTGTCATCTGATGGGATCTGCTCTGTTTCATCAGGACACATTCTTACCTTTTTCAGATTCTTGGAGGCCACTCAAAATAGTAAGTCCTTTTCTTAAACCCACAGAAGAAAGCTGTAATATTGGATAAATGGCAAACTTGTCAGGTGGAAACTGAGAGGCCAGAACACTGTTTGTCTTTCCTGTGCCATAAAAGTAATACCTACACGGAGTTCAATGATGATTTCCCTGGGGTACCATGGTTCTACACAGACCCTAAACAAGTCTGTGACAGCTACTTAGCAGTCTAGTCCCACCTCCCCACTTCCGATATGTTGTATCTGTCCTTGAAAAGGACTCCAAACAAAGAACAATTTGAACTTCTTCGTGCATGTATAAAACTCTATTTACATCAGTGTGCTTATTACCAGAATATTAGGCCCACATGTTTAAAAACAGATGAAACCCAGAAAAAAAATACCCCAAACATTTTCTACCCCCTGTGGCATGCATTTATGCACCGGGGGAGAAGAATTAATGGACAATCAGAGAATCCTCTAAGGCAGAGGAAGTACACTGAATGATCTCTCTTCTTAGAAGGACTGCTGTGACAGTGGTCTTTGAAAACCAGAATCAGAGAGTCAAAGAGGAAAGGCACACTCTGCCTCAGTCCTTGGAGAAGTTCCAGGAATCCTTCCCTCTATTATTTTCAGTTGCTTAAACTCACACTTCAAGGAACCTGCTGGACTTTGTTGTGTTCTTCTTGTCTACAAAGGTTTTTCTAGCTGGATTCTCAGAGCAGTGAAAATGGTTGGAGTTTGCTAGCTCTAAACAAAGACCTTGATACCTGGTTGAACTATAAGATCTGGCACCTCTCCTCATAAAAGCCTCCTTGTATCATGCAGCTACTGAATTGCAGAAAGAAATTTCTCACATTAGAGCTGGCAGGCAGCAAGGACCATCCACTCTGAGGCTTGTACTCCTGAGAGCAGGAAGAAGGAAGCAAGTTCACCCAAGGTTTCTCTTACCTTTGACTTGGAAGAATCACTGTGTTTCCGCAAGATGTTGTTCTTCTAGTAAGAAATCTCTAGTGACATTTTAATTGTACCAAAAGGTTGTATATTTGTTGTTTTTGTTTGTTTTTGGGGTTTTTCTTTGTTTGTTTGGGTTTTTAATATTCTCATGTTAATCTGCTGCTGGTAAGAATAGAACATATTAAGTCTTCCAGAAGTGTTCTAATTTAATTTCAATTATCAGCACAGCTCCATCCCTCCTTACATTTCATCATACTGCTAAAATAATTGTATACCCCCTCATGCTCTTCACTTGCCTTCTTTCCCTTTTCTTAACTGCTTCTAGTGATTTTCCTTTCTGCTCTTGACTTTACATTTTCTCCCTCCAGTCAACCCCATGTTATTAGAACCCCTTCTAGCTCATGTGCAAGAACCCATCTTCTCTTTCCTTCTTCACAATCTAACCACCCTGGGCTAAATTTTCAGAAAAGTCAGGATATAGAGAAGACAATGTACACTGAGAGATAACTTCTATTTCAATTTTTGTTTTAAAAATATTTCTGTTTTGTATTTTTATCTATTCCTGCAGCAAAGGGCTAATTCTCTAAGCAGATTAAAATGATTGGGAAAACATGCCCTGGGACAGAAATATTCATATTTTTCGTTTTTGCCTAGTTCGTCGCTCCTTACTCTGATTTTGTACTCTGATTTTGTATTCATGATTTTATGACAAAACTGCACTGTTATGAAACCTGAGATGCTAAAAAATGAGCAGGTAAGCCTTTAAGAGCAGTAGTGCAGAAATGTTGTTTTGCCCAGGCATATGTCCACTCTCTGGGTCACAGTTTGCTGTGCATGGATCCAATCACTCAGTTCCTTCTCCTCCTGAGCTCTCGAGTTAAGAGTAGAGACGGTCTCTGTTCACAACACTGTGAATTTCAGGAATATAATTTCAGGACAGCTGTCACAGTTCTTCCAAGGATTTTGTGTTAACATATGCTCTGCATGGAGACCACTGGTCTGTGGGAGCTCTGCTTTCCCAGTTAGAGGTAAATATGGGTACATGGTGAGAGGATCAGAAATACATAAGTTTTTTAAGCCTGTGTAGACTGTGAAAAAAAAAAATCCATCTCCGAATAAATTTTTGCCTGTATCCTGCCACTCTTGCATATGATTCTCATTTACAAGTTGTGTAATGTCTCATAGCATCTCTTCTTTTCCGCCTGATCTGATTATTCATAAATCACTTCTGGCTGGAAAAAGTCTCCTTTTACACCTCTGTGAAATGCTCCTGTGAGGTTTGGTTGAGAGGTTGGTCCCAGCAGTAACTTCAGGCTAGCCTGTCCCCTTCTGTAAAGATTATAGTGCAATTGAAAGGGAGAGAAAGGGTAGGAGTGCACAGTGGAAGAGAAGGAGAAGGTCAGAACTATATGAGCCATTCTATCACTGAGAAAAATTTTTGTGGATTCATGGCCTTAAACATCTTAATCACGATGGAGCTTAAAATGCAAGTGAAGGTTGCAATGAAAATGTTTTTTACCAAGTAAATTGGAATTCATAAATTCATATTTAATGTCTCACACCTGCTATTTGTTCTTTAAAATGTAATAGTGCCTACAAGGTCACTTGAAAGAACACTGTTCCCTTGGACTATAAAAAAATGTATGCTCTCAACACCAAATGCTAGCATATGGTAAAGAACAGCAGAAATTGGAAACAATTATATTATTCAGACAAATGTAATGGGTGGCTGTCAAAAAACAGTGCTTATAAAGTTTTTCAAGAATTTTATTCCTATCAGCACAGGGGAATTTCTTTATCTTTTGGTCAGACAATAAAAATTGTATCATCAGTTTTTATTAATTTACAACTAGCAGACCTTAGTTCTCAGCTTAAAAACCTGTTATTCACTACAACAGAGGGGTTAAAGCTAGTAAGATATACTACTCACAGTAATTATATATTTCAAAGAATATCTTAATCTTGATAGTGAACCCTATAACTAAGATTTCCTGGCCTTTTTTAGGTACTCTTCTAAAGCTCTGGAATATAGCCTTTGTACACTTTTACTCCACAAAAAAAAAAAAAAAAAAAAATCACAAAAGGTTACTAAATCAATAATATTAAAAATAAGTTAGTCTTAGAGATTTGAATTCTTGTTTTTTCTCCCATAGCTCAAAACCAGGAACTAGCAAACATACAATGAATATGCTGAAAGCAAAAAAAAACCCTGACATGAAAGAGAAAGATGAAGATATATTAGAAAGCAAAGTTTCATGAAGGAAAATACTGAGTGAATATATCTCCAGCATGAGTATTTATAAATACCTAATTAAAAACTTCATCTGGCCTGGAGGTCATCCAGGACAAGCAAGGACATGGCTGAATTACAAAGTCTGCATAGGTGACTATGTTCTAGGAATATACATTTATTCAGAATAATTTCATCACTCCCTGAGCTATGTTTTTAGGTGCTTAAACACAAATTTACTTATGGTAACAGGAGTTGCAAACTCTACAGGCCTGCATGTGTGCTATGTTGTGGATGTAAAAATCTGATTTGTCACTTTCTAAAATATCTACAATTTTGCATCCACCCTTTCTCTCTGAAAGAAAACAATGCCACATATTTGAGACAGATTTAAAAAAATGGGATATTTTTGTCTAAATTCCCACTTGTTCTTATATTTAATTTTCTTTCAATTCCACCAAACGCATGGAGGACTAACTGCCCTAGAAATGATAGACTGGGTTCATTTCTGGGAAGTTAGCAGCTTATCAAGGGCAATATAAACAAAACTGGCACAAGTTAATGTTTCATAAAGCCTCTTTGTGTGTGTGTATGGCTCAAATCCCAAGAAATTTCTGAATCCTCACAGAGCATTGTGGTGCACTTGTTGCAAAATAAAACCAATTTGCTTAGCATGAATGTCTGCATTACAGATTCCAGAAATAGCCAAACACACTTATCTGTTCATTTACTGAGAGCTCCTGTAGCATTACTGAAGCTGTTGGCCTCAGATAACAGTGGGAGTCAGATTGGTGAAATCAGTATGTGATTTCAGTTATAACAAAACTTGCAGAAAACTTTCAGCTCAGACATTTTGTACAATTTTTGTTNCAGACATTTTGTATAATTTTTGTTAATTTGACAAGGATTTAATGCCAATTTAATGGCTTTAAATTGAAAGAGGGTGGGTTTAGATTAGACACTAGGAACCAATTCTTTAGTGTGAGAGTGGTGAAGCAGTGGCATAGGTTGCCCAGAAAAATTGCAGATACCCAATTCATGGAAGTGTTCAAGGCATTATTGGATGGGGCTTTGAGCAACCTGGTCTAGTGGAAGGTGTTCCTGCCCACAACAGGGGACTTGGAACTAGGTGATCTTTAACCCAAAACATTCTATGATTCTGATGCTATGATCCTGTACAATTCACATTGATGAAGGCATATTTCAATCCCGATACTTTTTTTTTTCATAATGCCTTAAATGCTTCCTGTGATGCAATGCATAATATGGTCAAAAGTGAGAAGTGCTGAAGCCATCTTCAAAAAACCCTTCTCTGATCACATTGCAGAGGCTCAATCTGCACTGCTCTGTATGCATACCCCAAGTTTCCATATGAGTAATACGCAAAGTTTATGCCTGTCTCTCTACACCTTTAAAAGCAACTAAAAATAGAAAGACAAAGCTAACTGTTTTTTGATAATTTTCTTTTTTTTCATTTTTTTCCTTTGGACCACGAGGTGATGGCCTGAAAAATAAAAGCATCCTGATCTGCTACTTCCACCATCACACAATTTATTTTACTGCTGGTATTGTATTATAATGAGAAAGGTTTAAAATGCTTCATTACTAAGTTTCCAACATTAAAGGATAAGATTCAAAACTGTGGTGTTTCTGAAGCACTTTGAACACTGGAGAATATTCAATTCCTATACAGCTTTATTTAGAGCTTTGTCAAATGGCTCTGGAAAACAAATTAACACTCAAAATTTTTCTTTGAATACCATTAAAATAATAGTTCAAGAGTATTATAAAAGAACTTAGAAATATAACTTAGAAAAGCTCCCGGTTTACAGTCATGGTAAATGATTTTAGATGAGGTGAAAAGTTAACGAAGTCTCCTCAGGATCAACTTGTAAGTTAATATTGCAAACAGTATTATTCTCTCTTCTGAAATAGCCATTAGGGTTGTATTACTCAAACTGTATTTACCTCTTCCTTAGAGAAAAAGATCTTTGGATTAAATCTTTGGATTAAACATAACATTAGCAAGGCAATACATATGCATTAATAAGATAGGCAGATAAGTCAGCCAAGTAAATCAGCAAACTGTGCTGCTGTTTCACAATAATCTTTCACCCTCACACAAACAGTGGAAACCAGAACTATAAAAGAATTTAAAAGAAGGCAAAGGTTTTTCAGGATAGTAAAAGACTGAACGTGATCAATCTGTTTCAACATGCTGGATACTCTGACTGCAAATTTTGAAGGATGAGTGTAGCTGATAAATGACAAAAATGATTAGTCTGAAATATTTACTATCTGTAGTGCTAACAGTCATTCCATCTATATTAATTGGCACAGTGTCTTCTGTGCCAGATGGTCTATTGCAGAGAGTGAACATTACCCTCGTGGATTTATCCAAATTATGTATTTGACGTTTGGATAAAAGCATTTTGCTTTTTTTACTAGTCGAGCACAGAGAATTATGCTTGTCATCTTAATGCTATTATTCCATACAGGTCATCAATAAGTGTACATACAAAGCTCTAACTGGATTCTAAGCAAAGACAGATATGATGGATTTTGTTTGAAAAGGCTCTAAAAACTTCAGTCTTATTATTGTCAGTGTTTACCTCAGCTTTCAAAAATAAATTCTGATGGCCTGTTGCTAAGGCAGTAAACAAATACTAGGGATGAAAGTCACTGGGAAGTGACTTTACTATCTTCCCTAGATTTAGGTATTTTGGGGAAGACCCTGACTGGAATACTGCCATAAACATGCTGTGTTTTGGCCTAATGCCAGTCCAGGTGTTATAACTCCCTATCCACTGTATATTGACTGCCCAAAGGTGATTGCTGTAGGGCTGTACCATCCACCACGTGCAGTGATATGGCAGCTCAGCTCAGCTCAGCTCAGCTCCCTGACTGACTTCAGCCTCATCACACTGGATCACTCACACCAAGAGCCTGTCCTGGAAGAAGGTAGAAAGGAAGGGACTCTAATTCAGCAAGAACATGTGTTAGGCAAGAAGGTGCCACAAAGATGGCTGCTACTCAAAGGGCCAAGATACCCTCAGAAAGTCTAGGGTTTCAGTCAGTTTTTGAATAGAAGCCATATGGGAGTTGATAGTTTGTTAACTTTTTAATAGTCCATCAACAAACCCCAACAAACCAAAGTGTCGGTTTATTTGGTATTATATAACTAAAAGCTTCCAACACAGACTTTTTGTTAATCACAGCATTAAAACGTGGCACAGAATACGTGAGATAAGGAGATCAAGAGCTGGAAGCTCCATTCAGCTTAAAAGGTGTGATAAAAGATGGGATCGTCTGTTCTATACGCATACATACACTCAGAGGATGTACTGGGGAGTATACAAAGAGAGAGTCACATTGAAAGTAAAGGGATGAGAAACTTAAAAAGAGGGGAGGAGGTCAACGGGAAGCAAGACAGAGAGCAGGATGCCTTCTGTCAAAGGAATGCCGTGAACACAAGAAGTTAGTTAAGTGCAAAATGAAAACAAAAATAAATGCTGTTTGTACAAGCAAAGTGGAAGAATGACAACAGCAAGAAAGGAAAAGAGAGTAGGAAGACGTGATTTGGGCATACAGAATGGGAATGGAATGAAAGACTCAAAGCTGAAGGGGAAATAAGCAGAGAAATAGTAAAGATATTTGCACTTGGTGCTTCTTTTTGCTCAAAATAATCTTTGTCTGGTTTAGAAAAAAGTAATGCCAGAAGGCCAAAATCATGAGACAATTTGTCTAGCAAGAATTGTCCTTTGGAAGAAATATCAAATCTTGGCAATTAGATTTTGACCAGAGCACTCTCTTCACCAGGGAAACAGACTAGGGAGACATTCGGTCTTTCACAGTCCATTTTTATCTAAAATGAATCAATTAGATTTTGGAGACACTATCAAAGTTTGCAGGAAAAAATTCTCCCTGCTCCTCCTACAGGTAGATCTGTGATTACAATTTGAGTGTGTGTGTGGAGTTTAAGCCCACTGTGAATATTTAAATAGCATAGTCACTGAATATATTAGTTATAGCTAACTTGCTGCTTTGTATCCTGGCTTATGCTTACCTTAGAACATTCACCTGTTTCAATAAAGGACATAGGCTGGAAGGAGGTCAGCAAAGGCCAGAAAAGTGAATGAACATTAACTACCTGCTAAACAAAATGATGATTCATGAGTGAAAAACAGGCATGATTTTAAAGGTCACTAGAGCCAGTTAAACTGCATGCCTAAGACTTGTGTATGTGGCACATACAATATGCAGATCTGCCATAGGGAAATTCCTTAAGTATTCATCAGCATGAATAATTCTGATCTCATTTAGCACATGGCCATACTAAATGACATAAAGAAAATGAGGTATAGTCTCAGATCCATAGTCAGTGGTTTTATTATGCAACTTCCACATCTTGCAGAAATTCTGGCACTCTGTATGCCTTTTAACTCTCTTAGGAGATATGAACTATTTCAAGAGCCAAGCTCTGAGAAAATTCACCTTTGCAGCCTAAGGCTTAAGGAAGGCTCTCTTCTGGCAAAAGCATAGGTTTGTAATTTTACAGGATGCTCTCATAGGTCATTTTTGGATGGCTTTCAGCCTGATGCTTTAAGATGATTTTAGCCATTATTCAGTAATGCTTTGTTATTTTGAGATATTAATTTCTTTTTTTTTATTGTTGCTTTTATCTGTGGCACTTAGAATGCCAAGACAGATCGCCTCAAGAAAAATAAAAGGCATTATTATTTTCTGTCTCTATCCAACATTTGTGCTTTCAACACATAATAAATATTCAGATGTGTTTGCTGTCATTAGCTAGAATGGGAAGTCTGTCACTGAGAAAAGGAAGACCTGTTTAATAACATCAGGGCCAAGCTTCCTTTAATATTATGGAACTAAAAAACTTGATATTTCATCAAGGTCTTTAACAAAAGCCTGACAAACTACTGTAGGACTGCTTTTCTCTCTGTGCTACTGGAGTACAATCTCAAGATATTTCCCTGAACTCTTCAGCACAATAATACACATGACATTCATCATTTTATGGGCTGCAGAATACTACCAGTGGATAGGCCATATACACTTTCTGGAAATCCTCCTCTAGTTTTTACTATCTTAACTGGAAGGAAGCAGCTAATGTCACATCCAAGATGGGATGGTTATTTGCACTCCACTTTTCACCTGCTGGTAAGATCACAATCCTCGTTCTTCTCCAAATGAAGAAGGAGAAGCCACTTTTATAAGAAATCTGAAAAAAATGTAATGGAGGGTTTTCTAATCATGATGGTCTATTATTAATTACTTTAGTTTTGTTCTTTTGTTTGGGGAAGCAGTATGGTCCACAGGCAACCAAGAATGTAGCATTAGTTCAATTTTTCACTACATGAGTCATTGCCTCTTTCACTAACTACATCTGTAAAATGCAGATTTGGTCATAGTAATTACTCCTTGAAAAAAATATCTGGAAGTGGTTTGCAAAGAAAATTACGTATCAATCTGTGTTAGGAATTTGTATTGTTCAAAAATTATGCAGATATATTCCAAGTCAAAGACTGAATGGTACTGTTTGGCTAAACTTCACTGCAAATTTTTGTTAATTAATCCATGTATATGAAATATTTTATTTTAAAAATCAGTTGCAATTTAAAGTAATTAAATATTTTAAAATGTTAACATAGTTTCTTAGTAGCTAGATACCATTCAATTATCACCCTTGAAAAATCATCAGTACTTCACGATTGGTGACATTTTGTCTTTTCTTCTGCATTAACAATGATTCATAGTTTTCTTTTGTCTTCTGATTACCACTATTAGTTCAGAAAAGAAAGTGAGTCAAATTAATGGATATAACTTTATTTTACTTTAAGCTTAATTCAGCATCAAGGTCATATTCAAAAGTGAGGCTACAAATTGAAACAGCAAGGTCTAAATGCAGTGCATATTTTTTCTAATTATTTCACTCATACAAAAATAAAGTAAATTGTACAGCAATAGAAAAAAAAACAAACTATTTTCCCCACTGTTTTTTGTTTGTTTGTTTGTTTTGGTTTGTTTTTTGTTGGTTTTGGGGGTTTTTTTTGTTTTTTGTTTTTGGTTTTTTTTTTTTACTTTTCTTCCTCTCTTTACCTGGCAAAATTCCTATTGGATACAAGAAACTTGACTGCATATATTTATCTCCCTGGAGAGAGACTGAAGAAAAAAAAAAGGTGACAGATGTTAGTCACATTGCTTAATATACTACTGGAACACATTCAGAAACTATGGTGATGAGCATGATATAAATAATCTTTATAGAAGAGAATCCTGAAACCATTCCTCTGAGAAAATGTTAATGAATTTCAATTAGACTTTTACCTAGGTAATGATTAAGATGGGCAGATTACCAGATTATATATATTATTATTCTATTTTTTAGTAAGAGTAATACCATCATTATGTTATTCCTAAACTTTGTCCTCAAATGCTTTCTACTTACTTTCTTCACAAAAGGTAGATTTACTAATCAAAATCTTCACGATAAATGACAGCACCACAGGTAATAAAAGCTCTGGAAGTGATACTAGCCAACAGCTAAATTAATAGCCAAAGTCCTTCTTATCAATTCATAGTACCTGTAGGCCAGAATGTGGTCAGCACAGTGGAATGGCTGTGCTAGGTCAGTCAGAAAGGGCCATTCAGCGAGGGGTCATCTCTCTGCTCAGTCTTTTTCTGACCTTATGGACCTGTTTTCTCTTCTTTTTAATTTGTTTCTTCTCTAGATAGAAGAGTCTTAGCTCACTCTATATGCCTCAGTTTTGTCCCTCTTGGAAATAAATACTCATCTTTAATAATTATTGTTACTGCAATTATTTTGCTAATAATTTCAAATTCTGCTATGTCCTTTTGAATATGGGAGGACAATGGAAGAGAAGTCAGAACTGTGTTTTAAAGGTGATTCATGACTTTTTCAATTGAGAATTATCTTGTTTTCTGTTTATTCATTTTTCCCCCCTTACATTTACTAACATTTGATTTGGGTTTTTTGTCTGTTATTCAGCATAGGACTGACATATTTGTGGAGCTAACTCTCATTATCTCAAGATTTTTCTTCTGAGAAGTAGTACTTAGCTTGGAGCTCATCATTTTATACGCAAATTTGTGGGGTTTTTTCATCTTGTGCATCACTTTACATTTTTCTGCACCGCATTTCATCTGCCATTTTATTGCCCAATCAGCCTCATAAGTTTCTGCAGCAATTCTTCACAGTCAGTCTGCATTTTTCCTATTCTGAATAATTTAGCATTAACAGCAAACTTACCAAGTTCCCTACAAAATGCCTTTTCAAGGACTTGTATGAAGTCATTGTAAAGCACAAGTCTAGGATTTTCTTTAAAAGGCTTGAGAGATGGCATTGCCAAATATTCTGAAAATACAGATAGACTGTATCAACTAAATAATACTTATTTTCATGTTTGATGACTTTGTCACAAAAAATACTAAAACTCTCCTCTACAGAAGGCATTCTGATCTTTCCAAGGAACTTGTATTTATCCAGATGCCCAGTAATTTTGTTGTACATTTTGACTACTAATTTACCTAATATGGAAGTCAGTCTCAGAGAATCTAGCTACCCCCGTCTCCCCAGAAAATCTCTCATAGACCATCTGCTGTGGATACGTTGATGTGCTGAAAGAATTCAAATAACATAAAGGGAATTCTGACTATATTTTACAGGAAGATTCTGGGCATTTTCCTGCCCAAGGTGAAATTTGAATATTTGCAGATAGGAATGCAGTAATAGTAACAACTCGCTGAGTATTTTGGTCAGTATGCAAATTGCAAAAGACTACTGATATCATGACATCTTGAGTCTGAACTATTTTTGAAAGAAAGTGGACATGATTAATTTATTTTGTGCTATGCCCAGATCCCATATGGTCTCCACTTATGGTACTTAGCACACCAGCTAGAACCCACCTGCACAATTTGTATTTAAGGATTTATAGATATTGTGATTATGAAGGCCATGAAAAAGGTATCTGGACACTTCACTGAGTTGAAATAATTTCTGGAGAGATACTGAAGCAGGATTTCAAAGCTGAATGTGCAGTCTAAAATGTCTAAGCAGCTGGCCAGAGCTTACATTCTGTTACTGAATATTATTCATGTGCTTATGAGCTATTTTAGATCCTTGTCCAACATCCGTTGCTTTCAGAATGGGAAGAGAAAACCCTGTTCTCCATTCTGTTTCAGCATTTTACTCTCAAGATACTATGGTCAGACCATGATACAGCAGGTATTTCCTCTTTGAAGGCACAGCCTGAACGTGAGATTTCATGTAACTCCTCAGAAACATCTTTTTCTTTCCATTAATAGCAAGAGGAGAGATGTGTGACACAGAAATGCCCCATTTATACAGGTTTTGGTTTAGTAGGAATTCCCGTTGAGTGTGCTGACATCTTGTGGTTGGATGGATATTTAGACATGTCATGTGTGTGCTGAGAGGAGGCAATTCCTGCACAGCATCTTGGGATCTCCAGCTCTTCTTGAAGTTTTCAGCCAAAGGCTCCACGCTGAGAAAGATTTTGAATTTGACTACACAGCATTGACTGTTTTTCTTTTTTCTCAATTGAAATTCTTTGTTTCACCTCAAGCCCCATTATTTTTGGGGAAAAATAAGTACTTGCATGTACATTTATTTTCTTGAAGTCACATAGTTATTAAATCTCTGTGCCTGAGACATGGACCAGAACTGTATGGTAGTGATAGCAAGAATGTTGGCATGTGTTTGCCAGTGAATTGCTCTTCTTTGACTGGTTCTTGGCTTCCTTTTGTGACCAGATGTTAGCGGAAAGAGGGAATGTTGTGCTGGTTTTTTTCAACAATGTACAGGATGGACGGCTGTGCTCCAGTTCTTTGGGATTTTGTTTGTTTGCTCTTTCTAAAAAATATATCCCCCTCAAACCCTTCTTGTCGCATCCTTTTACAGTCTAAAGATTACTTCTGTCACTGGTGTCTTCTGGCTGTTATGTTTCTGCACATTGCTCCTCCTTTGTCTCTGTAATCTCCTATCCACTCTCTCAGTCTTTAAAAATCTACCTTTTTTTTACTAACTGTATTTTTTGGCCCCCTGTTCAAAATTATTTAGCAGAGAATTTGTTGTGCCTGTCTGTAATACAGCAGCTGATTACACACCAAAATTTACCTGCTTTGATACTGTCACCCTGCTGTGAGTGACAAGGTGAGGAGCAGAGCCTGTGAGAGTAACTCAAGGGAAGCTGAAAAGCTGCTCAGGCTTGCTACAAATATTATTCCCAGCAGACAGGGTGACTGCAGGTGTTGACAGAGCAGAGATTTACAGCAGGTAATACAGACTCTTTGGCTTTTCTGGGGTTAATAAGATGCTTCTGAGGACCAGGGTAGAGGTTCTGTGGGTAGTTGCTGCCTCAGGCATAAGGACTGGCATCCACTGTGCTCTGTATGACAGTTAGGCACAGAGGCTCAATGTATACAATCTGTCTCCCCTTGTTTATGTTCATGATTCATCTGTGCCTACATACTTTTGTGAACAGTATGCTGCACTATGTTATTAAACACAAAACTGTGTACATAGCTTCTGGGATTTGTATGTATGTCTCATAAGAAGAAAAAAAGGGTTTCAGTGAAATCCTGCCCATATGGCAGGTCAGCATGCATTAGTCTCCACTTTTCTGATGTGCCTGTTCTGAAGAACCATTCAGAGAATTTATCCAGCCAGCACTACAGGAAATTTCCAAGCAGAAGAGGATATATACACATATGTTTCATTAAGATTTTATGACATTTCCAAAAAGGTGGTGTATCAAAAACCAGAAGAAAGGCAATATGATCAAAGTATGCTCTATGTCTAGCATATTTTCAGTAAAAGTGGAAAGCTTACAGATGTCAATTTATAAGGTGTATTTATTACAGATAAAGGAAGAGAATTTAATGGCCTGATAATCTTAATCTTTTTAGGCAAAAATGAATTAATATGGCTAAAAATGAGAAAAATCTTAATACCTTCAGGACACTTTTGCAACACAAATCTAGTAGTTACACTGTCAGAAGTTATTTGGGGAAATTAGGAGATTAACTTATTTGTGAGGTCAAAAGAGTGAATAAATGGATCTTGGAAAAAAATGTACACATCCTAGCGAAATTGTTATAGTCCTTAACACACTGAGTTTGGGCACTTTCACTGCCAATGGATCGTACAATTAAGGAATGCCAGTCTAACAGAAAGATACAGTTAAATGAGAGGCAGATAGAAAATCAAAACCAGATCAGTACTCTTGATTTGTTCTTTGCAGTAAATACTACTCTTCTATTTTCTTCTTGGATTTTTTGAGGAGGAATAAATTTGAAAATAATCTTTCTTTTTTTTTTTTTTTTAATAGCTGTGTAGCTGTCAGGAGATTTAACCTGCATTGTATTTGTATGATCACAAACGTTAACCTCATTTCAAGAACTTTCTCCAAATCCATAAATAAACTACACTTCTTTAAAGATGTTTTAATAAGGTTTATGTGGGATAGAAGTCAAGCTTAGACTTTGCAGAAGCCTTTGTGCTGGAAAATTAATTCTATGTCCAGAAAAATTATACTTATGAAAGTCTGTTTGTAGGCTTTTCTGTATAACTGCTGTAATAAAGTTGCTATAATAAACCTTTATTGTCAACTAAAAATATCTACTTCACTCATAACTCACAAACTGTAAGGAAAAAAAGGAAAATACATTTTTCCCTTACTTTGCCAGTACTTGCATGAATATATTTTTTATTTTACTACATATTAATATTTAACATAAATTTCTCTAGATCGGATGTGCTCAGTAAAAGACAAGGAACTACCAGAGAGTGACCAGCAGAGGCCACAAAGATGATGAAAGGTCTGGAGCATCTCTGATTTATGGGGAGAGTGGGGCCTGTTTAGTCTGGAGAAGGCGAGACTGAGAGATCTCATCAATATATACAAATATCTCAAAGGTGGGTGCCAAGAGGATGTGCCAGACTCTTTATCGTGGTGCCAGAGACAGGAAGAGGAGCAATGGCAATAAACTGAAACACAGGAAACTTCACCTCAGCATGAGGGAGAGCTTTCCATTGAGTGTGGCAGAGCCCTGGAACAGGCTGCCCAGGGAGGTTGTGGAGTCTCCCTGTCTGGAGACATTCAAAACCCTCCAGGATATGTTACTGGATCTCCAGAAGGCCCTTCCAACCCTAACTATTCTGTGATTTTCTAAACTCTTTAAGCATTGTGCATTTGATCTAAAAGACATCATACACTCTGTCAAAATTCTCTTCAATGATTTTAAACTTAGTTTTGGAAAACATCAATCTAAAAAAATAGTGATTGAAAATTTCAGCACAACCTTCAGAAATTTCTGTTACTATGAACAATTACCTCGAGATCACGTAGGCTAGAGTGAAACCAGCCACGTTCTAGCTTGTGTCACACTTGGTGAGCTCTTCCTTATAGTAATCCTGTAGCATTGGTGAAAGTATTTTGCGAATGTTTTTCTGCTGTTTTATAACCAACATTATGTAATGAAATGCTGATTCTTCCTACACTTAAAACACTGATAAATATAAACATTACTGTTGTTCAAAGAGAGAATTTTGGCCACACTATTCATTGCATTCCTCTTTATTCTGTGAATGAAGTCCTAAAATGTTTTGGCTTCCACAAAATGCCACAAATTTTTGTTCTGCTCCAACTGTGGTGTCATCAAACCCAAAGTTTCAAGGTGGATGTCACTGTGTCTTTCACATCTAATGAGTCCGCTGTAAAACCAAAATATTTTAGAACCCTCAAAGAACACAATTTCTTTAAATAAAAAAGTAAATATTTAATTATTTAAGTAAGGAATATTTAAATAAGGGAAATTTACTTGATATCTTTTGTCTATTATCCTTGCTTTTCCCTACTCAATCTGTGTAGCACCAGTCTCAGACCCTTCTAGACCCCTCTGAAGTTTTTTGCTACTTTTTCTCCACTGTAAAATGTCATTTCATGAGTGTCAAGCTCATATTTGTGACTGTAACTGACTCTCCCATCTCCAATATACTCTGCCTTGAGTATGCTAAGTATGTCCCTCAGGGAAGGAAATGCCTCCCTTTCTCTTCCCAGTAGGCTCTTTTTTAGATGTTTTATTAAATTAACATAAACATAATTATAAATTCATAATAAAGTAAATCAGCTGGCACTACTACGAAACCAAAATTGTAGAAGACACACCTCTTTGTTCATTAGCAGCCATAAAAGAAAGCAGGATGCAGTCAGTGTCTGGGAAGCCTTTGAGCACATGCTGCATGTTCTTGTCAGTGTGTGTGCCAATACAGATTGAATAAGGAGTGATCTTTGGAACCATCTTGTCTTTCAGAAGAACTCTGAGCTTCTCTTGCACTCTGGGCTGTCTGCTGAGTGTCAGTGCAACCTGATTTACTTGGAACACTAGTGATACATGCTAAAAGAACTCTGTTTCCATGCACAAAGCATATTTTAGAGGCATTATTTTCAAACCTCCACAGCTCAGCCAAATCAAAAACAATTTTTCCTGGAACACTCAAATGCATTGCTCTGAATGAGGAATAAGTATCTGCCAATTTCTAATTTTCTAGGTTCAGCTGATTCATCAGTACAGTTTTTTAGCAAGTAGTCATAAGGCAATTTATAACAGAAGTCAATTTCAGTGTACTTATATTCCAGAGAACTAAATGGTATTAATCCAAACACTGCAGAAAAATAAACAAACTGCTGGTTCAGGCTAGGTTTGAAAAATTTTAATCTCCAAGGCAAAAATTTTAGGAAAGTATTAATGGAAGGGGAAAAAGGATTTTAGAAAGCAGTATTTAGAAACCTACTGTAAGAATATAATCTGTAACAAAAATTAATTAGTTTGAAAACCAGTTATTTCAGTCAAACTATTTTCTGGCACTTTAAAATGTATTGAAGTGTTGATAATCACAAAATTTGAAGTGGTTTTCTAACTAAAGAGTTTACAAAGGATTCATTGTAGTAATTCTACAAATACAAAACAATTGTTTAAGCATCTCAATTCATAAATCCAAACTTGTTCATCATAAACATTACTCCATGTTGGTGCATCAGTGATATGTTTGTCTGCCTAACAGTATATATGATAATTACGACTGACTGACAAAATGGAAAAACAAAATCTTATTTCTTGGCAAAAATTCCTTCACATAGGAATAGTAAAGTGGAAAAAAATTGTCTTTGGATTTGCTCCTGGATATGTCCTGGCTCAACTTCCTCTCCTCTAGAAGTAAATGTTCATGGGTTGGTCTTGGCTAGCTGCCAGACCAAACCCAGACAATCTCTTAACCTTCTCTACCAGGATGGGATAGAAAATAAGATGGCAAAGCTAATGGGTTGACACAGGGACATCACTTACCAGCTCTCATCACACATTTGACTTGGGTAAAATTAATTTGGATAGTAAGAATCAAAGACATATATTTATGTTTGGAAGAAGGGAAAGTTATTTTCTGAAAACACACATGAAATTACACTCTACTTGTTCTCCTGAATGAAAATCTTAGCGACATGTTTGATAGCATCAGTAATCTCCCAGCTTGAAAAGCACCTTTTTTTGCTTTACAGGGTTCTGGAGATGCTTGTATTCTCCCCCTTTAGAAGCTGTCTTTGGAAAGAGACATTCATTGGTCACCTTGTAAAACTTCTGAAAGTTTAAGGAAGGCACCCTTTCTTAAGAATATTTTTACCAGGGAAATTGCAAGCAGTTTGTGAACATGTGTGAGTGTATTTTAGGGAGAACTATAGCCATCCCATATATCCCTCTGAGATGAAGAGAAACGGAAGTAGGTCTGTCTCCACATACAGAAAACACAGACCACCATCTCATTCTTCTTGAGGCAGCAGTGAAGTAGAAACAACCTCACAGAATGACAATTGAATCATATCCATTGGATGCAAATGACTCACTGGTGTCAGGAAGATGTAAGAATGTTTCAAGGAAGCAAAGGATGTGCATGTACAGGATGGACCTTTCTCCTCTTGCTATGCATGTAATCACTGGTCTCATGTATGTTCTGTCTGGGAATAAAAATTTCTGCCTTCTGACTGCTGTGAAAACAATGGTGGAACTCTGCTTTCCCTCTAGATTCAGGAAATGGTAATGAACTCCTTCTGCTTGCTCTGAGGGACTCATATTTGAAACAAGAGACAAGAGAGCTTTGAAAGCTGTTCCCAACTCACTGCTATTGGTCTCTGGCCTGGTACCAATGAAGGCCGTCTTTCTGTGAGTGGATCAACTATCTTGGCATAGATTTTTGCCTCTGTGCCAGCTGGGAGTCACATTTCACTGTGCCTTGCACTTCATCTACACACTGGCAGAAGCCAGATTTCCCTGCAGGCTGCTTAACCACCTTGGCATGGCTTTTGTCCAAATGCTGGCTGGGAGCTGGTTCCTCTGCGGCCTTCTCAATTCTCTTGGCATGAGACAATTGCTCAGACACCAACTGAGAGCTCAGTTCCTGCAGCCTGCTGTTTCCATCTGCTGATTCTGAGTGGCAACAAAAAGAGAGGGACTATCCTTCAAACTACCTCAGATTTTTTTCTTTGGCATTGTCTGAGGGGAAATAAAACCAGTCCTCAGAGATAAAGACACATTAGGTTAAACATTCTGTGAAACCTCTGTTCCAAAAAGAAATTGGAAGTTCAGCCTCTGTGTGTCTCAGTGAGTTCCACCTGGGCAATCAAGCTACATCTGGCTGTAATTAATCTGCAAAAAAAAAAAAATGAAGGACTGCCCTGTGGGATGCATCCACTTAGAAAATCCACAGGGATTTCTGTATGATATGCCTCTTACTTACAGATGTGTTCTAGGCTCTTGATCTTCAATCCTGATCTCCGAATCTCTTTCCTTTAATGCTTTTTCCAATTGCTAGTTTTCCTGACTTTATGATTTTCTACTGTTTTCCTTAATGTTCAGTTCAATAACATTCTTAGATTCTTGAGTATATTGCAGATTTATTTTTCCAGACTAATAGAAAAATATTTCCTATTTTGATTTGATATTAATAGGTCTGTCTGGTTTTTATTCAGCCTTAAGTGCTGAGTACAAATGTCCCTGTCTAAATCTACATTTCCTTTAAAGGATATTGTCTGGATGCATAGAAATCTGGACATCTCTTCCTGACAAATGATGTTTAGTTTAGATTCTGTGTGCAGATCTATCAGTATGGAGATGGAAAATATTTATCTCCTACAAACTGAAAAAAGGCTGAGAGAATTCACTGTTTCTGCAGCTTAATGCATCAATCTATCTGCAGTTTTGCTAAACCCAAATGATGAAGAGTCCTGAATCAGACATGAGAAATCGTGACACTTCTTCTAAAAACTTATGACTACTAAGCATTTATAAAAGCTTCATATCTCAAATGTCCTTGGCATTTGGGAAGTAGGGACGTGGTGGGGGAGGAAGAAAGGTAAAGGGAATGCTTATTACCAGGCAATATTTAGCAGAGAAAATAGCTTTACAACCTCCTTACTGGAGATCTTAGTAGGCAGGTTGGAACATTACTACCAATCATATACACCACATAATACTACCACATAAATGTGTTCAAATTTTTCTTAACTTCTGTCATCTATTTTGATTTTGAGTAAGTACTTTGAAAATGTCTGAAGAGTAAAAGGAAGACACTAGACAATTCTAAAAACTTTATTTTCCCTTAATCAACTTATTAGGTCACATAATCTTTGCACATTGCTTGGCTTGTATGATAGGAAGACACTGGTCGGCCTATTACACATTTTATAATTAAATAATAACTTTTTGCTAGTAACTTTGAATGCATAAGAACTATCAGTGGGCAGATAGTCACTTCCAAATGTACTTACAATCTCTAGGCCCACAAGCCCAAAAGGTGAGTGTATTCTGACTTCATTTGAAGTCTTTTAATTTTTCTAGATTTCTTACAATGACCAGCCTATTTAAGTCCAAGGGCAGTGGCCACTCTAGTTTCCTTCTGCACACAGTTAAAACCCTGATAAAGCTGAAATAATTTGACAGCAAAGTCTTCCCCAAAAGAAACCAAGACTCCAAAATAGAACAGAAAACAAAACCAAAATCCAATTGAAGTCCTTTCCCAGGCTGTATTATTTTTACTGAACACCTCTTTCACGGCTATTTGAACAAAATACATAATTTTATTTTGCTCTTGCAGTGATGCTTTCCTTCCAGTTCCCTATGTGTCAGCCTCTACAGAGTGCAGGTTTATTAAGATGGCTACAGAGACAGGCCAAAACAGCTTGCTTTTGTGTTAATGGGTTCCTTCCAGACATATTTTCACAGGTTTTCCAAAATGCTAAATTGTATCATAATTCTGATGAATTCTGAAGTCATTCCATTTTGAAGTGTAAAAATTTGTGTAAATGCATTCAATATGCACTGTAAAAACTGGTAAAACTAGTACTTTGAAGGAAAAATAGAACATATTATTCTAAAATCACATTTTTAAAAGCTTAAAAGGTTCTGACCTCTGGGATAGTTGTATTCTGAAATATATATTCATAATTTAAGTAAATGATTCAGTGTATACTGAAAAGAAAACTGTACACTGAAAATGCAATAGAAGTAGCATGGTTTGGCTGTCATTAGTTATCATTAATTTTAAAGGCACTTGACTGTCATGCTAGCACCAGTATGCTTTGCCATGTATAAATAAGGGAACATCTGTAAAATTTTTTTTTTCAAAATTCATAACAAAACAGAAACAAAGGAGAAAAACAGTAGGTATTTTTGGTTAACATACAGAGACTTCCCATGTGTTTTGAGAGAGCATTTTTCTGAGTTGTTGTGAACTCCTAGAGATCATGGCCACCAAGAAGGAGCAGGCTGGACCCTCTCCCCACGCAGAGGACTGTAACCTGTGGTGCCTGGAGGAGCCCAGACAGAGGAACAGGAGACCAGAACAGGAACACTGCCAAAACTTGCTAAGTCTTGGACATTGCCAAAGACAAATACACCCAGCTTCCTACAAAGGCTGCACTAGAGACAACTGAACAATTACTGAAACAAACCTTGAATTCACAGCCACTGCCAAATTACCTGTGGCAGGCAGCCCTCCTCCACCTTATTTTACAGCGAGTATTTTTTTACTTCTCAGTGGTAATAACACCAGGATTAGTCCCTCAATATTTTAACTAGATAAAACTAATTCCTTTCATTCTCTCATGTCTTGTTAAAATATTAATTTCTGGGGATTTAGGGAACTTCTCACAGATAATTTCCATAATACCTAGTGCTGGGATAGACCACATTAAAATGAATTTCTCTTTATGCTGCTATAAATCAAACAGCAAATGCAATTTAATGTTAAATTTTTAACATTTTTAAAACACTCATGAGCCAATCATTTAAGATTAGCCAGCAACACTTAAACAATCATTCATTCTTGTGGCAAGCACATTTGCTGCTCCCTCAAGAGACTTTCATAGAGGAGCAGAGAGGGAAGAAAAAGAGAATTTCTATTTCCGTCCCTTGTTTTTCCATGTGGAATGCATTGGAGAGTTGTTTACTTGAGGTGATTAGTTGATTGGACACTGGTGAGCATTGTTTGGCCCTGATGGCCAGTGGAATGCACCTGTGCCTGGACTCTCTCTGAGGGAGTCAGTCACAAGAAGTGACAGTGAGTAGTTAGATATGATAGCTAGAAGTTAGGATGTAGTTTTAGTATCTCCTCTTTAAATAATATATTAATGTATTGAAATATAGTTATAATAAAGAAACTATTCAGCCTTCTGAACCGAAGTCAACATCATCTTTTCCCATCTTGGGTTCACCTGCATTTTTCCCTGCCACACGTTCTTCTTTCACTTATTACATTTTCCAACACAACAATACCTAAAAAGAAAGGAAGGACTATATTTATAGGTATGCAAAAAGAGGGGTAATAGGGACCATTGAAATGTCTCATTCCAGCATCAGTGTTTTTCCAAGTATTATAAGTTAATGTTGCTTTTATTGCAAATGAATACTAAATTATTGAAATCTTAAAAATAGTGTTTATAAAAGAACATGGATCACACATGGATTTTATTTCCTTTGGATTTTTTCATACCTTTCTACAAAATTATGAGAAGAACTACATATATACTATAGGAAAACAAATATATCATTGTTTTCTAGGGAAGCATCTGTGCCGTTTAATATGTCTACTGCTTTTTAGCAATCTGATCTTATGTTTATAGTGTTTTAATTAATAAAGACCAATGACTTTTTTTAGAACTTTTTTCAGAACTTTTTTCATGTTATTGATTTTCAAAGTATTTATTCACTACTTTTCTGACTGAGTATAAAATTATAATGAAAATTCATCTGCCTTGAATCTCTATTTTACTTGGTAGTAGAAGAAAAAAGTAATTGGAATTATTAAAAAAAACGTTGAGTGTGAATAGAAAAGCCCCCTACCCATGGAATAGCTGTGCCAAAGCAATTTTTTGTGTGAGTAAGATGTTTAAAATCCCATTAGGCCTCAAGCTCTTAAATGAAATTTAAGTTTCACAAAGACCTTTCCATGTTCTCAGGAGGGGGTGATTTCAAAATGTATATATAGCTAGTGTCAGATTAAGTTCTTAATGACTGAATTTTTCAGAAAGACTGCTAGGAATATCTTCAATGACATTCAGCAAATGCTTGTTAAGGAGATCCTTCAGATTCAGATCTAGCCATAAACTTTTTATACATGATCTTCAGTGCCCTAAGGGGATTCTTTGTGAGGTCAGAGTCTTAGCCAAAGTTATTTGAATACTTTCAAATTATATGCATTAAGTAGTAACTTGAAAACCTGACTATTTAAAGTAAGTGCCGTCAATTTTTATCTTAAATAATGGCCTATGATGTTCATGTAGTTATCTTGCAACCAGTATTACATTAAAACTGTGAAGTGTTCTTCACAAAGTCACATTTCATTCTTACATGAGGCTCCTGCTGTGAGCAGAATTGTTTGTTCACACTCTATTTATTTACACAGTAATTGTAATAAACTAATTTCACTGTCACAACAGTCCAAGATATCCAGAGTTATGTGCTTTGGAATACAATTTGCCTGATTTAAAAAAAAAATTAATTAAATCTAGATCAAGTTTAGATCTAGTCCCTCCCAAGTTAGGAATAGCATTTTCAATTTGATTAACAAATTTTTGAAAGTTATCTACCTATCTCCTAATTTATTTATTGTGTTTGCATGTACATTTTTATACTGAAAAGATGTGCATATTTCAGTATATTTTCACTGTGATGGCCAGTTTACTAAGGATCACAGAAGATATTTTATTGATGTACAGAGTTGACTAAGTAATTAAAGAGAGCCTACAAGAAAGATGGAGAGGGACTTTTGACAAGGGCATGTAATAGGACAGGGGGTAATGGCTAGAAACTGAAAGAGAGTAGGTTTAGATTTTATATATTGGGTAGAAATTCCTTATGGTGAGGGTGACAAACACTGAAACAGGTTGCCCAGAGAAGCTGTGGATGCCCCATTCCTGGAAGTGTTCAAGGCCAAACAGGATGGGGCTTTGAAGAACCTCTTCTAGTGAGATGTGTCTCTGCCTGTGGCAGGAGGGTCAGAACTAGAAGATTTGGAGGGTGCTTTCCTACCCAAACCATTCTATAATTCTATTCTATGACTCTGTGATTAATCGTACTTAACCAGTTGAGAAACAAAAGAATAAAGCTACTTATTTTGTTTTGTATATGCAATGAAGCCTACCAAAAGAAATAACACTTCCTATTCGTGAGGTTCTTTTGCACTTCTGATTTAGTTTTCTGACTTTTATGGTTACTCTCAGATTATTATGCTGTTCTCTGTCAAAAGACTTGACTAACTGATCTTCCTTTATTTCAGTCCCATAAATTGACTCAATACTGTTCTTGTTTTATTCAGTCATCATGTCAGGTTCTTGGTTAACAAAGTTCTTCTTAGCCTCAATTTCTGTTTTTCCATGCCCATTACAATTTGGGTTGATTTTATGCAGGCTCATATACCATAGTAAACAGACAGCCAAGCTCTACTCCCAGATCTGGAATGGTCTCCTCGCTCCTCCATGCCTGGAGACTGACAGAAGCTGTTGATGAACACATTAAAGAATTTTTTTTCCTTTAGAGCTCCTTGTTCAAGGTGCTATCCTGTACATCAGGGTTAAGCATAAACCCAAAATATTTCTTCTAGCAAATTTTACTAAAATAATAATAATAAAAAAACCAGCTGAGCTTCTGCATTATAAAGACAGGCATTCTAAATAATACAGTAGAAAGATATCTAAATAGTACAGTAGAAAGATATCTAATTCTTGTAATGATGTGTTGCATCAACTTTTAAACTTGAATCCACTGAATATATTTTGAGCTCTGAAATGCATGTTTGTCTTAATTCTGTCTTTTGAACAACTCTCAAGAAAATGTACAGAAGATATATCATGGTACAGAGACCTTGAATTTCAACAGAAGCAAAGAGCACTTTTAACATAGTTGATGGTGATGCCTATGAACTAAAAAAAGGAGTTATGCAACTGACATGAAATTCAGGAAACAAGAACAAGGAAAGCACTGTGAGTGTTCTTTAGGAAAATGAAACTGAAGTGTCATATCCTTTCATTTAGTAAAGTTTTATTCTATTAAATATAATTATTTTTCTTTCAAGTTTTGATGAAGATGAGGTTGCTAGGAAACTCTTTCTGATTTCAGGTGTGCCTGTGTAAATATGGAGTAACTAATTTACACTGACAGCTCCTGGACTGAAATAAAAACAGTTATGGAGTAATTTTAATGTTTTTTCATGATTAAAATAAGGAAACATGTTGTTACAAAAGAGACAAAACTCAGCGGTTGTCTCCTAGTCTCAAGTCAGTAACTGTAATAAGTTATGAGAAATTAGATTTATGCCAACCTTGTAAATCCCTGATTCCTCCCCAGTAGACCTGCACTCAAGATTGCTTTGGAACCACGAATCCATGATCATGGCTCTTACTGATCAAATTAGTCTGACATTAATATTAAGAGATAAGTGATTATTCTCTGTGTTGTAGGTCCTAAAGGGATGATGGCAACAAAGCTCTCCTTACACTGATACTGCCTTTGATAGCAGTGCCTGAGTACATGTTTACTTTAATGGGTCAAAGGGCATTTACTGCTTGTGTAAACGCTACTGTGATTGTACTACTCACTACCTGTATCTATGCAGCATTTTGGTATGAACTCACTGGGAGATGATAGCTAGATTACACCCTTCACATGTTAATGCGAGTGGCCCTACTAAATTTGTGGCCAACATCCCTTCACACGCACCCAAGGACCTCTCCAGCATATCTCTATCAAAAAAAGTCTTTCATCTCTCTACTAAAATCCCTGCACAGCAATGCTGCCCACTGCTGCACCAGGGACTTCAAATTAGGTCTGTTAGCAGAATTCATTCATCTATATCTATCACAAGAAATAAATTGAAGATAAATAGAATAGGTTGTTTATTATATCCTTGACAATGATGGAAATATAGACTATCCTAATAGCAAAGCTGCTTCTCTCTTCCTCTCAGGAGATGGCCTAGGTTATCACTTTTGTCTAGGCCAGTCTCCCCCTAGCTGAGAAAACCAGCACTGAGGGATCATTATAGCCTGTCGCCCCCAGCTGGTGCTGAGAGAAATGCACATGAAAAATCAGCTTCAACAGGGGACCTGCTTTAGAGCTTGCGAGGCTGTGTAACTCCCCCTCACTGGTTCACTTTAGTTTGCTTAATCTTAGCAAGAGCAAAGAGATTCTAACACAGAATATAAATAACTGAAACTTTTTTTTTAGGATTTTATTGACTAGTAAACAGAGTATTATAATACTTTAGATCTACATTTTTCTATATGGTCATAGTGTGGCAAGAGATATGGAAATAAAATTCCAAGTTGTATGTGTGAAAATAAATTTTTTCATTAGCTGTAATTCTGGAGTAGGTGATGATGAAGGTTGTGCCTTTATGCACACCCAGCATTCTGAAAATATGAACCCTGTCACTGGTCCAAGAATTAGACCACAAGTTATTGGCATAGATGTAATGCAAATGTCTCATTTGAGAAAATGGACGTGACTTGGAGATTGACCAGCTCCTAGCCACCTTCACAAATAAGTATTTGACTGATGGTTACAGGAACTCTTGACATGGGATTTTGGACAGTTCTCAAGATTCCCCCAGACAGCTCCTGCTATGAATAATCTAATTTATATGTTGATTAACACCCTGCTTAGGAACCCCCAGAGATTCACAGATAGCTGCTGCTGAACAGATTGTACATAGCTAAGATAATTGTAAATAGAAACCATACCCAAAGATGAAGAAATTGTCATTTCTAAGTTGTAAAGATGTTTGAGACATGTTTTTTCTGCAGTTAAAACACCTGATCACACGTGCTGGGTCAGTTGCATGGTAGAACAGCTGGTTTATAAAAATTGAGTAGAACAGTGGTTTGCAGAGTCTCAATCAATCCAGCTGAATATGTCACAGGAACCCTTGCAATGGAGGCTCCCATGACTGTCCCAAAAGCCACTGACCATCTGGTTTGGGAGACCTGATTACCCTTCCAATAATTACTCCCTGCCAACACCAGAGTAATAATTCCTTTGGGGGAAGCACTCTGTTGTTGTCTGTGCAAGAGTAGATATGGGTCTGTGTTTTCTTCAGAAGGGTTCCCCAAACAGGTGGCCACACACTGCTCAGCAGCTCTGTCAGCAGGGAAATGCCTCTCTGACTCTCTAGACCTTCTTGAGTCATGCACGTTGTATCATGAAGAGTGCCCACCTACCACAGGTGTAAAACATATGCTGCCTACATGTTACAAAACTTCCCAGGCCTAAACTGCAGACAGTGGAGCAATTTTGCCCGTGGACAGGACATGAATTACCTTTGCATAGGTAATGATCTGCATGCCTTGCTGCCATTAGTCACACAGTTCTCCACCCAGAAATTCAGGCTACTAAGGGTGCTTAATCAAAAATTAATGTTTTATATATGAGAATGGCATTTCCAAATGCCTGAAGGGAAGAGATATTTTTCACCCTTTTTTTAAGGAAAAATGGAATTGAAGCTTAATTCCTGTCATGTGGCAATCAAGTGTGCTTTCAATTAGCTATGAGCTACTGCATTGCCAGGTATAGCCTGAACAACAGTATCCCAAATGCCCTTTGAATCATTGTGTCATGCTGTAGCCTGCAGCAGGGTGTTGTGCAGGACGTACATGAAGCAATCCTAACTGCAGATCACTTTCACTTTGCCTAACATTATCACAAGCACAAAGTTTGTCTTCTGGGATGGCTTGATAAAGCATTGGCTAGAAAATACCTTTATACTCATGTTTCTGGCCACAGTTAGAAACACTGCTCCCTTTTGCTATTCCATGTATTATTTCCATCCTTTAAGCACCCACTAAAGAAGATTGAAATCCCCACTGCAAAAGCACATGGCCTCCCAAGGTCTAGTGTCAGGAATGTCTAACAGGATAACTCTTATGCAAAGAAGTTCTCCTCTTATTCAAACAATAAACAAAACAACAACAAAAAACCACGCTGTGGCAGATTGCCCAGAATGTATCTTTCATAAGGCCTATCTCTACCAGAGATACACCTTGTGTTACCAGTACTGTCATTCTAACATGTCCTCTAGGCACTCCTCTAAAAGTGGCTCTAATGATGCACCAAGGAGCTGGGAATCCTTAAGGATTCTGAATATTTCAAACGTACTTATCCAAACTGAGACAAAATTGACAGTGCTTGCATAAGCAAAGTCATCATGCTCATGTTTATGTGTCACTTGGGTCTAAAGTCACATTACAGGCAGCAATGTGCCCCTGGTCCTTTGCGTCTCAGAGGTGATATGCAACTGGCCACTTTTCTGTCAGACAAGTTTTAGTCTGAAGGGAAAACGTTTTTTCCACAGCAGGCTTGTCTAAGATTGGCTTTTTTCTAACAGAAATCTTTGGAGAGCTTAAAAAAAAACAACTATCTTCTCTTCCAGAAATTATCAGATTCAGATGGGGTTAACAGCACAGAGCAGGCACAGTAATATAAACCCAGGGGAGACTTACAGTTCAGAAATAAATGGCTATATTGGCAAATCTATGTATGAGGGCAAGATCATCTAATCCCTCACTAAAGACCTATATCAGTCTCCTTCCCTGCCCCACACCAGATGGTACCAGCAGTGCTCTTGAGATGTCTGCCCAGAAAAAAAGGGAGCTGGTCTGCCTTCACTGTGTGAAAAAAAGCACGCCTGCAGTGGTTCTATATTTTGTTTCCATATTCTGTTTTATATGATGAGTACCTCAAGCATAACAAATTAGTAATGAATTTAATTCTCCTGAAAGTGGACTGGACATTTCAGTATTGGCTTGTTGGCTATTCCAGCTGTGCCATCATGCTTTTCCTGATTGAATTTAAATGTAAACTGAAGGGACTACTGAAATCATGAGAAGCTGCTTATGGAAGTCTAGACTCTCTGGTGCTGCTGCTACATGTTACCTTAGCAATCAGTCCTTGTGACAAACTGTTCTGCATCTGATGGTTTGCAAATAGACTGCTACATTGATCTGTATGATAGCTGTTGCCATCTCTGCCATCATATTTCCCCAAATAGGGTTAATGCTGGAGGCACAGAAGAGAGAATTGCTTCTGAAACTTTCATCTCACTGCAAAGTGTTAAGCCCTGCTGATCATGCCTCTTGATTTCCAGAGCCTGCTTTACTGCACCAAGGAGCATTTCAAGGCAACCATGAGACATGTCCCTTGTCATCAGGGAATTCCCAATTAACCTGCTTCAGCAACACTTACAAAAAAGCTATATGCAGTCGATGGATTTTATCCTAATTAGAGGTGTCTTGACTGTTCCTGCAATTAGTGTTATACCTGCTGAACATGAACTGGGGCTTGGATGTTATAACTGCACCAATAAATTTACATCTGTAAAGTGTGTATCAGCTGTTGGTGGAAGGGAGGCACCATTCAGAACACATCTTCCTGGTTTGGACGAAGTGATTCTGTATGAAACAAGAATACAGACTAGAGGGTGACCTGTCTGTCACATTCCTAAGGTCTGCTTTTCTATCTACTAAGATTCAATCAGCACTTCAGCAGGAAGGGCACAGACACACAGGTAATTCAAGCAGGCCTCTCAGATGGTGTGAGAGCTTTTATAAATGAAGTTCATTTCAGATACAGAAATGCCACAGATCTGAAGTAGGATTTTTTTTGCTGGTTGTTTTAATTGACATTCAAAGGCACATATATGTTCAGTTCTGACACATTTTTCTTCTTTTTTTGAATTATCCCTTTCCTCCCCTCCACCCCCCCCCAAATACCAAGTGCTATAATTTTTTTTGTACAAAATTTTACAAGGAAAAGAAGAAAAAAAAAAGCTGATGTTCCAAAAATACTCAGCTGAAGATCTCCAAGAACATAGTCTGTTTAAATGTGCCCTTGATATGGGAAACATTTTCCCAGAACAAAAGGCACCTTTCAATATTTGAAAGCTGCCATCTCTATAAATAAGAGATGAGAATCAGTGTCCACAGTTTAGTGAATTACAGTAAATGTCTATGAGCAAGTAGGCAGATGCAGTGATGTTAATAAATGCTGCAAACAATATGTTAGGTGAATATAGGGCTCTTTATCCTGGTGGTAACCAGGCTGCCACATTCTTCACTTCTTAACGATCTTCTCATGTTGTATAAAAGCAACATCTTTTTTTTAACCTTCACAAGTTATAATCCTGTTGGTTTAAAGACATCAGCAGTCTTTGAAACCAATCTTTTTTTTCCCCTATATAAAATAATCATTGAATGACTCAGAACTCCTACAGCTCTTTTAAGAATAAGAACATTATTTATTTTAAAGGAATTAACATCTTTCCCTGTATAGTGAAAATAATAGTTGGGGTTTTTTCCTTGCCAGTCTGTATTCTGACAGCAGACCCTCAGTCTACCATCACCTCCTCACAAAGTCCTTATTCTTGGGCCATTCTCTGCTTAGTTCAAACCCTCATCTGCTCTCTGCCAATTATCTTAGGCCTAGATGCACAAGAGTACTCAAGATGTAAAATATCTTCAGTGGTGAATGGAACTGGACATCTAAGAAGGTGCAAAATGCTGTAAAGTTAATTAGCAGCTGTTCGTATAAATTTGAAAATTTTAAAAAAAACTTCTCCATCTCTATTTGTGATTCACCACATTCATGCTCATCTGTTTTTATACAGTGGTTCCAGAAAACTTCACATATTCCAAGGGTTAAAATGCTGAAAAGTCAAAATGCTGATCAGTTAATGACTAGTCACTATTTCTTGAAAGCCTTATAGTTAACCATCAGTAGAAAGAACTAGGATGGAAACTAGGGTGGAAAAGTCTGTGTAGAAAATTTATTATCAGTATTTTCATTATTTAGAAAAACATTCTGCATAATCTGATTATTATTTATGAGCCTATTATTCATCCAATGCTCGTCTACAATTTAAATAAGATAATTTTAATACATAGCTTTCTTAGCCATTGATTATAAGAAAGTTTATCAGCTCAATCCATAGTAAATTTTCAAAAGGCGAACAGACTAAATTTCCATATATAAATCTCTGTGAAGTAAACAAGTATCTTCACTGTGGCCTAAAATATTTTTTATTGTTTCTAGATGCTCCATACTCACTGATTAAAAATGTTTTAAGGAAGAAGCTGGAACATTGTTCATGTAATGGTTTTTTTGCTTCATTGCTTAAGACACCTGTGAGAATGGATAAATTAGTCCTAAAACTTACTTTGTGAAGTTTTTATCTTTTTTGGGGATGTGATAGTGAATTTTGCTGCAGTGCATGGCCTTACACAAAATCATAGTTACTACTGACATCCTGGAAATCGTTTCTTGCTCTTCTTTGACTCTTGCAAGTCTTCCTTGCTCTGTATTCCTGTTCCCTCTTTGGCCAAATACAATTTGGGACAACCTCCATTTGAGATTACTTCTAATTTGATTTTTCTTTTCCAAAGATTTGAAACACCCTATGGAAATATCTTATTTCTATGAATACATATGCCAGTGAAGTCCTTCTCTAAATTATTTCTGGGAAGTGAATAAATAAGGGCAAAAGGTCAATAAAACGAAACCTGTTTTGCAACTGAGATGTATGTTTATCAGAAAACATTGCAGTATTTTTACAAATACAGTAATTAACAACATTTAATAATACTAATAGTTTCTGTATTTACTCTGTTAACTGAAAGAAGCTCAAAGGTATTATTATATAGATTATTGGCCTTATTGCAGAACATCTGCTGGAATACCAGAAAAAACTGAGTAAACCAGGGACAGAATTCGTGACTAATGAAACAGAATCAGAGGCATGGTCAGCTCTGACTCACTATCCCTTGCTCCACAGTGGGTGATATAACACTCCTCATTATAAGCCATCTCCAGGAAATGTGCTTCTGTACAAATTCCATCACTTTTCCACCTATTTACTGTGGTCTGTGGAGGAATATGAGTTTGTTTTCATCTGTCAGCAGACCTTGAAAAAGGAAGACCTTTAAAAAAATAAGAGCAATAAGGACTTATGAAGTAATCAGTTTGAATGACCATGAATGAACAAAGATCCCCTCAATACAGATCTTCTGATTTTATACTTTTGATTGCAGTTCCAACCTGACTTTATGTCTGAGTAAAGGTAATTATTGAGAATATGAAAGAGTTCAAATCATTCAATTCTTCTGGAAAATCAAACCATGAGGATCATTCTTGTCAAATCAATAATGAGCTGAACATCTCTGCCATTGTCTACACAATACCCTTTTATTTTCTTACAAGATATCTGTAATTCTCAAAAGCTGCTGGTATGCATTACTTTTTCTTGCTGATCAAAAGTACACACTGTACAGCATTTACAGCTTTCAAAGACCAGGTCCCATTATAAAGGAATTTTCCCACTTTGATGAACACAAGATAGCATTTATTAAACCACAAAATAGCATTGTTAAAATAATATTAAGGGTATAAATACAATCAGTGAAACCCAATGAATCAGTGATTGCTTTTTATTTCTGCATTATTCCTAACACACTAGGGTTTAAAGGTAATGCAATCTTTAGGCGCACAATGAGTTATTTCCTGTGCTAGACAGTAGCTATTATTACTTCTGGGATGTAGTAAGGAACTGAAATTATTCCACAGTATAACAGGAGTGTCAGTTGGAGTCCTTGAACCTGGGCTATTGCCAGCAATGCACAGCTCTATCTGTGTCTGGCAGAATTTTCAAGATGCCCAGGAGGGTGATTTTGCAGTCTCTGTATACAACTTATACCATACAGTGAAGTACTACCTACCTTGTGACCTTTCCCCCCCTCAATACCCAATCTTAGTTTTTCAAGCTGCAGATTGTTACCATTGTAACAATTATGTTGTTGAACATTGCTGCAAAGAGTTTGGCACAGCAACCATTTAAAAAAAACAAACCAAACAAACCCCAACCAACCAAAACGCACCCTTGATACATCTGCTCTGACAGCAGAGTGAATACGACCATAAATAGGGACACAAAAGTAGGTGCTAGTGCTTGATATGTTGACATGTCCTTTTTCTTTTTTTGGTGAGCAGAACAGGAAAGAATCCCTGAAAATTCAATCATGTTTGATTTTTCTTTCCCAGAAAAATGTGAATTATTATTCAAAAGTAACCGCATTTATGACAGTTTAGTTGGGGAATTCATGACACCTAAAGTTTCAAAAGATAAATAGCAAGGACAAAATAATATCAGTACTGTTGCAATGCAGGGCATTAGTAATGAGAGATGCTAGAAAATGGTTTTGGACTAAGGAGGCCTCCAAGCAAACATAAGACTTGGTCTCTACTTAAGAAGAATATGTATTTATGTATTAAAAATAATAACACCATACTTAAATGAATATTAGAAAATGCCTGAAATTCCTTTTGAACCTGGAGGAGAATGAAATGTATTATAAGCTAAGATCTAGGATTACTAGATATTCCTTGTGTTAAAAGTGATTGTTTAACATCCTTGCATTTCTTCTCTTGTCTTTCTGTTAAACAGTTCAGAAATCTAATTTAATACACAAGTCCCAAGTCATAAAGAGCAAAAATATGCACTTGTCTATTTTTAGTTATGAAACAGATGAGTTCATTTGTGAATAAACTGTAGCACATTATAGCAAGTATAAATTCCTCAAGAACTTGATAATATAAAGGAAACTAAGTGCAGAAGGTAAGACCTATGCAAATGTCTTTAGCTGGAATATAATACCTGTAGCACAGTCCTGAAGTGTGTAGAGATCACAATAGAAAACATGAAGTGTGAAAGGAAACCTTTGGGACTTGTAAAACAGTACGTTAAAATATTCTGAAGTTATAAATAGCTCCATAGTTTATCTTTATTGAAAGGGGACTTCAGAGATTGTCATGGAAGATAAATCAACATTGTTGACTTTTCCAAAATCTGTTAGACTGCTCTGTTGGAAAGCACAATACTCCTTCATTAATAATTTTTTACAGCTATAATGCTTTATACATATAGGGAGAAATGAAAGGTGTAGCAACTTGAACACATAAGTATCTATACAAAGTAAAGGTCAGATGGAAAACTGAGTTATTATAGTTGAACTTCACATATTTTTTGGTTTATAAATACATTTATCAAATATAGGTGTAGATCTGGAGAATTAACCTGGATGATGGATGTAAGGCTCCTAAACTCATTCAACAAGATTTTAAAAGGGCTTACAATTGTTCATGTACTCTGAATTAGATGCATAGGACAAATACTGACAAGATATTCTCAAGAGGTCAAAAAACCCCAAAAACCAACCAAACAAAAATCTTCACTGGCAGCATCAGAAAATCAGATTATTTTGTAAAAAAGTTTACGACTACATTAAATCAACATAAAACATTCCACAAAGCATTAACTTAACCCATTCAACCTCACAAACTCCAAGCCCACGGAATTGTAAATTACCTAAAAATTCAGAGAAGAAGGCAGTAAAAGAAGAAAGAGAGAAAAAAACAAATATAGCTACCATTCCTGTTTCCAGTGGTGTTCAGCTGACCAAGGGGAGGTAGGATCAAGACATGTGCTGGCTCTGTTTTCTGAGCCCTTCCCCCAGGTGGGACTTCCGGTCATTTGGCCACTCAGGAGCTGGGTTAGAGGCTCCAGGGGCCGGTGTGGAGCATTGCCCGTGGTATGCCAGGGATTGGCAGCCCCTGCCAGCCTGAGATACTGGCTCTGGGGCTGGGGTGTACAGGGCAGGGCACTGCCTGGCCAGGGCAAGGCCTGACCCACACCTTCCCCCACACACATGAAATATTTTGAGCCAGCAATTCTTCCAGTCTCTCACAATGGAAGAGGTGATCCTACGGCGGAAAAAGTAAACTCTCATCTCCCTCTGCAAGAATTGTCAAGAATTCTTTTTTGAGATTCCCTAGAAAACCACAGAATGGAGGCCCCCTTTTGGTGACTGTGTAACTAGGACATGTTACAAAGTGATTGAAACTGCACAAAGAAGACTTTTAATGAAAGCTAGATACCTTGTGATGTGAAATTTTGCAAAATTTTACTCTTCTGAATTGGATTATGTGTCATGTATTGTGGTTTTTCATTTGCTTTTCTTTTTTGATTGCCTTCAGGTTGGTTTTGGTGGTTCAATTTGCTACAAATGTAAGCATGAAAAGTTAGTGAGATGGAAAGGTTTTGTACATAAACTTCATAATATGAAGCTCTGCATGAACCTTGTGTTATTTATGTGCAACTGTGCATAAGCATCACATAACAGTTTATGTTCAGCTCTTGTTGCACAGAAAATTGTATGCAATCCCTGGTACAGAAATATTTGTCTGTTATAGCTTCTAGCATTTAAAACTTTTACTGCCCAAAGGGTTTAACTCTTCTCTTCCATAGAGAAATGTAATTGGTAATTGCCTCGAAAGAAAAGCTCTGGGAGCCGTTTTTCATTTCATGGATAATTCAGAAGTCCAGTGATTTTAGTACCAGTGGGGGTTTTTTTAGTGCATTTGTATTGTTATCCCCAAGATGTTCCAATTGGTAGGCTGAATATTTCATTCCCCAGCATGCATTTCTGATTACCACTGACTTGTTTGATTAAGAATTTAGGAGAGAACCTTGTTGAGGGCTGGTTTGGCAGATTACATAAATTATTATAGGTAAAGCCTCCATACTAGCCGTTTGGTTTTTTTCTGTCATGTCCTGCTCCCCACTGCAGGTGTTTGTCTCTGAAGGACTCTGCCTCTCATGCCTTTCCTGGTGGAGTGCTCCACGTCCAACCAGGCACAGGACTGCTCTGCCTCCTCATGGACTCAACCCTCCACCCTCCCTGCCTCATCTGTAGAAATGGTTGATGTTTTTGCCATCTTAAGCACCTTTGAGGGATTTTCAAGGATATGGAGATGCTGTAGCTTCACATACTACCTTAACACAGCTGGGTCCAGATGAGTCGCTTTTCAAATCTGGCCACAACAGATCTCACTGCTAAAGAACCAAGCTCTGAGCTTGAACACCTCTTTATATTTTACAGGCTTGAATTCCTTTACCTTAAATCCCTGGAATTTTCTGTGACACCACTGTGTGCATCAATACAATAGCATTCTTACCACGGTACCGCGGCCAGACATATTCCCTTTTTACCACAATACAAAGCAGCTCTAGCACCTTCAAAATGTTGCTGAAGACAATACAATTGTTTAGCAGTTGTGCAAGATAGCTAAAACACAAGCATATCAGAAAGACTAAAGTGTAATTATAAAACATGTCACGCTGTTAGTTTTGAAAAAAACCAATCACATCCAAACAATGTAAACTGACTTTCCTTGCACTGAATTGCACTATTTGTTTTGTTCCTTTCAATTACTGCACAAAGCTTTGGTTAGACATAGCGTTGTAATACATTCATGCTAATTTTTCAGAGTCCTTTCCACAGCCTAATTTCTTCAGTGAATTGCTCACTTTTTTAGAGGTAGCAATAAGCATAGATTAAAAAGTAGAGAGGGCTATATACATGCAGAAATGAAATAAACTTTGTGGGAAAGCTTACAGGCAGAAAATGCATGCCATTTTGTGATAAGAAAATCCTGAAAAGTTGTTTTGATGAGCCAAAGAAGGCAAGTTAAATGGTGCTGGTCTTAATTTGTTTCTATTGTCTGTTCCAGATTTCTGGCGTAAAATTGGACCTTGTTGTTAGTTTCTCTATTTACAGTCACATTTTCTATTATGGATAGTTTAGGACTGGTAGTATTTAATGAGCTGCTGTCTGTTTGGCAGGATGAATGGGAACACCTTGCTTAGCAATGGAGAGAAACAGAGCCACAGCCTCTGCAGTGTCTGAGGAGGTTTCAGTAAGGTGTTTGTCACTATCCACTGACTTTATAAGTCTCCTGCATACTGAAGAGATTGGCTGAAAATCAACAGAAATGGAATTAAGAGAAGAACAGAAAGAAAGAGAGAAGGAAGAGAAAGGGAAGACAACAAAGCCCTGTAAGAAAAGAGGGTTCTGGATTTTAAACTGACAGGGCTTGAACTGCTTCCCAGAAGAGCTCAAACTCCTGGGTTGCTCTGCAGGCTGAGATTCACCAGTCCTTCTACTAGGGATCAACCTCTCCAGAGACAATTGGTTCTGTCAGGTGTAGCCTGGATGCCTCAAGTGAATTGAGCTTCACCCACTACAACTGGATCCAGGTGGATTCATCCATGGGCATGTGACTGCTTATTGCTGCTGAGCTTTATAGCTTAGAAACCAGCCCCTGCTTGCACAGGATCTATGTTTTTGCAGTCCCATATTAAGTGATGGCTAAATGCAGAGTCTTGCAATATCTTCATTCTTGGTATCATTAGCTACCTGAGCCACTGCCTGAGCTCTGGGCTTTGAGCCTATTTCATGTTAATGTACTGCCTGCTCATGTTCCTCCTAGACTCTGCACAGCTCAGTACAAAGCTTTACTTGTGTTTTAGTCATGTAAAAGGTATAATAGTTTTATGATTGCATGCTGTTTTGAGGATTAATCTGTAAATTGCTAGGGAGTGTAACCATGTGACAGTTGGAGGTCTACTTTTTTAAATTTTGAAGACGTATTTCCAAAATTTTTGAAAGGGATGTAAAGTTTCATTTAATAGTAAAAATTAATAAATAAAAAAAGTCTGTGATTAGTATTTATCAAAGCCAATGACATATATTTTTTTCTGCAACCCTGACAAAGTTTTAGAAGCAAAGTAAGTCCAGTAATAAGTGATCTTGCATTTTTCACCTATCTTTTATCTTGTGTACATAAGTCCACTTAAACCAATTGCTGACATAAATGCTTCAAAGTAGAATTAATAAAATGTGCTAACATTTTGGTTAAAAAAATTTATACATATGCCTTATGTAAATTTAAATACATGATGATTCAGATAAGTACTCTACATCACATGATGAATTTTCTGCCAAACCTTTTCAGAAAGGCAATTAGGTTTGTCAATCAATATGAATATAAAAATATCAATACTGTATCTGCTGTTTCACAGATACACTGGTGTATGGAACAGTGGCTGAACAACACTTACTTCAGAGAACTGTGACAGTACTGAATTTCAAAAGACTAAACAGATGATCTGGAAAGTTTTAGTTTCTATATCTAAAAGATAAGATTTGAAGTATGTTTTCCAGGAACAAAAGGCAGAAAAACATGAGAAGTCATAAAATAGATCAATATTCTACGAGAAATTTGGTAAGTTTCCTCAAACTTGTACATACTGCTATCAATATAACACCTTCATTTGAGATGCAGTTTAAACTGCTTAGTCTATCAGATGGGATTACAAAAGTACCCATACAGTGTCTTCCATAGTAAAGGATATATTCTCCCAATCTCCCTATGCTTTAGATCAAACATGAACTGAATATTTTTATTGCACATAGAAATGTTGTGTTGCAGTTCATTATTTGAAGTGACGGCTTCTGCAACTCTGCTAGAGCAGATAAATATAAAAGTCTAGAGGAAACATCTCTGCCGTCAACAAAGTTAAAGTAAGGACACGTAAATAGTATAACTAGTGCTGATAAAGAAAAAGACTGAAGAGTTTGTCCTGTATAAGTCACAACCTTGATACTAACAGGCAGTCACAACATTAATTCAATGACTAATGCAATGACATTTCTATTTTTTCCATATGTCCTCTTGCCACTGAATGCACAACGTAGATGTGGAGCTGTTATGCATACTAAGCTTTTTCATTCTCAAAATGCCACAGTTACATATTTTCCTGTCTGGTAAGTAGTCTACTTAATTTTTGTGTCCTATAGTTCCAAGAAACAGAAGATGTAAATACTATTTGTCTCTTTCAAACATGTATTCTGTTTATACTTTGATATCCATGTTACAAAACACTAGAGGGTGTTTTTTTTTAAAAAATGGAATTTCTCATTTTTCTTATAGTGGTACTCTGATGTTTAAAAGTAACTAGTATCCACTATCTAGGAACACGGGGTCCACCCCTACGAAAATTTTATAATCCATAGGAAAACCTTCCTGGGTCCTCTAACAGAAAGCACAGTACTTGTATCAAATCTGGCACTACTCTACACTCAAACAAGAAGTGCTGACCAAAATATGTATGTGAGCAGGAAATACATCATTCCTCTGCAGCAGAGCTTGGTGGTAATTCTCATAAGCTAAATATCATTTGAACTGCCACTGGGCATACACATTTTATCACCATGGTTATAAGATGTTTTTCAAGCAAAATAAACAATAGCTGAATACACGTTCCCTGAAGCTTAGCGATAAACCCAAATAAGAATTTGAAATTTCAAAATTATCATTTTCGGTAAGTTTTAGAAGAGGAAGTACTTTGTCATCAATATGTAGTTTTGTGATAAAGATAGGCATAGTTATAAATGGATTAGAATGTATTACTCAGGACAGCAGAGCCTGAACTATGGAACGGTCCCCATTGCTCCTATGTCATTGTTCACATACAATCCCAACTGCATCTAGATACATATGAGTTCTGCTCATAGGAGAGTCCTGTGATCACTTTATAGAGCCAAATTACATATACAGAGCACATGTCTATGTTGCCATATGTTGCAAAATTAGACATACTGGATCTCCTTTTGTCCACATTGTAGAATTATTTTGCTGTTTGGATTTTTTTCAGGTTTGTTTTGTTTTTGCTAGGGCTTGAGCTAGCTCTCTGTATAACAAAGAGTCTGGACATTATCTTGAAGACAGATCATTCTAGGGAATTTATTTTTCAGCATTTTGAACAGAGAACATATTGAGATGATAATTGCACATTATGGCATGTATTGTGCTCTTGATTGAGCTAAATCTCAGTCACAAGGTTCTGAGACTGCACCAGTTGGTCTGGGTGTCAGGGATCTTTATTGGGACTGATCTATTTACTTGTATAGCCATTGCGACTTCATGTAGATTGAGTGCCACAGGTTGTGACCCTCATGGCAACTAGACCATCCTCTAGAGCTCAGAGGATCTGACATATCTGAGGAGGGCTCCCACCTTATGTAAATAAACTATATTACTGGTGTTCTGAGCTGCCACCTGGCCAATACTACTGGTTTAGAAAAAAATCAGTATTCACTTTGTGTGCTTCCAGCACCTGTCCAAGTGCTCATGTGTACTCCTGCAGAACAGGACATCAGGGTGTGTTGGGAAGTTTTTAGGGTCTGCTATGAGACGAGAGTTGGCACAGCTTTGTGGTGTCTCAGAAACTTCACACACAGAGCCTAGTTCTTAAACACAGGCCAATATTTTCAACTGTTGGGTTTTTTTTATTTTTTTATATATACTATCCAGGACAGTAGTAGTTTCTGTAGCCAAAAATAATGGGCATGTGCACTGGCATTAATGTAAACTTTTACAGCAAAATTACTTAAATCAATATTTTTCTCCAGTTTCTAAACCCTTATACATTTCTTCCAGGTTACATAAACAGTAATGAAAAAAGTTTGTTCACAGCCCAGTTTCATTAACTAATGAAGTCATAACCAAGAAGTATTGGCTTCTTTCCTGGGCCATGTTAAACTAAAAACATAGAAATTTGAAGATATTTCAGAGCCGAGGACTAATTGAAAATCCCAGTGTAAATATTGTTTCCTGATTTCAACTAATTAAATTATTCATAGTGCATTTCTTTAAGTAATTTTAAGCTTCACCCATGTTCACAACTACTCTTAGTTTTTTTCAAATGTAATTGACACAATGCTTACTGCTTCTTCTCTATCATCACTTAAATATTTAGGAAAATAAGCTCAAGTAACTCTTTTTTACTACCTCCTGAATCGCTTAACATCAATTTTATAACATGACTGCAATACTTGTCCAACAAAAATAAATTTTGATCCACATAGATTTTAGAAATCTATATAGTAACAACAGTCCTTAAAAACAGTAATGAAAGGGAGCACAGTTATTATCTGGGCTTAGTTTTCACAAAAGTGCACAGCCCTGTAAACGTCATAATTAGACTCTCAAGGGACTATGAGTGACATAAAGAATTTAATATGTTATATAGCATGTGTAAAAGCATTTCTTACTTTTTTTTTTCTTTTAGCCAGACTAACAGCAAGATTGTTTCAAAGCCTTAGGCAAAATAATTGACAATATGCCCTAAGTGGGAGGTTATGCAATAGTCCTGGAACAGCCTTCAGTCTGTACTTGAGCCATTCAAGTACCAAAAAAGTCTCCAGGTCTAATAGGAAAGGAAGCACTTGCCTTCTAGCTTTAAAAAATTACAGGAAGATGATAAGGAAGAAATGCAAAGGATATTCATGGTACCAAGGGCACTTAGCGCTTTTGTTTAATTCCCCTCGGGCCTCAGTCATCATTAGTTGCAACTTTTGTGTATATTACATTCAAGGATTGCAGCCTGAATTAGTTAAAGATGTGAATCTAAGCTTCATTGGCTAACCCATATTGAATCTATGTATTTGATTTAATCAAATTTAGTGAAAAGAATTAAGTTAATTCCCTAAATTAAAGCCACTTCACACACTATTTATTTTAAGTTTAGTACATTACTGTATTTTCCTCAAAGACAGAATACAGAGTCAGTGTTACTACATCAAAATATGCATTTATAACACCAAGTTAATCTTTCAAGTAAATGGTTTTCATTCAACACAGAAAGGATCATCCTAGCAATATCATTCTGTAGTTTCTCTGCTTCTGTTGTGGTTAACATTTCAACCTGTGCAGAAAAAAGAGCATCTGTTTTTAAGACTTTATAACATTTTTTTCTAGTATATCCTTAATTTTCATTTCATTTACAGTAAATATGTCAACTTACCGTATGTCAACCAACCTACCATAAAACCTCATGGTTTTTTTAATGCATCCTCCATGTTTCACTTTTAGCTGTCTCTTTCAAAACAGTCATTCTAAGCCATCATGAAAATGATTTTATTGAGGACCTAATGTGTGGATTCCCACTTTTTACTCATGATCCTATTCAGGTCCTTTATAGATAAGTGCTTAGACTAGTGCAGGGACACCCTGAAGGTTTGCTTAGCTCAATAAAAGCTGAATGCCACACAGAGCTGCTCATACTTCTCCACAGCTCAGACCTACTCTAACACTGCAGCCATGATTCACAGCTGAACTCAGAGGTGGTAAAATCAGACACAGTGAAACAGGAGGTGAATTCCCTCAATTACTTCAAAGAACTTGAATTTTCACAGTTCATTGGCTGAACTGACAGATGCACTACAGTAAGAAGCAATTCCTTGGACACTGAGCATGGCTCCATGTGTCTACTTATGGCCTCCTGTCTAGGTATTTCGCAGAGAAAAAGAGAGTCACACAGGCCTTCCCCTTCCATTATTAAAATGTCTTCAGAGCATTTCAGCTTATCCTTAAATTTCACTTACATCATTTACTATTGGTGCTGGATTTTTTTAGTGTAATCAAATTCATTTAAAAGATGTCTTATTTTTGATTTGGGAATTATCTTTTAACATATATACTCCATATTTAAAATAAATGAACATGAAAAGTCATTGTCAAAAATGGTGAAACATCATTAAACATACATTCTCTGTTAGAGAAATTGCTGTCTTGCTAAATCACCCTCTGAAAGTGCTGCTTCTCTGACACTTTCTGGAAAGATTTGATAGGATGTTGGAAGCAACACAGCTGTCCTGCAAATGAACGATAATATATTTCTTACAATATCTGTGTGAGCCTGAGGGGACAAAAGATATTCCATGTTTCCTCCATTAATGTTTCCAGCAGTGTTATTGTGCCTATAGAAGTGGTTACAACACTATATCAGTACTCGCAGGAAGAGCATTATATACATATATATATACATATATATATATATATATATATGTATATATGTATGTATGTGTATAAAAGGTCTAACTGTAGCTTGCAAATGAGATTGGTCATAAAAAGTTTATGAAGCAAGAAAGCATCAAAATTATCTAATAAAATAAATGCAGTGATTATACAATAAAGTCTTATGCTTGTTCAACTTGATCCTGCTCTCTCTAACCATGATGTTAGACTGTCTGTAAAAGGCTGTGTCCTACTTTGTATTTACTAGTTTGAATTTATCTCCAATACCAGAGAATGTAAAGGCAATGAGATCACATATCCCTAAATTTAAAACTGCCTGGGTTTTCTGCCTCATTATATACAAAAATATATCACCAATTAGATTATTTCAGAAAGTATTTTAGGAAACAAAGAATTATGTCTATTTTTCCTGATTGATATATGTTACATTTTGTGTCTGGAACTTTTTATAATTTTTTTCCCCTGACGTTGCATTTATTTTAGGAAACAGAAAATAGACAATAAGATTTTTTTTTTTTTAGGTGTGTATTATAGAATCATGATACAGGACAACACTGTATGAAAATAGGCTGTTAGACTACCCAATAGCACAAGGATGTTTTTTCTGGGCTTTTATGTAGCACAGCACTAAGTCTCTTAAGTTGTCTCTATTGCTTAAAGTAGCTTGTCAGAAAACAGACAACTCAGATAGCCATAGGTTACTGTAGACAAGACCTTTAGATGATTCTAGCTTTGGGCATATGAGGTGAATATGATCAGTTATTTTGTAGGCAGCTGTTTCTGTCCCTGTGCCTTCAAGCTCTACCCAGTTGGCTGAGATGTGAACAGAGACCCCAAGGGGTGCAATTTTTGAAATGGATCCAAAGCAGCTTGGCTCATTCTGTATTTCATGTAAGTTTTATTTTTTATCATGATGACATGAGTTAAAAATAGCTGGGATGTTTGTACTGTTCATGAAATAGCAAATACTCTGGGTTTCTCACTGTCAAAATTAGACAAAACAAATTAGTCTGACAGCTGTGTTCCTACTGTCATTCTTGTGTGAACTGGTACTGTTGGGGAAGAAACTGATAGTGATACAGGAAAAAAAAAAACTTGAATCTTGCTAGACAATGCCACAAAAAAGAGATGTGTTGACAAACGATACACAGGAGTCTTAAGAAAATGGTCACTTCATGGATTAGACTGAATTTTTAATTTACAAAATTGGAAGTAACTCTGGAAACAATTGTGAAAATTTTTCTGGGAGCTGTATTTCTTTCATTCTTTCCTTCTTTCTCTCATTCTTTTTTCTTTCTTTTTCTTTCTTTCTTTTTCTCCCTCTTTGTTTTTTTTTTTTTATAAATCAGAATTAATTCCAGCTTGGTATTCACTGCACTCTATAATAAATACATCATAAGGGAAAAGCTAGTCAGTAAAAATTCAGAAAAAATGCAATTGAAAAGAAAAGACACTTGAATTAAAAGAAAAAATCTTTCAGCTGCCAAAAATGAGAAAATTTTAATTAGTAGTTTGATTTTTGCATTCTGCTTTTTCTCATTTCTTTTGATTCCCAACTAGTTTTGATTTGTGCATAAAACCCTAATCATCAGAAATTAGAGCATATAAAGGGTATTTTACATTTCTCTTACCTTTTGATATTCTGTAGTATATTTTCTGTGGTTTCTTTAGCACTCAGTTTTTGGTTAACTTCCTGAGTACGTCCACACGGCAAAGTGAGATGATAACCACTCCATGTCTCCCAGTCTGCTGAGTGATGGATCTGAGAGTGTGTATCCAGGTCTGGGGTTCACTGACAGAGGGGAATGTGCAGCAAATCAGCTGGAGAGCAGCTGCCCCATCTACAGCCTCCCTAGTCACTGAAAAGACAGATTAAAATCTTGAATCATCCCCAGCTCCATTTATACACTAAATTTCTGACTGCCATTTAACCATTATGGTATATTTTTTAGTTCCAGAATTTTTAATTCACTCAAACACCCTTAAATTTATTACCTATTCTCTCTAACTCATTGCTTGGTATCAGGCAGCTCACGAAATCTTATGGGGTCTTAGTTTATGCATCTTTTAAACAGAAATAGCTAGGCAGTAGTTATTTCAAGACTAAAATAGTGCCTTTAAAATGTTTTCACTTCTTAGAATAAACAGATTGCTGAAAAGAATAAGAGCCATAATGTTATTTTGCCTTTGCTGGCCTCCTGCAATATTAGCAAAATCAAATATATGCTTTTGCTTGTATTCAAAGATTCTAAATATTCAGTTTAGGAAGACTGGGAGAAATATCCCTGGTGTTATTACTTGGTGTGGTTGAAAAATGCTAAACACTTGCTTCAGTCTATCATTTGGTGAGAGAAAACCAAGAAATTAATCTGAGACACAAAGTAACCATAAACATATGATCAGATAATGAAAGCCTACCAGAAATTTTGTAAAATCTAACTGTTCTTTGAGTTTAGCTGGAATGATTCCATTTCCTTGACTTCGTTCTTCATCTGGAAGAAAACAAAGTGACTTCTGAAAGCTATGAGTTCTAAGCTTCATTCTGAAAATGCTAACAGCAATTTAAGAGACTATTAGGTTTTTGCTATGGCTCTATAATATTTCTTTGTTCTTCTCTTCACAAAGCAAAAGAAATAATGTGGCTCAATCCTACACATTTTACTCTGTAGACCCCTTTAAAAATCCACAAAAAACCAATCTTGTTGACAATATATTCTTTTTGTGAAGTATTCTTACTCATTAATAACTCTGATGGATTTATAAGAAGCTAACCATAAAAGGTAATAGCTAATGTAAGATTTGAAAGATTTTGGATGCCAAAGTAATACTAGTTCATTGGACACATAAAATAAAGCAGGGTAGGTTATTAATTGGGAAGTTTAAATCTTAGCAAAGTTTATTGATTTCTTGGTCATCCATACGTTGTTACTTTCTTTGCTACTTTTCCCACTCTTTCTGCAGAAATACTGGGACGATTAAGAAAGGAGAGAGTTATGTTTTATCTGGAATTCTGCATCTACCTGAAGCCTGTTCTTCCTTCCATATGAGATGTGGTGTTGCTGTCTTTATATAATAGGGCAAACTCTGGTCTTCTATGGATTATGTAAAGAGCATCTCTAAAGGTGTCTGGCTCTTTCAGAAGAATGGACTGAAATCCTACAGTTCCTGGAATACCAATACCCTCATTCAGCTGCTGAGTAGAATGTACTGGAAGAGTGACTAAATCAGAAACAGATCTGAGTCTTCAAAATTCTTCTTTTAAAAATTGGTTGACCCAATTTTAAACAATTTTTGGATCCCATTTTAACAGAAACATATCATAGAAATTGTAAGTACACTCCAAGAGTATAGATGGTTTGGACGTTGGGTTTTTTGTTTGTTTTGGGGTGGGTTTTTTTCGGTTTGTTTGTTTTGTGGTTTTGGTTTTTTTAATAATTTAAAATTAAATCTTTCAGAAATCCCCAAAGGCTCCATAAAGGTGACCATTGGGGTGCAGCAACCAGCAGGATGTTGGGTTGCATTAATGAGGGCATCACCACCAGATATAAAGAAGTAATTATCCCACTCTACTCAGTGCTTTCCAGGCCAGACCTGGCATACTGTCCTCAGTTTTGGTCCCCGCTATAAAAAGAAGAAAAAGAATGTGGACAGGCTTTAGAGGATCCAGAAAATTACCACAAAGATTATCAAAGGACTCTGAAGCCTGACAGTGTGAGGAAAGAGGCTGAGATCTGGATTTATTCACCCTTGAGAATAAAAGGCTTAGGGAAGAAAATATGACCATGTTCCTGTATGTAAACAGCAGCTAAAAAGTTGGAAACTCCCTTTATACAAGGAGTCACGTGGAAAACATGAGGGGTAATGTGTACTGGTTACTCCTGGGAAATTCTGGTCAAACACAACAGGAAATTTTTTCACAATGAGAACAAATAGACATTGGAATAATCTCCCCAGGAAAGCAGTGGATTTCCTAGTGTTGGACACTAAAGATTTAGCTGAACAGGGTGCTGGGCCCTCTTCTGTAGACTGTGATTTTGCCGAGAAAGATTAGACCAGATGACACTTGAGGTGCCCTTCCAACCAAGTATTCTATGACTCCATGAATGCAAGCCACCAGATCCAGCTCTGCCAGGACTCTGATCTTGTGCTCCGTTTCTCTGAACTGCTCTCATTCCCAGTGCAGGCTAGAGCTGTCTATCTGCACTGCTAGTCCCTTTCACGTGCTGAAATGGCTGACAGACCTAGTTTCCAAGCCTGCATTTGTCAGGATTGCAGACCCCAGACTCCACATTGAGAATCTGCCTTTTTCACCACAGGGCATCACTGAAGTTCAGCATCTGCTCTCTCAGCAGCAATGACAAGGTAATTTTGCGGTCAGACTTCTCTCATTCAATTTATTCAATTCACCAGTATTTTAGAAAGGACATAAAAGGAGAATAATTCCTGGATGCCTCTGTGTTACAGGCCCTGGCTCTTATGGAATGTTTGATCTCTCTTTTCCTTGCTGGAATGACAATGTTGTGGGATGCAAGCACTCAAGCAGATTTCTGAAGGAGAGGAGTACAGAGAGGACCAGCCCTGCGTGACAGACAGCTGGCTCCTCTATTCACAAGCAAGGAACACCTGGCTGGGGAGATGGTAATCAACTGCAGACTGGGCTGTAGAGACCTGGAAACAGTGGAGTTTAGAATACTAAAGAGAGTGACAAAAGAGACGAGCAAGAATACTGACCTTGGACTTGAGGCAAGTATCCTTAAGTGTGTTCAGGAAACATGTTGGTGGTATCCCGTGCAAGGACACTGTTTCAATGCAAAAAATGGAAAGTAGAGGTAGTACAGGCTACACAGAAATAACCATTTAGTTTTTAGGTGTTTAGAAATAGTGTTAGGAAAGCTAAAATTCACAGGGTTGTGATGCCAGCAAGGAACATAAAAAGCAACAAGAAAATATTCTGTGGTTACATCAGCAGCAAAACTGAAAAGAGAAATGTGGAAGGGGAAAGGTGATGTAGAGGCAAGGGATACAAACTAGACTGAGTTAGTGTTTTTGTTTCTTACACTTTTGCCTCACTAGTCATCAACAGGGACGGTCTCCCAGATTCCTGTGATTAAAGAAGTTTGAAGAAGGATAAGAAAAATTAGCAGTAGATGAGAATCAAAACTGGTGTTATCTGGAAAACCCTCCATCTATAGACATCCTTAGGTCAGGCTGCACCCCAGGATGCTAAGGAAACTGTACAATGTCCTTGCACAACTGCTTTGTGTTGCTTTCCCAGAGAGTAACAGAGAGTGGGGAGATTCTGAACGGTGTGAATGAAGAAAAGCACTCATCTTCAAAAAGGATCAAAAGACAAAATCTGGTGAACTACAGGCCATTGAATTTCATTTTGTCTTGGAGAAAATCATAAAGTCCTTACACATCACACCTCTAGGCATATGAAGGAGGAGAACAAGGTGGCTGGGTTGTTAAGTGTAAATCCTGCCTGACCAACCTGGTTGCCTCTGTGATAAAATGACTGGGTTGACACAATGTCCTAGGGTGATGTTATGATAACCTGATATAATGGGTGACCTGATTATGCATTTCCTGATTGAACACTGCTCCATATAAGCAAGCCTTCCACTGTGCTTCTGCATGCTGGGGAAATGATCTCAAACAGGCAAAGAGAAAAGAAGGAAAAATCTTAATGTAGAGCTATAGAATATGAACTATGTGTTTCTACCTAAAAAAAGAGGAGCAGAAATACAATTCCCCATGTAAGTAAGAAGTTTGCTTCAGTTGTATATTGCAAAGTCTTCTTCATGGCTCCTTAAAGACCTTAATTATATAGCAGTTACTACTAAATACAAAATTTATTTGTGAAAGTGGAAGCAGTTACTAATATCTTTGAGAACAGGTAGAGAGATGGTATCTGTTGAATTTGTGAGTGGATCAGGGAAGTGGAACTCTGAAAGGGCTGGATGGAATATCCTCTAAGGAGCATCTGAGCACCCTGGGTTTGTCTAGTTTGGAGAAAAGGATGTTGAAGGGTGACCTCAGTGCTCTGTACAGTTTCCTGAAGAGGGGAGGTGGGGAAGGAGATGCTGTGCTTTTCTCAATGGAATCTAGTGACAGGAATGGTTCAAAACTACATCAGAGTTTTGGACTGAACAATATGTAGCACTACTTTACTGAGAGGGTGGTCAAACACAGGATAACTAGAAAGGTGGTTTATACGTTTATACCTTGGCCCTGCCAGCATTTAAGAGGCATTTGGACAATGCCCTTAACACCATGCATTAACGTTTGGTCAGCCCTGACCTGGTCAGGTAGTTGAACAAGATGATGGCTGTAGATCCCTTCCAGCTGAAATATTGTAGTGTAATGTAGTCTAATTTTGGTTTTGTCTGTCTTCATAATCAACTGGATTAAGCTTTCTGACCAGATTGCATTTTTTATGATACACTATGGTTCTGTGATGCCAGTGAATCATTGAACAGGCAGCTTGTTTGGGAACTGAGATGACAGGAGAAAATGGAGATACAAACCTAATCAGACATGCCTCCCATAAATCATTACAATGAAAAGAGTTTGTTTATTTCAGCTAAGACTAGATATCTTTAGGCCATCCACTGCAATGAAAATTAGTGCCCCTCAAACCCCACCTCCTGCCCCTGCAAAGTGATTTTTGTTTTTATTTGCTTTAATAATTTGATTAGTGACCTCTGAGCTGTGCATGCAGTTAACATAATAAATAAAATTATGTTTTGAGCAATACACAGGTAAAGACAGTTTTGGTTCACCCTACCTTCTTTTTCCAAGGAAATTGTTTTCTAGCCTTTTCTGATAAACTTTTACTTTTGTGGTTTGCTTCCTTTTAAAGAAGCAGTGTGAGTACATTAACAGTGCTCACTCACCATTTAAAAATGTGACAGTGACTTGCGCTATTTTTGGTGTTCTACTCAACTGTGCACAGTAATAGATACTTCACAGTATTTCACACAGATTTTGAGGTAATTATGTCTTTTGAAGCAGCAGCAACCCTACCAAATATGCTGAGGTTTGGCCTGCATGTGAGTTATGTTCTCTCTGTGTCATGAAAATGCAGGAACACGTTGTTCCATTCCTTTGGCATGGGTGAGCAATGACACAATATTCACATCTTGAAACTCAAGCCCACACAGATCACTAATCTTAATTCTTAGGCACTTATGACTTTACTGCATGATAAAGGAAGAACAAGAAGAGAAAATTCTCCACTGATAAATAATTAACTGCTAAAGTCTAAACCTATTTAAGGTTTACTGATGAAAGCAACAATAATAGGCCAGTAATAGTTTCATGTACTTCAATCCATAAAGGGTGAAATCTGTTGTTTTATGAATAATAGCATTTAACTTTATGGATAGTTCACAGCGTGCCCATCTGGGCCTAACATTCTCTATATTTAAATATCATTCAGCAGTTACGAAACTGTCTGAAAATGTTCTTCTCCTGCTGATTCTTTAAATGCATTTATTTCTTGGTTCTTACATTTACTTTTTTTTAATACCAGTACTATAGCTCTATAGTATGTCTTATTAGACCTGGAAAAATTTGGAAAGTACCTTTTTTCTTATGTCTTATTAGACCTGGAAAAATTTGGAAAGTAACTTTTTTCTGACTACCGTTTGTCTACCTTTTTGAGATTCATAAAACTAACTAGTTGTTGTCTAAGTCTGAAATTTTTTAAACGGTAAGCATCTAGATCCCAGATTTTTCCAGCTCAGGATATGGGATAGCCATCTCTTAAACAGACTGAAAGGAACTTATGTCATTTAACAATTTCACTTTAAGTGACAATTAATCTCCTAAGGAAAAAATTAGTCTTGATTTTCGTATTTTAAGCAATATATTGCCAAGTGATCTTTTGCAAACTTTTCCAATAGTTAATTTCTCAGCTTTAAAATATGCAAAATTTTTGTCGCTTCAATTTCCAGACACTGAGTTCTCTTATAATTTGTTTTACTAGATGGAAAAACCTTCTTTTATCTCATAGCTTTTCCTGTGACAATACCAGGAGAGAAATTCAGAGAAGCTAACTTAGTCCACATGCAAATCTAGATGCAAATCCTCTCTAGATTTCTTCTTTTTGAAGTTTTTCTCTGTGTCCCCTCTCAACTCCTTGCGCATCCCCAGTGTACATGCTGGCAGGGCAGTGTGAGAAAGAGAAAAATTTTTATCACTGTTCAAGCACTGCTCAGCTACAGTTCAAACACCCTATGTTATCAGCACTGCCTTGGTCACAGATCCAAAACATAGCCTAGCAGTACGAGCTCCTATAGAGAATATTAACTCTCTCAGTCAAAACCAGTATATCTAGGCATTGCCAATGTTAATCAGATCATATTCTAGTATGTGTGTGTGTGTATATATATACACACACACCCCCCCCTACCTTTTAGAAAGAGTATATGCTTTTCATAAAACATGATGAATGACTAGGAATAAAAGGGTAGGAAGTGTGGCAAGTGGGCAGAGCGTCAAATAAAGTCCAGCAAGTGAAGTGTGTAAAGGTTTATAGGAAGAAAGATTTCTATATTTAAACTATTGTGACAGTGAAACCAAAGAGAGGCTGTTCCAATATATATCAAGTTAGAAGGATCAATAAGAGATGATGTGAAGTTGACTGGGAAGCTTCATTTCTAATTAAAAAGGTCAGCTGTGATTAGGTGGATAACATGATTACCATTAGTAGTGTTCAAGAACTGGGAGGTAATGAGCAAATATTAGGTTTGATATTATTTAGGTTAGACGTCATCAACTTATTTGGGTGTGACAATAGTTAGGCCAAGGAAAAGGTTCCTGTGCTTATATTGTTTGAGTGCATGTGGCAGTGGCTGTGAGTACCAACCGATTTGGGGCTCATGGATGTATATAGTAGCAGATTTAAGAATATGCTGATTATCACTGCCCATGAATTAAGAGCAATTGCAAATGCTACCACATTTCTTTGGCCTTTAAAAAAACACACTCAAATGAGTAGCTACCTTGGTCAGAGTAGAAGCAACTTTTGGACAGATGTTTAGATCTCAATTAATTTATTTTCAATTAAATAGTTCCTGGTGAACCTAGTTGAAGATGGTAGGCAGTCTTATAAAAAGTAAAGAATATTTTGTATTCTCTGTCTAAAACTTTAGAATTGCAAGTTTTCAAATTCCAGAATCCAAAATAGATCAGGAACAGTTTCTGTGCTGAGGTTGGTATTGTCCATTCAAACCCATATAAGTGGCATTATTGTAAGTATCATCTATATAAAGCAGCGTTCCGATTCACAGCTGAAAAGGGAGGAACAGGAGGAGATTTTATTTTTAGAGACTATATTATTGATCCAATTGATTTTAGAACAGCTTTCATAGCTTGGCAGAAGTGAGACCGTACTTAACAGAATACTGTCACTAGCATTCATAGAATGATACAATGCTTTTTTTGATAAATTCCTGTTTAAAACTTTTAGACAAAGGTCTCTGAACTAATGTACCATGGTTTCTTTCAGATATTGTTCCTGCAACATTATCCTCTATCCATAGCATTTTCTTCTTCCCCTTTTTTCCTCCATGAGTACTTCACTGCAATACCACTCTGTCCTTTTCTTTGCCCTTCTCCCCTTCTCTTCACCTAGTTCTTCCAGTGTTCCAGAATACATCTTTCTTGTGTGCCCACACACTTAGCCAGATTTATGGTGATAGCCATTTCTAAAGGTCAGCTACCTTTCAGCATATGTAGTGTTATGCTCAAAATCTTGTAAATTGCACAGAGGAAGCAAATATATATATATATATATATAGCCATTAATTTATTGCTTGTATTATGGAAATATTAAGAATTAGCCATTATTAGTCTAGATCGAATTGTTGAAGAAAGAATAAAAATGAAGTTAAAATCATTTTACACAGTTTTTACTCCTGTTCCTGGTGTTATGCTCATCCTTCTTCTGCTCCTCTGAGTCCTAATACTGGTGGGTTGAGTCTACTTGGGTTGAGGGTTGGGAGGTGTTATGGAAAGCCAGTAGCATCTGGGCTTCTTTGCCAGGAATAATGAAATGTTAATGGTTTCTCTCTCCTTCAGTGGTCACTATTAGTTAATTTGATATGTTTGCTTAAATGTTTTTGTGTCTTTCTCTTTACTCATTGGTTTTCATACCACATTACCCCAAAACTTACTACATATGTGGCCTTTTCTGTATGTTTGATACCACTTCTTTGCTCTCATTCTTGTCCCTAAAATCAGTTTTTTCCAGCTCCATGTTTGCATCCCCATAACTCAGTGTTGGTCAATTGCTTAGAGCTGCGGGGTCCCCAGTGCCAAGGCTGTTCTCCATCTCTCACCATCCCAGTCCCACATTGCTTCATGCCACATCCTACATCTTTAGTTCTCAGACTTCTGATCTTGTACACTGTTTCTACGTTACACAAAATAATTGCTTATTACTCTTATTGATATAAAACTATGATTGAACCACACAAAGATGAATAAAAATGTTAGAGGAAAATGTCATACTAGATCCAACAACCCGAGAGAGGAAAGACTGCTTCAGCTCCATGTGCTTAGGTCTAAAATATAATGAGCCTGAAATGTATTCCCACTAGGCATATGCACACTGAGCACAGGTAGACACCACTAATGTTTTTATCTGGCCAGTCAAATAACAGACACTTGGAGCACTGACACAAACAGAGCAGCAATGGTTTAATCTGCTCCTGTCTCTGGCTGAGCAGGACGGAGACATGACAGTAGGAGTATATATCATATCTCTCTGTATATGTACAGTGTCTGTCCCTCAAGCAGCTGGCCTGTTACACCCAGCCTGCCCAGCTGCTGTCCCTAGATCCCAGTCTTACCAACTGCTAACACTTGGACATGTGAACCCCAAAGGTCACAGTACCATAATCCTATTGCATTTGCTGGTGCAGACCATCACACACACACACACACACAGAGAAATGTCCAGGATTCACTGGTCTCATAGAAAACTTCTCTGTGCTCTCACCCTTAGAGAGCCACAGATGCTGTCTCACACACAGAGCTGGCCCTCAGACACCCATTCCTTCCCCCTCTTAATCCCAAGCCACTTGCTGCTGGTTTGTTCAGCTTGATCTTCACTAGTGACCCCACACTTACACACCTGCAGTCACTCCAGTTGACATCACAGGCCCGTACATTCACTTGCACATGAGCCACTTACTGGAAAACAATCGGAGGAATTTAACAGGGAGACAGGGCAGACTGCAGTGATTAAGCGCAGGACAGGGTTAGAAACTATACTGGCCAGCCCTTGCTTACATGCAAATAACCCTCATCCCTCTATTTCCCATACTTGTTTCTCCCCAAATCATCTAAACTTCTCCCTTTTCTCACCTTTGGTTCCTCTTCTAAACATGCCTTCATAAATATTGGGCAATCCCAACATCCTGTTTCTCTGCTTCCCATATGGTTTCCTGTGGCATGCACATTTTCTCCCTCTCAGGATTTTTCATGGAGAAACACAGAGAGAAGAAAGAGAAAACAATTCCTATCTCTGCTCCTTGTTTTCCCCCGGGTGGAATGTGTTTGGAGATTGTTTACCTGGGGTGATTATTTGATTGGATTCTGGTGAGGATTGTTTGGGCCTGGTGGCCAATCAGAGCCAGCTGTGTCTCGGGCTCTTAGAGAGAGGGCCACGAGCTTGTTAGAGTTAGATATGGTAGTTAGAAAGTATGTAGTTTTAGTATCTCTTTAAATAGTATATTAATGTATTATAATATAATAAAGAAATCATTTAGCCTTCTGATCTGTAGTCAGACATCAATCATTTCTTCTCATCTGGGGTTCACCTGCATTTACAATAGTTTCCCACACCCCTTGGCAGCTTAATTCAAAAGGTAAGATGGAGATCTGGTCCCAGTGACTCCTCACGATGAGTTTCACACTGGGTCAGTGGGGCTGAGGCTTTGCTGGGAGGGACATGTACAGGGTGCTCCTTTGTCTGAGTCCTTAATTTGGGTTCCTTGGCCCTCTGCCATTGTGCTCTTGTTCTCTGGGTTTGTAGAGATGAGATTTTGATGGGCTAAAGGATCCCTGGTGATGGACCTGGGAGCAAACTGGAAACAGCCAGGATAGACTTCCCCACCTGCCATTGTGCCTCTGGTCTTTTGTGGGTGTGCAGATAAGTTTTATCACATAACCTAACAGAAAGTACAGCTGCTGCCTGATTGACAGATAAGCTACCATCATAACTAAACAAAGTGAAACAAAGATGCATGTAGGTCAAGAAAGGTTCAGGCACAGCAAACTTTACAGGCCTCAGTCTTTTGGGTGTACAAAGCCTGTTACTCTTAATGTCTCTGCTGTATTACAGCACTATTTGACTACTGTTAGCTATCTGGCTATCAGTTAGCTGATATAGCAGGTGACACTTCAGAGTCACTGGCTTTAGGCCACATAAGTCAGAGTGGCACATCTGAAAGCTGTACTGCCATATTTTCAACCAAACTAGGTTGGTTAAAGGTGGCTCAAACATGTGTGAAAAATCTGGATTAAAATTATACATCTCAATTTCTGGTTGGATGCCAGTTTATGAGAAAAAAAATTATATACACTGTTAGACTGATTCTATGAAATCTTGGGACATCACCTTGAAAATATAGGGTAATTTGCCTGTACAGTATAATGCATAGCTTAATGCTATTCAGTCATAACCACTTCTCAGTCACAGACAGGGGCAGTTTCTTTTATTCATACTTGGCTCTCCATCTCCAGGCAGGGAGAAGTATCTGGCCACAGCATGAATTTGGTTACTGATATCAAAAGGAGCAACATTTCTACAGGGTGTAGGGAACAAATGGCTCAGTCTAGGCTTTTGATTAGTAAGAGAAATGAAAGGCAAGGAATTGCTTATAAAGAAGGAAGATTTGCTCTAATTTTGTGTTCTGCATGTGGAAAAAGATACTTCATTCTACCTTGTGGTAAAAGGTGGGCATGGAGAGAAGTTAGAGGGAGGAGTTTTTTCTTTATTGCTTCTGGGAAAGTTCAATTATTCGGTGCCCTTTGGAATACAAAATTGTAACTAAGCAAAAGGGATTTGAGCAGGAAAATCTAAGAGTAATTTACACTTCTTTTTTTGAACTGAAAAGCCCCAGTGTTCATTTATGATGATATTATGAGTTGCAGTGAGGTTCTTAAACATCATTAATCACTACAGATGGCTACAAACCCATTAAATCTTTCAAGCACCTGTTTGCTTATCAAATGTTCACATGGTAAGCTACCCTCTGGTTCACATAAGTACATTAGTTTTAGAACATATAATTACCTTACAATAACTGTACTTGTGCTAATTACCAGTCCCCTGAAAGAAAAAAAGTGGAACCTATTGAATAGTGGGGGTGGCTGGAACTTAAAAACAGAGCTTCTAGACTGAGCAGCAGAGCTCGATGACTACTTGTAAAATGTTTGTCTTATTTCTGATAAGCTTAGTTCTATTCCACAGTGAGCACCTAAGTGAAATTGCTCGACTTTTTTTTTTTTGCCATCAGTCACAAGAGAACTCTACCACTCATAATTTATCACAATTTGTCTCTTTTGAAGAGATCTTCAGGATAGAAATAGCATAAAGACCAAATTATTTCTCACTCAAATGTGTTGTACCATCTTTGAGAATGTGGTCTTAGAGAGGAAATGCAATCTCTTGTCATACTTCAAGTCTTATCAGTATGAAGCTCTGTGCTTCGTATGAGAGTGCTCACATTCCCAGAAGTATTTAGAGGCAATACCATTTATTCCTAAAGTAATAGCCTCCGTTTTTGGGATGGCAGGGTTTATTTGATCCTGCAGAATGGTTAAATTAATTAAACAAATGGGCAAACAAACAAAGATATGATCTGGTAAGTGTGGTGAGAGGGTTATTTCACTAAGAGATTTCTGTGCCATATATGCTAGCTTCCTAACTGAGGCACAGAAATATTTTTAAACTATGTAAATCTATATAATTTTTGCTAGAGCTATACATACTTCTATAATCTCTGAGTGTAGCCCACAATTTTCTGATAAACTTCCCTAAATCCAGATCCAGTCTGAAGGATTTTATTCCGTTGACATACTACAGAAAGAATCCATGTGAACAATCAGATGTCATCCTGACAATATTGAATACTGATCAACTTTTTTTTCACAAATGATTTCCCAAATATCTGTATACAGACAGATGTATGTATAGAGACAAATGTCTGTATAGAGATAATATTTGAATATAATCATATCAGAGAAAATGCACTAAAACTATGACTAGAACATTATCACAGCACCATACTGTGAACTAGAAAAGCAGTAACTTCAAAACATATCTACCACGGCCATACCATAACAGTAACCCAAGACAAATTACATTTATAAGCTTTGAATTTAGTTTGATTAACTAAAAGAAATAGAAAATGTCTGCAACAGGTTTCTACTTTGTTTCCTGAAATAGCTTTTCATGCCACAAGATTCAGAAGTTGGAAGACTGAGATGTGGTCACAATGCTGTCCAGTCATTTTGCTGAAATTAATCAACAGAAATTTTAGCAGTGGCTGCAAACCCCATAATTGTTTTACAGGCAGTATTTATCTACCCATTCTTGTCCTTATTTATCTGGCTACGGACTCCTCCCCCTGGGATACACTCTGAACTGATTGTCAAGATGCCAGTTTGTTCTAAAGGACCTGATGGACATCATCATCAAAAAGGTGAATTGTAAAAATCTCAAATATCTACTACAGGTTTATTGGCTGAAATGTGATTCTTCTCAATCTGGTATAGCCTGAAAGATGTTATCAAAGGTTGATAAAAGTCTTCCAGAGTTCTGAGAAAGTAGCTGACCAAAATATGTGCTGTGGAAGAGAATGTTTATAGGGATAGATTCAGGTAAAATATAGCAGGTGAATTAATATTACTTTCAAACACATCTCAAAAAGGATGAAATTGTGCACAAATACAAAAAGTATTGACACCCTAATTGTAAGACATTCCTAATTTATTCCCGCAAATACTAGGTCGTAGAGAATCTTTGTTAAAAAGATTTTAAGCTCAGAGTGTAGAACAATTATTTATAAAGTCAGAGGGAGGTTGGATGGAAGCCCAATCCTCTGCAGTTTGCTCTAGGCATTCAACATTAAAAAGTACATTACTTTATGTTCTTCACTGTCTTACATTCAGACAGAATAAAATTAAGGGGTTTGATTAGCAACTTATGCATTGACCCTAGTAAATCAAAGGCTCTGCCTTAGAGGTAAAGCTCGTTCCCAAAAATCCATGGCGAAAATTGTTGTTTAGTTATAGGTATACCATAATCTGACTTTGAAAAGTACTTGCAAGTGAAAAGAAAGCTGTCTTTTCAACCCCTTAAATTGGTGTCAGTCCAACTAATGGGCCAGTTAATTAACTAATGGGTGTGAAACACAGGCCTTGTCCAGAGGTAAAACAGATTAAATATACCATTTAATTGCCCAGTATGGATTGACACAGTTTATTGGTGGGACTCACCCAAAGTTTCCACAAAATTTCCTCTGGAGGAATATGAGCAAGTACAAAAACCACAAAAAAACCCCAAACCAAACCAAAAAAACCCAAAAAAACAAACAAACAAACAAAAAACCCCAAAAAAACCCCCAAAAAAACCAACCAAACAAAAAAACCTGTATGAGATTTTTGTAAAATACACAGGTGAACGCCCTAGTGTTTCATAAAGATAAAACTGTTCCCACTCAAATTTAATCTAAAAAGATTTTCGTTCAAAAAGAACACCTTGTTGAGAAGAGTAGATATAGTTTACTGTCTGAATTACTGTCTTGGATGTTGAGAGTGTAGATTTACACCCCTGCATTAAGGATGGTAAAGCCCTGCTGTGCCATAAATACAGCAATGACCTACAGTTAGGATCAATGCACTTCCACCTGAGAAATCGGATTGCAAAACCTGATGAATGTAAACAGTAGTAGAAGGATATAGATATATAAAAATATATATCTCTAATTTAGATAGATTTTCTTTCTAAAATGCTGTATATTATAATAATTTTGTTTGTTTGGGCTTGGGTATTTTGTCAATCAAGCATTGTCAAACAAAGACACCAGGTGTAAATGATTGATGAGATCTCAGATCTACAAATATTGTAGTGTTTCTACAACAAGAGTTATTGCAAGTAATGAGTGTAAAAACACACATGAAATTCAGCTTGCTTTGTCATCCTTTTGCAATTCAGCTTCACCAAATCTAATAAACCAAAATTACAACTATTCCACAGCTGATTGAATAAAATGTTCATGTAATGAGAAAGTGTCCAGTCTTGTTCTTACTAAAGTCATTGAAAGGCTTTAAGTCAAGACTGTAAACTAAATGGAGAATATGTTTCTCAAAGTACAGACTTATTGAGAAGTTCAAATGAAAATGGTGTCTCTGAAGTATGTAACTCATACAACCCCAAAATGCTTTAAAAAAAAAAAATTACTGTCTTTTTAAAACATTTTCCCAGGCTATTTGATATGAAAACACAGAAGATACAGTCCCTTCTGCAGAGAATTTTTGATTGTAAATAGATAAAGTGTCGTAACAGTGAAAGAAAAGGCTCAAGGGTCCTGATTCATTCCATCTACCTCCAGGCATTACACTTAAAAGCATAGGTAATGGATGCTCTCTGTGTACTCAGCAAGGAGAGAGAGGAATTTCCAGGGGGAAGTTCAGATCACAGACAAGGTATTTTCCTCCAGGGATGCCTCTCTTTCTCATCAATATCATAAGTAAAGAACCCATGGCATCCAAGACCCTAATTTAGGAATGTCTGCAGTTGCCTAAAGTCAGAGAAGATGAAGTTGGTTCAGGATAGGAGATAATGGATATTCACTCATACAAAAATGCTGTACAGATGGAAATAAATGAAGATATTTATTTATGATAACATCTTTCATGTTGCAAGGTAGCATTGCACGGTCACATGTTTTACAAATACTATGAATTGTTATATATTACAAGCCCAACCAATTTTAAAGAGAGCATGACCAGCATGAAAACATGCAAATATAGGTCCTACTTGACAACAACTTGCAATCTTACTGCTGGATTTACAGTGTATTCACATCTCGTAGGATGAAAAGATTTTGACTTGATATTAAGTTACTCCACATTAAGCACTACTGTCTTTTATTGTGGAGTGACTCCAACAGCTGATAAGGGAAGACTGTCTGATGCCTTCTACCTAGAATTCTGTAAGTAGTTCAACACAGTCCCACATGACATCCTTATCTCTACATTGGAGAAACATGAATCTGAAGGGTGAACTCTTCGGTGGATAAGGAATTAACTGGATGGACACAGCCAGACCATTATGATCAATGTCTCTATGTCTAGGTGGAGGCTGTGATGAGTGGTGTCCCTCAGGACTCTGTCTTTGGTGCTCTTTAACATCTTTAACAATGACACAGACAATGAGATCAAGTGCACCCTCAACAAGTTTGCAGATTATTTGAAGTGCTACAAGGAAGACCTCATTGAGAGCAGCCCTGTGGAGCAGGGCTTGGGGGTTCTGGTGGATGAACATGAGGCAACAGCGTGCACTCACACCCCAGAAAATCAACAGTGTCTTGGGCTGCCTCAAAAGCAGACTGGTCAGTGGGTTGAGAGAGGTGATTCTGGTCCTCTACTCCACTCTCTTCCACCTGGAGAACAGTATCCTTGTCTAGAGACCTTAGCACAAAAAGGACTTAGATCTGTTAGAGTGGGTCTACAAGATGGTCATGAAGACACAAGAGAGCTGGAGCACCTCTCCTAGGAAGTCAAGAGAGCTGGGGTTCTTCAGACTGGAGACAAGAAGACTCCAGAGAGACCACATTGCAGCCTTTCAGTACTTGAAAGGAGCTTATAAAAAAGAGTGAGAGCAATTTTGTACAAGGACATATAGTGATAGGGTTAGGAGAACGAGAGATTTAAACCAGATATTTGGAAGAAATCTGTTACTCAAAGGTTAGAGAGGCAGTAGAAAAAAGCTGTCCAGAGGAGCTGAGGATGTTCCATCCTTGGAAGTTTTCAAGGTCAGGATTGGATGGGGCTTTGAGCAACCTGGTCTAGTGGAAGGTGTCCCTGCTCATAGCAGATGTTACAGCTATCTTTTAGGTCCCTTCCAACAAAATAATTTTGTAATTTTGTGATTTTATGATATTACTTGGGGACATGAAAAATTATAATCTTTGCATTAGAGAAGCTTCTGTAATATTGTTTCATTAAAAATCTTTGTCCAGGTGTATAATAATATCCCTAGAATCCATGTGAAGGAACGGGAAGGACTATGACTGTTCCTGCCCTTTCCTTCCTCTCAAAGCTCAGGTTTCTACCTTCCAATGATTTATTGGATATATGTGGTTTCTGTGCTTTTTTTCCAAATTATTTATCTTTTCTCTTCCTTCTATCTCTCTGTTCCATATGATTTATTGCGTCACTGGCTTGCCGGTATTGCTAATGCCACCAGAAACATCCTAATTAAAGGACTGAGTCATGAACAGAAAAGCAAAGTGGAAAATGAAGGAGATTTTCTAGCTCCACATCCATAAACACTGTGGACAGGCAATTTCTCTACAAATATTTATACCATCACTCCCTGAACTTTCAAGAAGTAATTATTTCTCCTACTTTTGAATAATTGTCCTTTCTTAGGAACCAGATTATCCCCAGGTATTAATTAATGAGATAACACCAAAGATGGATTTCTTTTCCTCTAGGTTTTTAAAATATATTTGAATAGAAAGAGATTTGGGATGTTTTTTCTTTTAAAGCATGTATTAGGAAAGCCCTAAATGCTCTACTGATTCATTATTTTCATTAGCCTTTAAATAAAACAAAGACTACATATATTTCTTCTTTAACCTGTGTGAACACACACACACATACACATACATATACATGTATACTACACTAATAGGTAGATAACAGGTATAATATTCATACAATAAAATAATTCATGGAGATATTGTTACCTTAGAAACAGCATTTTGTGGAAAATACTCTTTTGGTGCTTTTTAATGGCTTAATTTTATGAACATCTCTTGCCTTCACCTGTTCATTACAGTGTGTTCTTACTGAGAAATGCAGTTGGACCAACGTATAACTTAAGAATATTCTACAAGAATATGTAGATAATTGATTTTATGTTGCCATTCTAGCTACAGAAACACATTCATTTTGATACCACTAATGCCAAAATACGTTAATGCTTAATACAAATAGCTAGTCAAAGAGATGAATAGAATAATAGAAGAATAAATCTGCATTGGATTAGGAAATGTGTTTTAATTTTCTATATTGCTTTCCCATTTTTTATTGTCAGCCAATTGCACACATTCATGTTTTGTGTATGGATGATACTCTTGGGAAAAAAAGAGTTATGATTTACCCATATATAAAAGTTTTTGGTGACTTCCAGGTGTCACCTCTTTAGAATTTCTCTTTCCACACAAAATAGAAGAAAACTGACAATTCTGCAGAGAAAGTCATCAAGAAAAGTAGGAACTAGATGGGGAAAAAACAAGAAAGAAAGGAAGAAGAGAATTACTGCAAAACACAAACTTATACAAGGTTCTGAAAAACAAAGGTGAAGCTTGAGAAATATAAATCAGTCAATGACACAATAGTAGGTCTTGTCTGTGTTTGAGAAGATTTTTCAAAACCAAATCATAAAAATGAGAAAAACACTTTCTAAAACGTTATCTCCACACTAAAATTCTTCTAATGAAGGGGTAGAAGTCTGTTTACAATAATCTCCTGCATAAAATGAGAGCACTGAGACCATTTCCTTTTTTCATCTTTAAGAAAGTAGATTCTCAGCATCCTGTAACAGTTTTTGCTGGTTTCGCACTATTTTGGTTCTATACGTTTACCAATTGCCAGAAGGAAGGATAATGATGTGCTGAGATGATATTAAAGCTTCTCCTTATCCTGCTGCATTCCACTGAAAAGCCAGAATAATCACATTTAAGGAAATACTTGATAGAAATTTAGTAGAATAAGAGTGAGTCTATTTGTCTGACCCGGCTTAAAACTCAATACAAGAAATATAACATTTATCCCTTGAAATGGTGTTTTACTTGTCAGCTTTTGAGTATAATCCATAGCTGAAGATTTGTTGTCTGCCTGTCTTCATTTAACAGACTACGCTCTCTGCTTATGGCTTTACAGAATGTAGCAGCTTGTTGAGTGAATTTATATGTGAGATAAATTTTGAAAAATTGATCCAGAATACTTAGCTGATTTGGTGTTAGTTGCTAAAATGCTACAATAATTTAATACTTTGGCACTGTAATTATTTTTAGCTCAAAGAACAGTATTCTTGTAGAGAATTAGGATTTTCATGACACCTGTGCAACATAAACTCTAGATTATTCTCCTTGAGTAATCTTGCAGAACATTATGGAGATATGGATTGACTGGTTCTCTGCTTCCATAGGTGTGCAAAATTTGGCTGCAAGCAACTCTGCCTGTTAGGCAAAGATAGATAGATAGATAGATAGACAGACAGACAGAATCACAGAATTGTAGAATCATAGAGTCAGAGAAAGCTAGGGCCTGGTTGACAAAATCCCTTGGGAAGTAGTCCTGAAGGGCTGGAAGCTCAACAGAACTGCTATTTTGGAATTCTGAGACAGGAGACTTTGGCCTATTTATCTTGAGAGCATGCCTTGGGAGGAAGTGCTGAAGGTCAAAGGAATCCAGGAAACCTTGGAAATATTCAAGAAGAAAATCTAAAAGGTACAGGAGCAGGCTATACCTGTGTGTGAAAAGATGGTCTGGCACGGAAGAGGACAAGCCTGGGTGAGCAAAGAGATTTGGCTCAAACTCAGGGAAAAAAAAAAGAAGCGTGTATCACCTTTAGAAGGAGAGGCAGGCAACTCAGGAGTACTAGCAGGATGTTGTGAGATTATGAAGGGAGAAAATTAAAAGTACCAAAGCACAACTAGAACTTACTCTGGTTACTATCATAAAAGACAATAAAAAAGTAATATTAATATTTTAGCAAAAAAATGAGGGCAAAGGAGGATCTCCATCCTTTATTGTATGTGTGGGTAAACATAGTGACAAAGAGTGAGGAAAAGGCTAAGGTACATAATGCCTTCTTTGTCTCAGTCTTTAACAGCAAGACCAGTTGTTCTATATGTACCCAGCTAATTGAGCTGGAAGATGGGGACCAGAATTAAAACCTCCACAAGGTCAGTGACACAATATGCTACTTAGACACAGGTTTATGGGGCCAGAGAGGATCCACCCAAGGGTTGGAGAGGAGTGGCTGAAAAGCTGGTGGAAAAACACGTGGGGGTGCTGGTCAACAGCCAGCTGAACATGTGCCAGTATGTGCCCAGGTGTCCAAGAGGGCCGAGGGCATCCTGGCCCAGATCAGCAATAGTGTGGCCAGTGACTGCACTCCTGTATTCAGCACTTGTGAAATCACACCCCAAATCCTGTGTTCAGCTTTGAGCCCTTCATGACAAGAAAGACATTGAGGGACTGGAGCACATCCAGAGAAGGGCATGGAGCTGGTGAAGGGTCTGGAGCACAAGTCCTGTGAGGAGCAGCTGAGGGAGCTGGGGGTGTTTAGCCTGAAGAAAAGAAGGCTTGGGGGGAGCTTATTGTTCTCTAAAACTGCCTGAAAAGAGACTGTAGCCAGGTGAAGGTTGGTCTCTTCTGCCAAGCAGCAGGAGATTGGACAGGAGGAAATGGCCTCAAGTTCTGACATGGGAAAATTAGGCTGGATATTAGGAAAAATTTCTTCACTGAATGGACTGTAAAGCTTTGGAAGAGGCTGCCCAGAGAAGTGGTTAAGTAGTGAATCTTAAAGATAATTAAAAGATGTGTGGATGTGGTACTTAAGGATATAGTTCAGTGGTGGACTTGGACAGTGCCATATTAATGGCTGATCTTGATGATCTTAAAGGTCTTTTCTAATCTAAATGATTCTGTGGTTCTATGGTTCAATAGATAGATAGATAAAGGCACATTGACATTTCAGCAAAAACTTGTCTTAAAGCACATAATATAATCTGTGACTGAAAGAATTAGCATGACTGAAGTGAAAAACTTTTCAAACCATTTTTTCTCTCCGTGCACACAGACATTGACTGAAATGTGCATAGCTGCTTGTTCTGAAAGCATAGGAGAAACACCTGCTCCCAGTGAAACTGTGGCATAAACTTCTACCGTTAATAGAGTAGGAAATTAATATGAAATCAACTGAGCACTCCACATTCATGAATGCCTGTCCTTTTGTTGGTGCCTCAGGGTCTGCTGTCACATTCTTTCAGTCAGCTGTTCACCTGCAAAGTGCTATGTGCAGAGTCCAAACTTTTTCAGATATTAATATTTTTAGAAACTGAACAAACAACACTGGGTGTGAGACTCTGATTATCCACAGTAAAATCACACAATTTAAAGAAGTCATAACTTACAACCATGTATCTAATGATTATCCAGCAGTAAAATATTTGCTACATAGACAGAATTCCTACTGACCCTACTATGTGAACATAATATGTCTTATCCTGACTTGACATTCCAGGGATGTGTTAACATTTTAACAGCATTGTGAAATGCCACTTGTCATGGGTTGAGCGCTGGCGCACTGCCAGTGCACCCATGAGTATATATCCTTCCCAACAATTGCTGTGAGATGTGACCAGGAACAGAGCAGAGCAGGCCCAAACTTAAGGATAAAAAGGAAAAAAACTTTATTAAACTACAAAAGCATAGAACACACACACACAGAAAGCAAAATGAAAACCTCCCAGCACATTTCTCCTCCTCCCCCAGTTTCCACCCTTCCACTCTCAGACAGCACTTTGGGTTACCAATCAAGCCATCATCACCCAAAAAACCAATTCTCCATCCATGAGGGGAGAGAGGAGTCTCTCTTGCACCATAAACCCCCTCAGGAAACACGGTTGAAACCTCCGTGTTTCCTCGTCACCATGGCTCCACCCGGAGAAAAAAAATCTCCCCCATGGTGACACTCTCCTTCCATGTCCAGTGCTCTCACCACTGTCCATGGACCAAAGCTGCATATTGGGCTCCTTCAAGGACGCTTGGCCAAGTACCAAA
>VXBC01010917.1:1110834-1253173 GCA_013399945.1 Ploceus nigricollis
GAGGATAGGCACAATGCTGGGCAAACCCGCAATCTCCAAAGACCAGCCTCGAGCAGTTCTGCAGTGTTCTAAACAATAGCATAAATAAAGGTAATTATCCAAATGATATTATAAAGTTAAATCAAAGATGGTCTTGTGGAGAAGTTGAATGCAATTAAATTGAGGAAAAACCTGTAGAATCATGTAGGAAGGAAATAACAATTTTCCTCCAATTTTTAGGCTATTATTCTTTATTAAAATTTTTACTACAGTGCAAGAATTATGTTCAAAACTGATAATTTGCTTTCAAAAACCAAATCTTTTTTTAAGAGCATGAGATTTTTATGTAGCTGGAGTCTATGTTGCTGTCTAATCATAAAACACACAGCAGTATTTTTGAATGACAGCTAACCGATTCAAGGTAAAACCACACCAAAGACAAAGCCATTAACAAAAGCTCACAGATTAAGTACAGTTTCTGATTTCTGTGAAAATAACAGACTGCCCTACTTGACTGGTATTTTATGCTAAATAAGAGGAGCTGAGTCATATACCATGTCTTCTCATGGTGAGAGCATGTTCTGTAAGGTTTCTAATTCAGTTTTGTCCTTCATCTATTGCTTGAAAAGTGTCAGAAGGGTGAAAAATAACAAGAAATATTTCCTTTGCTGTTGGGATTTCTTGACGGTGTAATACTTTGGTGAACACTGATCTCCTTTCCCTTTCAGGTTCCTACTGGAGATGGGGTGGAAGGGTCATGTAAAAGGGACTTCAGGTGTCTGCAATTGCTACTGTATGGTTTCTCTGAAGACCCCAAGGTAATGCTCAAGCAAGATGTGTGACTTCTAAGAGTAATGAAATTTGCTGATCTGCAGTTGCTCAGTCCCATTTTGGAAAGGGATAATTTTTAGTTATATACTTCCATGCATAAAACTAAAGTTAGTCAAAATCCACCTGTAAATACTTCTGTATGTCTCCAATGTCTTGGAATTGTCTTCAAATAACACACTTGGAGACTGAAATACCAGTAATTCTTCCTGCTTTACTGTCTTCCTTCTTAGAACAGCTTTTAAGGATTACATAGATGTCTATGCTAGAACAGTTTCCATCACTTATCCTTAAATCCAAATTGTATTCATCTTGGTTTAGGTTGATAATCTTTGTCCTTTATCCATTTTTAACTCCAGAAAACATTGAACCCCAGTGTACCTAATCTACCCCTTGTCTGTAGCTCTTTAGACCTTGAATTGAACTGAATGGAATAGACAAATTACACATCGAATAGGCACATGTGCACATGTGCATGTGGAATGTGCACATGTGAGCATTGTTTTCCTAAGCACCTGCAATGCTGTGATAGTTAGAGAACAGCATAACTTCTCTAATGAGCAAAGCTCAGATTTATGTGATCCCAGATAAAAAGGGGATACCAGCAGCATAACTGCTTCATGTCTACCTCCAACTTCATTGCCAACAGTCTGCTGTTCCCGTAGGATGACTGGTTGGATGGCCCATGAAACAAATCCTCATCACCCCACATTTCAGCCAGCCTGAAATTAACTATCTCAAATCTTTCTACCCTGGTATTACATATTGAACATTGTGAAGTTCCAGGAGCTGACACCTAAAACATTTTGCAAACCTTGATATGGGAATTGACTCCATTAGAAAGGTAGGATGAATGGCTCTCCTGTTTAAATCTACTGTTACATGTGTATACAAACTTGAAGGATTCTCTGAGATTGCCAATACTCCTTTATAGTTTACTTTTCTGCCAGATGCAGACCAATAGCATCTGTTAAGTGTGGCTCTTCTGCTGTCTGGCAGTATGGTGCAGACCCCACTGCAGGCTAGCTCGGACTGCCCGATGACAGGGATGAGCCGCAAGTGTGGGCTTGGCAGGCTAGAAGGCAAGCTTCCCTGCTCAAGCTGGTTGCCGTGGCGTGGGTGCACAGCAAGACGATGCAGAAGCCACTGAATCCGGACGAGAAGGAAGGGAGGGACTCAGGTTTGCTGTTCTGCAGAAGTTTTATTCCGTCGAACAAGGGACTTCCACAGAGGGTAGCAGGGACCGGAGTCAACTAGGGGTGGGTCGTACAGGGGGTTATATAGGGAAGGGGCGGGGAAAGGAGGCTCTTTATTAAACCAATGGGGGAACAGGATGAGGGGATTACATCAGGGTCTCGGTCCAATGGGGAAACAATAGGGGAGGGGAAAACTTTTTAGGGCTAATCAGGCTTCAGGGTAGGGGTAACAGACACTGAACATTCTGGAAAAACTTGGGAGGGGCAACTTGACTGACAATGGGATGACAAGCTTTATAAGGTAGGGGAGGGGAGGGGATACAAGATTGACAACTAACAGTAGGGCTGAGTGGCGGGAAAATTAGGAGAAAAACAACTTGGACTATACCAACTGTGAGGGGAGAACATAGGGGGGAACAAGGAACATACCAACTGGGGATTACATTTTCGAAACAACTTTTAACAACCACAATTAACAAAAATGTAAACTACCACAGTTAAGGAGACACATTCTGTGTGGCACAGGACACTGTTTAGACAGAGATTTTGATAACTGGATACCATGTTTCCTATGATGGTTTTTATTTCTTGTTTATTTTGAAACCAATGAAATTGGTTGACTTTATATGGGATTACTTTGGATTGCATTACTACTTTGATTTTGGCTTCTTTTCCCTGCCAGCAGGGTTATCAATTGTGATAGCAGGCTAAGTAATAATTATTGGGATTTTTAAGAGCTATTAAACTGTTAGTGTCTGCCAAAAGTTACCACGCAGTGGTATCTTAGATACCAGAGCCATTTGACTGCACTTAGCATAGTATATCTCTCTGGGATTTTATGACGTGGTAACAGTTGGCAATTTGTGACTTACTGATAGTGACAATTGGGTGCATGAAACCATAAGTCCATTTAGCAACAGCACGCCTGTTACACATTATTCCAGCAATATGAAATGAACACAGCTGTGCACTGGCAAACAATTCTTAAAAACAATTAAAAATGTGGAAGGTGACTTCTAAGCAAAAAAAAATTAGCTGTCAATAAAAAATAATGACAGGGTTTTATTTTGTGCAGCTTGAAAACTGTTGTTTTCAAGAATATTTGAGACTGTGTACCAGGTAAGGTCATTATAAGCATGATTGTATGAATGGGTTTTAATTAATAATTCACATTTCAAAAAATTCAATTTTGGTCATCAAGAAACTCATCAGAAACCTCAGAGAAATTCTGCAAATAATTTTGTCTGAGAAAAAACCAATATAATTTCAGAAATACTAGAGTAGTCTGGACATTTTGAAAATTACAGTAATTACATATTATGTATATATTTCATAGGTGTATTTTGACCTTTATTATAAAGATGAATTAGATTTACACTTCCATTTTGGTACTATTAATAAAACTACTGTTGTGGTACTTACAGAGTGTACTTCAAGTACAGAAGAAATTCACCTTCAGAAGCAGTACAGAACAGGAAAGAACAAACATAAAAGAACAGACTTGATAGAATAGAATGATTTCATTCGGAAAGTACCTACAGTGATTATCTAGTCCAACTTACCACTTCAGGGATGACTAAATGTTATTAGCAATAATTAATTAATAAGTTGTAGTGATTAATCAGTAATTAATAATATTAAATCATTTTATAGAGGGCATTGTTCAAATGTCTCAAACATTGAATTCATTTGCTAAATTCACTTTACCAATATAAAGAAGATTTTTTTTCTTTCTATACACTTGTACTGGGTCTGACTGAGGTAGTTCACAGCCCCCACAGTGCAGTGCTTTGCAGTGGTAGCCGGAAAAGTGTGGATAACACACCAGTGTTTCAGCTACTGCCAAGCAGTGCTGTCCCTCTGACGTTCCTCTGCCCACCAAGGGAAGTGGGCAAGGTCCTGGGAGGGGACACCACCAGGCCAGCTAACCCAAATTAACCAAAGGGATATTCCATACCGTGTGATGATGTCAGCTCAGGTACAAAACCTAAGGGAGAAAGGAGGAAGGGAGGAACATTTGTGATTCATCAGTATTTGCCTTCTGGAGAAACCACTACAGGTGCTGAGGCCCTACTTCCCAGGAAGTGTCCTAATATTGCTTGCTGATGGGAAGTAGAGATTGACTTTTCCCTTTGCTTATGCGTGCACAAAACTTTCTGTTTTTTCTTTCTTTCACTATAATATACTGCCTTATCTCACTCTCTGGTTTTTCTCCATCTTGTTCTCTCCTCTGTCCCACTGGGAAAGGGAGTGATAGAGCGGCTTAGCTGGCAGCTTTCACCCAGCCAAGGTCAAACCATTACAGTAATTTTGGCATCCAAACAGGGAAAGTCAGCAACATTTTGGAGGAGGAAAAAGAGACCTGCACCTGCCAGAAAAAGACGATGTTAACTGAGATATCATTCTCCTGTGAGACTGTGGGGCTCCTTTCCACAAAACTCTCCAGTGTGGTTCCAATCTCACAAACAGCAGTCCTCCCAAAACTGCTGCAATGCGAGTCCCTGCCACTGGCACACAGTCCTCCCAAAACTGCTGTGGGTCTCTCTTTCCATGAGGTACAATCCTCTAAGGACAGGCTGCTCCAGCTTGGAAGCAAGGGACCTCTCTCTTCACCAGGACTCTCAGTGGACCACAGCCTCCTCCAAGCATTCACCCACTCTGGTGTGGGCACCTCCCCCATGGGCTGTGGGTGGATCTCTGCATTCCCCATGGATCCCCATGAGCTGCAGGGGCACAGCTGCTTCACCATGGTCTCACCACAGCCTGCAGAGAAATCTTGGCTCCAGCGCCTGGAGCACTTCCTCCCCTCCTTCTCTGCTGACCTTGGTTGTTGCCATCTTGTTCTGCTCATGTGTTCTTACCTCCTCCTCTTCTCTGGTTGGAATCAAAACTGTGCCACCACCTTTGTTATGATTTCTTCTTAAATCTGTTGTCACAGAGGCATTACCAACATCTCTTATTGGCCCACTTTTGACCAGCAGCATGTCCATCTGCAGAGCCATCAGGGAGTGGCCCTGCTGGACATCACGGAATGTTCCAGCTGCTTCTCACAGAAGCCACCTCTGTGGCCCCTCTGCTATCAAAAACCAGGCTGTGCAAAACCAACATAACACTTAATGCTACATTATGTAATCAGATTTAGTTTGAACAAATATGAATTGAAATCTTTTCTTTAAAGCATCAAGGAGCAATAGCATGCCAGCATTGCACTCCCTTTATCTTCTGGAAGGCTTCAAGTTATTATGGAGTCTTAGAGAAATCATGGATTTCATCTGAGTATCGTGATTTGAAAGATATTTTGTCAACCTAGGGTTATAAATATTGCATCAATATACAAATAAATAACAATCTAAACATATGTATAAAATATATAATCTATAATATAATATAATTATATTTACGCAGATGTTTCTATTCTACCTGCTCCTGCTCAATCCCCTCTGGCTGGTACCTTACAGTGCTCTTCGGGAGATTTCTAAATGTGGAAAATTCAAGCGGGGATTGATTGATAGTAAGCGACTGGTGCTGGTGAGAACCAGGGAGGTAACATTAAACCACTAAGAACAGAATCACCTCAGCCAAGTTTCATTTTTTATCACATAAGCAGGATTGTGTTAAATATGTAAGCAAAGATTTCTGCAAAATCAGAAGGAGGGAGAATCAGCCAACTGCACAGATGAACACATGGGCTGTCATAGCATTTACAGTAAACCCAAATTACTACAAGTCAAAGTTATGCAGGGAGTACACTAAGATTAGTATTGATATTTTTATGAAATAATATTAATTGCCTATTTTTTTAATCAATCTGAGCTGATAAATCTGAGGATTTTGCTTTGGGGTTTAAAAAAAGAAGAGCAGTCCTTCATGTAATTTCTTACAATATTTAAACACATTGAGTAAGACTATGACTATAATGTAAAAGTGCAGGCAGTATGTAGCTGCAGGGAAGACAGAGCACAAGTAGATTAATTAATTTTTGTATTCTCCTGCATTTTTTTAAGCAGTTGTAAAGGACAGGTTGTATTCTAGCCTATGTTAGACTTTCTAGGTTACCGGAATCCGTTGCCCTGCAGAATCCGAAAGTCATCAGTAATTACCAGAACTTTCACAAGGGTTATTATTGCAAATATCATCATGCAATCAAGCATTATGGAAGAGTCTGAGAAAAGCAACCTGCTGCTTTCTCCTTCATTTGCTTATGGGACAATTCCTCCAGAGACAAGACAGACTTTCTAGGGATTCATTTCTACCAATCCAGAAATTAAGGAGCAAGGAACACTGTTCACTTGTAAGTGAACTTTCCACATCACATGTGAAAATAATGTCAGTTCAGTATGAAAATTTTTGAAAGTCTGATACAGCAGCATACTGCATTTTCTTTCCATCTAGTTATTTTTATGTTTTGGATTACTTATATAAAATCTGTTCAAGGTCACATATATTTGGCAAGCGCAGTGAACAGTTCATTAAGTTAATCCATTACAGAGTACAACATAAAATTGGGATTATTTTGCACTACTAAGTAGCTTTTTTAGGAAAATGACCTGAACGATTTTAGGTCAAGGTTGAAAAGTATCAGCAAATGATGGAGGATAGACTTACTAGGCATTCTAGTCACATGTACTCTTCCGTTTTTGATAACCTCAAAAAGCTTGCCCACATATACCTAAACACAATCTGTGAAGGAAAAAATTCATGCTGCATTAGTGAATATTGTGTTTCCTTATGCCAAGCAGACCATATTCATATATATATATATATAAAAAAAAATAAATGATTCTAAAACTCATTTTTAAAAATCATGTTATAAGCCACTCAAAGTCATCTTTTTTTAATGAAAATACTGATATATTTCTAAAAATGTGGAAATGAATCATGTTTCTACAGTGAAAGCTTACACAAAAGATGGACATCTGAAAGAAGAGGCACAGATAAAGAGAAAAAAAATAATCAGGGAGGGGTGCTTTAAGTTAGGTCTTTGTGTTACTTCTAAAGAGGGAGGTAAGCACCACAATATCAGGAATTCAAATGCCTACTGTTTCCACATAAGGTGTCTGGCATGCAGAGCCCTGGGTTGGAATCGCAGGATCCATACACAATACACAGAAAAGTTTATATGTACAGAAATGTCCCCAGAGAAATGAAGCTGCTGAAAGGCGATCTGCTTACAGCCATCCAGCAGGGACATGCCGATGACAGCATAGGGTTGTAACTGTTGTCCATCTTTAGATAGGCTTACTTGTCTAATGGTTGCATCTCTTTCTGATCCCTCTTTCAAAGGAATGCAGCTGAGCTTTTTCCTTTTTTTCTGAAGCCTCAGATGGACCTACCCACTTAAACACAGCAGGCAGTGAGTGGCAGTGATAGCTTTGCAGAGCTTGTATATTATACTTTACCAGTTGAAACACTATCCCAAAATAGATGAGATCTAAGTTCATTTCCCCCTTCTGTTTGAAAGAATTGAACCCAACATTCCTCAGTGCCCTCCCCAGCAGGCTGCCCACAACTCACAGCGTAGTGAGTCAGCAGCTCTCTTCAGAGCTGTTGAGCTCTGCAGAGAAGTATGCACAACTTTCCCAGTAAAAGAGGGAAACTGAAAATAGTGACAACTTTGTTCAAAAATTATAGAAGGCACCCAGGAAGAGCCAGAATCTAGATGCTGCTGTCAGGTGTGTTTGGTCCACATTTTACCCAAAGATAGTCTCAAATGACTTCCATGAAGTTATTGAATCAATATTAGCTTGAGTACTAATTCCATTGCTTGATGCTGAGGGAAGAAAATTTTGGTTTTAATGAGTGCTGTTATAAATGTCACCAAATAAATTATTAAATACTTGTATAAGAAACTAAACAAAAAACTTTGTTGTTTTTTCTAGAGGGATCTGCACAGCTGTAACTTGGCTCAGTGTGCCTTTCTGACACAATGCACTACTGCCTCTTTGATGATACTTTGAAAAGCTCAGGACATTCTGTCATTACCAAACTTGCTTAAAGAGGCAAGTACAGTATATTGATATATAATATGGTGATATTGTAACATATAGCATAGGCAAAGTAAAGGAAAAATCATGCACTTAAAAAAAATCTTACACTTCTTTTAAAAAGACTTTATTCTTCTCCAATCCATTCACAAAATCCAGTAGCACTGCAGATATTTATATAATGTAGGAAGAACAGAAATCCCAAAGCACATTCCAATGATGAATATATTATTTATATTTTATGGGCAATAAGATTTATTTCCGCAAGCACATTGTTTTCTTTTATCTGTGTGCTTCCTTTAATCCTGTCAAAAACTCAGTATGCAGATGGTTTCTGCTCATAGATTTTTTTAGAAGATAATAGAAATAAGCATGCACGGTAGATAGAACTATTCATGGGTAACATAAAAATGCCTGCTGTTCATCAAGATTTCTACTTGCTAATTAACTGGAAAAATTTGGCATAATATTTTTCTAGTATTTTTAATTAAAATATAGTTTTAGTTAAATTAGTTTTATAGTTAAAATAGTTAATTTTATATACAAAATATATTAGCATAAAAAAAAACTTAGTTAAAGATATAATAAAATGAGAGATTTACATTTATGTTCTAAGGTGCACAAAATATGTACTTATTATTCACGCCTTGAAGGAGTATTTTAATATCTACATAATTTAAGTATTAAATTGTTCAGCATGTTGCAATATCTATCATGATGCTAGCCAAATTAAAATGTTTTGGGGCAGGAAAAATATCACCTAAATTTATATAAGTAATAAATGAGGAAGAAGCTGAACTGATTTGATGCACTTCAATTTCTATACATGTTATATGGTAGTTTGTAAAAAATGTCTCCTTTCTTCCTTGAAAGTTAAGAATCTCATTATGGGATGAGCAACTTCATAACACTTAAAAGGAAGATTATAAGTAGGTTTCTTGATCAACAAGTAAATTCATCAGCTGTAAGAAAAACTGTGAATATTTTTTCACTCTACTGGTCAAGACAGAATAATTTGCCAATGTCATTTCCCTACTTTTCTGTGCTGTTTTTGGACAATTGTATCTCTCTCCTTGTGTATTTAGATCCCTTTCCCTGAAGAAGGATCACATTGCAAATGGGAAGGAGATAAATCTGCTTAAATATATGTCTGGCTGCATTCCATCCATGCAGCTTCTCAAATGTCTGAAGTAGTAAATACCAGGCTGGGATGCATACAAAGTTATCTAATGATCCAGTTTTATAGCAGCTATATATACTGAAATCCCACTCAGATGAGTGTGTCTGGCTAGGGCCTCCACAGATGGCCCTTTCGGGATTCAAATTCACCTCTCTCTTGCCTCTGTTTTTTTTTTTTTTTTTTTAGAATTGCACACCAGAAAATCTGGGAGATTTGGCTTGAATATCCTTTTTCCATAAAAATTAGAATACTTCTCAAAGTCACAATACCCTCCAATTCATGCTTCCTGTCAAATATTCTCTTATTGCAGACATTGCAAAGCTTTACGGTGAGTGATTTTTTTTTAATTAAAATTTCTGAGCAACAAACGAATAGGTTGCAGAGTAACATACTGACAGTGTCTCAGGTGCAAACATCCTGATGTCTTATAACATTAAATCAAATATGCTTATGAAAAACATCCTATGGGTCACAGAAAAATACCTTGGAAGCCAGAAGCCCCTACCAACTCCGTGCTCCATCATATAAGTCTGAAGAGAGGACTAACCTTTGTCATGGTGAATATGAAGTGGGTGGCCAGAAGCTGACCTTGAAAATAGACAGTGTAATGATTTCTTGGTCTCTGAAGGTTTATCCACCACAATACTGTTTGCTTACTGTGTTTATAAATGAGCCATTACCAATAAGTGGAGTGGGGTTTTGCTAAGTTATAGGGCAGTAAATATGCCAATTTAATGTAATTCAATAAAATTTAACTGTGTAATGTGTGTCTATTATTTTGAAAACCATAATAAAATTTTAGATAGAGTGAAGCTTAGAGTAGAAACCAATGAAACTACCTGCACTGGTTCTCTGATATTTGGAGAAAAAAGACTTGCAAGATTATGACATTAAACACAGTGGAAGCTGACAATTTGAGGTGTTGTTAAAGTCAAAATTTAAGCAAATAGCACAGAATGGAACTGATTAAGCAAACTCCAAATTTGACACTGAAGCTTGCAGTCATATTTCAACAATATGACCACAACCAGGTGTATATGTGGCCATCTGTTCCTAAATGTGAAGATTCTTTGGATCACTTACGTTTCAAAAGCACATTAATGGACTTATTAAACTTTAAAAATACTAAATACACATGGTAGCGACAACACTGAATGATTTATTGTTATATAAATTTCAGCCTGGACTGCTGTACCCTTTTACTTAGAAATACATTCTAAGTATACATTCAAAGAACATTAAGAAATACATTCTAAGCAGTAATTTCCCTTGTGTGGAATTGGTCACTTGCCAGACAACTTTGCTTTTGAGTCCCAAGTGGATTTTCATGTATGTGATACATGTTTGCTTATGAGAAGCATTGGTCCAAAAGCACCAACTATTACAACAGACTGGTTTGTCTAGATCCCAACTGCAACTCAAATTTTGAAAAATATAACCTAGTTTGTAAATTCTTTGCTATTGAAAACTCTTTGTATCTGCTTGCTACTTTTTTGTTTATTATCATATAAAATCAATAGTTTAACTTAAGAATAGAAAGAGTTTCTCACATTTTTGTCTAAAAAACTTTCAAATCTGTAATTTCAATAATTATTTTTTCCCTGAAAAATCAAGTCTGGGTTTGAAGTTGTATAACTGGTTTTGAAGATATTTAACCTCAGAGTTTGATACACATATTTTTCCTTAAATTACTACTGTAGAAAACAATTATGTTTTTAGTAAAATATTTATTGTTTGTATTTTATTACCAATTATTTAATTTGAAAAATCAGTAATTTTAATCACAGAAAGCTGTGTGAATGGATATGGTCATGTTCTCTAATTTCTCTGAATGTGGGAACTCTTTCCTTTGTATTTCACTGTAGGCACATAAGAGTTTAGTTTAACATTAATTTCTTCATAACAAGGTTGAATGATCAATTCAGGAGAAAAAATCGGACAGGTTGGTAAATATGTCATGTTAAAAAAACAAATACATAAAGAAAAGGAAAAGATAATTTTAATTTTTCATTTTGAAGATTGCAGATTCAAGAAAAAAAATTAATAATTGTCTCTTTTTTTTAAGGTTATCAAATAAGAAAAATGTTGCAGAATTTGGCATTAAATTTAAGACAGCTATAAGAAACATGGGGGGAAAAAAAGCTTGTATCGTATACCACGTGTGATATAAGCACCTTGGGAAACAAAACAAATCAAAATATTGGAAAAATCCTAAAAGTGAATGATTTCCAATCATGGGAAAAAATATTACCTCCTATATTTGTGATTCCACTTGCCAGCTAAATGGATTTCCATGTGCTTTTTGTAGATAAGGAAATATTATGAGTAAAAATGAAAAATGTTTGTTAACTGCTCAGACCAAAAGCACAAATTATGTAAATTCAGATAAGGTCTAAATTCCCAAATAAGAGGCAGTAAGACCAAAAATAAGAAATTGACTCTGCCACTATAGACTGTATTTATAACCTACACCGTACATCAAGGCCAGATCCTGTACATATACAATTACAGGTAGCATTTTATTCCATCAGTCCTCCAGCAGTGAGGGCTATTGATTGTGTTAAGAAAAAGCTTTTGTATCTTGGCTGCCAGACCAGTTCTAATAAGTTTTTCTTTGCTTTGGTTTCCTTAATTCAGTTTGAGCTACATACTTCAAGAAAAGCAGGAGCAGAGGTTTTATGACTGGTTTATAAACTTCTGAAATTATAGAGTTGTTATAGAAGAAAGAGCAGTACAATACATATTTCAGTACCATGAGCTGAGCTATTCCAATGAATACTTGAAAATTTGCAACTATTATTGCTACAGCTTGGAAATGCACTTTCGTGGTTTCATAAATTACAGTATCATTTTTGCATATTAATTGTTATTAAATGGGTTACAATGCATGTTCTAATAACAAAACACTCCTAAAGAATGAAATTGCACTTTAATAAAACCCAGTTCCTTTTATGCTGTCATAAATGCATCAATTTTAACCTTTTCACAGATTTATAAAATGGACTTGCAATAATAAAATGACCACACACATTAAAAAACTTCCTAAGCTAAATATACTTTCAGCTTTTCCAAGTATCATTCTGAAAAACTGGAATTTGTAATATACATGGGAAATACACTCCAAATACAGTTTCTAGAATACAATAAAAATGTGTTTATGTGTTTTAAAGAATGTTTTTCATGTGTTTCTCATACATTTTAACAAAGCTGCCCAGTCCTGGGAGTAGCTTTGAACTAGAATGATCCTTAAATTTGAAGTCTGGCATCTCAGTTATCCTCAGAGGCAGACTGAATTTGTTGTCTGTTTAATATGCAATCTATATTTCAGTTAATTATAAACTTTTCTTTAGAGCACATGATGCTGCATTCTCCTGGGATGCCTTTGTAACCATCCTCTGTGTATGACCTTCTCTCCCAAGGTGGGATCTCCCAAAGATCAGCGAGTTGATGGGACAGAGATGTTTTACTGAGGTAGACAAGGTCACCTTAGCATGGTTTGGAGCTAAGTTCAGAGTATGGGTGCGAAGTGCATGGAATGCCAGAGCCTACCTGCTCAGAGGCCTCATGAGAAACAGGCTGCTGCTGTGTTTTTGTGTGCTACAGACAGGAATGCATTTGGAACCATGTGTGCATAGCAGGGGAGGTTCTGACAAGACTGCCTATTACTGGAAAAAAAAATCTGAGCTCCCTTTTCCCTTTTTGTGTAATGAATTTGTACTAAATTGCAAATACACTACCAAAGCACTTCCCTTTTTATTTATTTTATTTGATATTTGTTTTAATGTTATGTAGCCTGAAATTGAGTAGCCTTCTAACAACTAAAGCCAGTTCAATTTAACAAGGCCCATGATCCTTTCACAGTATAAAAAACATTATTTTTATACTATTTTCATATTTCTAAATTTTCAGTTTGTAATAAAATCCAAACTTCCACAGATTTTTGGGTTTTTTTAAGAACAGTGGAATCTCCAGGTTACCTACTTGACAGGATATTCCACAGAAGTGCATATGGGAAACTGTTCTAAGTGTTCTAAGCGTTTTAAGTGTTACAGTGTGCCCCTTGGGAGAGTAAGAACTACTTTTTAGTAGTGATGTGACCTTCCTTGTTCTCTCACATGATAGAAAGAAAGTACTGTTTGATCAAGGATAGGAAAAATCACTCTTATCTCCACAGTTTCAGGTCTTCCTAACTCTATCATTTACTTCTCACTCTTAATTTATGCAGGTGTAAGCACCACTAAATGTGCAAAGCAGAGAACTAACTATAACAATTACATTTTTGAATATTTTCAGCAGATGTGATTTCAGAACAATCTGATAGAGTGCTGTTTTATGGACTAATGCAAATTTATCCTAATGATAGGGTACTTAGATGAAACAGTAATTGTTATATTTTCTTCCCGTCCTCCATAATCTATAATGGTTACTGTGTAAGAAACAATATCAAGGGTTCAGATCACAATGTCTATATTATGTAGATATTAATATACTTACTCTTAAGAAGCCTATATTTCACTACACCTAAAATCAGTCTACTATTGTGATCATAAATCTATTTTTTTCATCTAGAATATTTTTAATAAGTTCATTGTACTAATATTAGCAACAAGTACAGAACAAACAGCAACTAAAAATGTGAATTCACACTCCAGAAGCAGCTAATTTGCTTTTTATTTTCACCTCCACTTGTTTTGATGTCTAACTTTTAACAATTTGAGCCAATTTGGTTTACAGCCAAATAAAAACTTACTTAGCTGTAGACTAAAATTTCATTTGACATAATTTTATGTCCAGTAAACCAATTTGAACTCAATTAAAGGCATCTTACAATGCTTTCTCATTTGTTTCAAAAAAGAAGTCCAAAGTAAGCTAAAGTATCATTGGTTTAAATACATGCATATAATATATAACAGCAATCAGCAATCAGTGGATCATTTATGGTTATGTCCTAAATAATAGAGGCTCTAAAATGCTCTAATATCTATTTGATGTGCAGTGATTTAAGTTTTTACATTGACCAATGTATTTTAAATAAGTTGACAAATAGGATGTTGACTCATTAGCAACCTTACATCCAGTGTAAATACTTCTTAATTTTTCAGGTCCATGGAATGAAAAGAATTAAATACATGATGATTCAAAGATCAAGAGTTTGTTCTATCTTTCAGATTGTCAGTATTCTTCATGGATACTAATTTATCATGTCTTTGACAGCCAAGACATGATAGGACCAATACCTCAGTTTTTAATTTATTATATAATTCCCAAGGAGAAGATTTTGCAGGAACAATTAAGTAACAGAATGCTCCCCCTCTGAGACCTATTTGGTCACAATGGGAGATTAAATAATGTGAAGGCATGAGAAATGTCCTACAATTTCAGGAATGGCCACAGTTACATAGAGAAGCTAGATTTTGCTCACAGAATGTGCATCAATTTAGGACCTTTGAAATTATTGTCTTGATAAAAGAACAGTTTAATTTTTAAAGCTGAGTGTCTTTTATTCTCATTCAGTGTTGGGTATTTAATAGAATTACTAGCTGGTAGGGTTGAGGGCCATCAGCAAAGAGGGAGTAACAGGATAACAGAACAAAACAGAAACAGCTCCTTTCTGATACAATACAGTATTTTACTGAGGTTGAGAGCAAGACAAGTGGACCAGAGGTTCCCCAGAATTTCCTTGTAGATAAGTAGATAATATCTTGAATTCCAAAATTTAGACATACTCAAGATCTAAAAAAAAATCATAACTTGCATATCACCAAACCTTGTGAATAATTAAATGTATGTTTTCCATGAAGACATACTCACACAGGACACTGCTGAATAGTTTGGTACTCAATCTCACATTCTGTCACTCCTGCTGCAGTTGGCTTTGTAAAGACTCCTGGAGGAAGCTCTCGCAAAGGGCACATGGGGAAAATCAAGGTGTGTGATAAGAAAGCAAAATCATGATGATTACTTTTGAAGACTTTTGTCAGTGACATGGATTACTTTTGTAATATTCTGAAATTTTTTAAGTTAAGGTTTTAGAGAAAATAGAGAAGCTGTGTTAGAAACAGAGATAAGAATCCAAGTCTCATCTTCCTTGTTAGGGCCTCCTTTATCTACAGTCATGCCTGTCTTTGCTTGCTTTCTATCTGTTCTCAGAAATATTATATGTATTTCTTCAGTGACATGCTTGTAGATGTGATTTCTTCACTTTTTTTAGGTGTTTGTTGCTATAAAAATTAGTTATGGAGATAGATAAGATATGAAATAGGTTTATGAGAGACATAAACAGGAAACTCTGACAGCAAACACTGTCAAGCTTGCCAAGTGAAACACTATCACCAATGCTTCATCCACAAGAGCAGAATCTAGATGTTAGCCTGCCTGGAATATTTGTAAGATTACTTTTGACTAATGTGCTGAAGAAGGAGGCAGCAGTTAATCTCCTTTAGAGCTTCCAAGAACCTCTCTACATTTACTACATACTATGAGCCGCAGTCACACTTGAAGCTGGCAGCTTAAAAAACACAGCCTTACAGCAGTATTGTTTGTTAGCACAGTTGACCACGTGATAGAACAGCTGGGAGGTTTAGCAGTACTTAACAGTATGAGAAACAACAACAACAAAAGACAAAAATAGTCACTACTACACTTCAGACACTGTAGCTGTTTCCCTATGAGTTGTTGCCAGCTGCAATATTTTGTCAGCACCCTATTCTTCCAAGATTGCAACTTGGTAGCAAAAGGTGTCTCTGTGTTAGATTTCTGTCGAGTCTTTTGTGTTTATTTAAAGCCATCCTGCTTTGAAGACTAACTGTGTAGTGGGGGATAATAATCAACTGCGTTTTGCTGCTGAAACAGTATTACATGACTCTAGAGATCTCTAACTCACATGTCAGAAGATAGATTGAAGAGATAGCAAGACTAGTATCTCTAGATTTCCAGCTCCCTCAGAGGAGAGGAGAAAAATCTCTTCTACTGCACTCTGATGTTTAGGGCCACTTCATGTGAGGATTAAAAATAAAAAACAGCAATAACAAAATAAAAAAAAATCAGAAAACAGAGCCAAACTCAAACAAATCAAACTGACAAGTTTTGATAGTTCTGCAGCTATCTCTTCGTCCTGACTGCCTGGAATAAAGAAAAAGAAGTAGTATGTATGTCTTTTTCAGTTTTTGATCTTCTTGCCAATACAGTCATAAATTGGAATGAAAATGGCAGGTAATTTTTTTTTTTTTTAGAAAGATATGATAAAACATATTTTTGCCTGGTTGAAGAATTTTTGCCTTCATGTAGGACAAAAGATTAACATTCTGTAAACCACCTTTATAACCTCACCATTATATATTTTTGGTACAGTGCTCATACACATACATGGGAAAACCATATACAGTTTCTATGCAAGGGAGCTCAACCAATCAAACACACAGCATAAATCCATTTCAATTATTTTTTTGGTTAGGAAGAAACACCATTTTGGAACTTAAAAAGTCTTTAGGTAAGACCATTGGTGAATTTTTAAAAAAATAATTACACTAAAGGAAAAAAAGCAAATCAAAACACCAAGGCAGCATGAAAAGGTAATGTCAGGAATTTTGCAAGGCATGCAAGTAGAAGGAAGGATCACATGTTGATATTTCCAAAATATAGCTATCACTGATCTCTGGATCTTTCTTCTTTGATTTTTTCCTCTACTTTAAGAAAACTTGCTCTTCTATTCTACAGCCAGCACTGAATATGTCAATCTCTTTGATTTGTCAGAATTTCAAATTCACATTCAGGACAACTGTATCAGATATTCCAGCACTGATTACCTGTTTGATAGGATTAAGGGACAGTTGGGGTGGAAAGATAGAAAAAGGCAATAATACCGTGGTATGATGTAAAGAAATATTGTTATCCTAAAAACATTATTGAAACAAGTCTATGATTGTTATTCAACAAGTCATCACCATTTTAACTGTTCCACCTTAAAATTTAATATGATTAGAATTTAAAAAAAGGCATCAGAAGGCATAAACTATCCATTTGCTTAACTTTTGAATTGTTTCAATTTTTGTCATATATGTTTTCAATGTCACAGTAGTGATTTTGTTCTTTAGCCTTCAAGAAGCAAATACACCTCTCAGAAGTCTTCAATCATATCTGCCAGTCTCATGTAGACACTTCAGTATTTTACAACATCTCAAATCACTCTAAACACCTTTTGTTTAGTGAGCTGAATTAATTTTTCTGTCATTGCATGATGTACAGGACAATAGGGGAAAGGAATAATACTGTTTAAAAAAGTGATAGCAGGATTTTCCTTTAAAAAAAGGGTAAAGGTATCCTCATAACTTAGTACAATAACTAGTGCAATCCCACTTCTTTATAGGTTGCCTTAAAACTTCTGAAAAAATAATATACTTGAGGGCAAATATTATATTTATTATGTGTGGTAGTTAGGTGCACTTTTTATGTCTGAAATTTTGCCAGTAATACTTTATATTGAAAAGGCAAGGTTCCATGCCCTCATCTGTGTATGAAGTTTCAAGCAAAGTGAGAACACTGAAAGGAGAGAACAGTTGGCTAAATGCCTTGGATATTACAGTTCCCCATCAGCTGAAAGCCAGAGCAAAGAGAAGTCATTTGGAACTCTCTCTAGGCCTAGACATGGTCATAGGTGAGTATGTTTCTTTTTCAAGTAAGTTCCAAGAGAGTGCCTGGCTTTTCCATCTCTGATGATTTTTTTTCTGTGAGAGAACCACCTCCAATGTGATATGAAGTCAAGGCTAGAATTTTTTTATTTTTAGGATAACTTCAGCTTTTAGAGTGTGGTTAGATTTTGAACTTTACATGCATGCCTTAGTACACTGCAAACATTGCACAGCCCAGGTGGAACATTGTCTCCAAACTCATGCAGGAGAAATCAGATAAATCAGACTGAAAGAAGGAGCTCTCTGGACAGATCTGATCCAGTCACCAGTGAAAGCAACAAAAGGACTCCCAGGAATTGAATCAGGCCACCAGTAGAAGGAAGTCAAGCATTAAAAATAAGGATTGAGTGGATCACAGGGTCAAAGCAGTAATGTGGAAGATATAGTCATTCAGCAAGGCCTCCCACATAGTACTGGGGTACTTTGACACTGATTGGACATGAACCCTGATCTGATTGAGAAGTTTAGTACATTGCCAGTGAAACAGGAAATGTTTCCCTCCACTGCTTATTACAATAGGGGCTTTAATTGGATTGAATTTCAGCCAGCTGGGTAGTATCCAGGCCTCAAATCTGCCAGAATGAAAAGAGCCTGAATAATAAACACTATATGAGTCAAGCAAAAATACGTGCAAACTCAGAATTTCCTCAGATCTCCGGCTATGAAGAAAAAGACTTTGGAAAAGAATAAGTTGCAGGATTGAACCCCATGGGACTCTTCAGTCCAAATTGCTTGAGGTAGAAGGAGGTTGACTAACAGTGTCCTACAGCTTAGACCTGAGATGAAAGAACCATATCAATTTGTGAGTGGTATTTTTCCAGATCTCACAGTGGTGTCAACAGAACTTTATATCTAAATGTTATCAAAGATCAAGTTCCATTGCCAAGACACACAAGCTTCAATATAGCTGTCCTGGCAAAAGATCAATGGTCATCTGGGTTGTTGTCTTTACTTTTGCCAGGATTTGCTCTCAAACATCTGAGGGTCGTCCGACAAGATGAAGGTTTCCCCATGTTGTAGTCTCATTATATTTTCATCAACATTTTTTATTAGAAAAGGCAGACCGAACCAGGAACTGTCTGGAAAAGACTACGGCTATTTGAATTTCAATCATTGCAAAAAGTTTTCTGAAAAGATGCATAAATAGATTTCATGCTTAAAGGACATGGCAAGAGAAGGTGGACAGAACACATAAATAGTGAGTGGACTCTATTCTGCTACCCAGTTGGCATTAAAACTCTTGTTGCCAGCTGCTGAAGACTTTGCGTGGAGATCCAGGACCAGTGAGTTTTACTAGTTAATATTTAATTCTTGTGGGATTTTTTTTTTTGTATAGAATCTTGTTCAACAGAGCATTTAAGCAGGTGGCTTAAATTTAACAAACATGAATTGTCACAGTTTGGAAAACACAATGCAGTGCAGAATATAGATTGAAGTCCTTTGTTGAACAAAGGCCATAATATTTCTATAGATATTTATAACACAAGACTCTGGATAGCATGAAACCACTCTGAAAGTTCAGATATTACCAATTCATACTGTGTGCTGGGATAGTGTAGCATTTTTGTTAGTTTTTTAGTGTGTTCGGTGCTTGACTTTTGAAAAATTTATAATTACTAGATGTGGAAATACTGAATTGAGAGACTGAACCCCTACATCCTGACACCCTGCCTCTTGACTGGTGTTGGCAGCATAGGCTGCCTGCCCCTGTCCAAAACCTGCACCCCAGGCAGGGGGCCCCACACAGAATTGATGTAGGGTACACTTCTCTGTGATCCCACCACCTCTGAGGGACACAAGGGGCAGTTCACTCTTACATTTAAAAGGTACCATTGGCTGCACCATTGGCTGTTCCTTGCAGGTGATCTGGACACCCCAAGTCCCTGGCAGTCCACTGGAGCCGTGGCATCACTTGTGGTCTTGTGCTTGCTACCAGTGATTGGCTGAGTCACCACATATGTGCATTGTTGCTCATCTTTCCTACTGCCTCAATAAAGATTTGGTTTTTAATGTGTGGTCAGGATCTGTTCCTTTTGAGACCACAGAGATATTTTTATTCTGTTTAAAAATAAGGTTAATATTATAATGTTAAATCACTAACAGAATTTCTCAGGTATCTGTCATAGCTGTTCCTGGGTAGCAAAACATATATGAACAAGTTTTATACATGTCTTTCAGTTTGTAAATACTTTAGATGCAGTTGACCTATAAATTCAGATTTACAAATGCTTCTACTCTATTATTTCAGTGGCAGTTGTAAGCTTCACTGATGATGGAATGAGAAATGCAGACGAAAGCAGAATGGATGCCAAGGCCTCTCTGCCAGATATGACAGGAGGACTTGCTTTGCAATGTAACGCTACATATTTTAGCTTGTCACTTTGTTAGTGTAATTTTATCCTAGATTTTTTCCTTTTTAATGGAAATATTGAATTTCAAAATGACATGCCTACCTGCCTATAGCTGCATTTTCAAAACAAAGCGAATAAAGATATGTGGGTATTTTTAATACAATGAGAGATTTTGCCATGAGACTCCCACTTTCATGCCCCGAATAGAAGACAAAGGTGACTTGAATTGAATGGTTATAAAAATATACATNTTTAAATTCTGTTTGCTATACAGCTTTACACAAAGAAATGATATATTTATAAGAGAGGGAATGATAAGAAAATCTGCTGCTAAATATTTTTTGGGGAGTTTATGCATTTTTTTAGAAGTACTAGAAGTTTTCAGAAGTCATTTTGCATATATAGAGCACGCATAGATGGCTTAAAAAGAGTATGATTATTAAGTATCATGAAATCATGTAATGCTCATATCATTGAGCATTTGGGTTGAAAAGCAGTTTCTCAAGAATGCCTTTTAGTCAATATCCCAGCTAATTACTCATATTAAATAAATAAATAACTATTTATTTCAAGCAGGTAGGGGGAAGACTAAAACAAAACAAAACAGGAAAACACGAACATTTTTACTACATTGACAGACAAAGACTTTTTGATGGTTTATGTAAAGCTAGTGAATATCAAAGTATATATGAAATCCTATAGATTGAATTAAATAGCGAAAATCCTCCAAATTTCAATGCACTTTATTACCTTCCACATGCATCCTTCTGAGAAAAATACCTAAACAAACAATTTGTTCCTTGAAAATGCATGTGAATAATTAAAATTGTATACATGTCTTGGAATCAGGCAATGGCTTTATTTAGTGTTGGCTTAATTTCCTCTTTCTCTTTTCACAGATTCACTGAATATTCTGAGTTGGATGGGACCCACAAGGATCATCAGTAAATATTCCTTACTGAATGGAGCTCCTGTATTTTTCAGCTCTTTAGTCATCCACCTCACTGTTTTGGCACTCCCACTTCCCAGCAATTACCACCCCNTAGAAGACAAAGGTGACTTGAATTGAATGGTTATAAAAATATACATTGGAAAATGCATTAAATAAACATTGTAAAACAACATTTTTCCTTAGAAATTATGCTTTTCTGCATTCAAGGTTGTGAAAAAATTGAGAGACATTTTATTGCAGACTACAGTCATTGCTACATGTCTATTCATGCTAGAGAATTTTATTAATAGTTGGCTGGTGAAAAATCAGCTTGCACGTCCATGATGCTACTGAGCACACCGTCTTTAAACCAATTCAATAACAGCAACAACTATCAAAAAGATCCCAACACCAAAAATCCCTCAAACTCACGCAAAATTCTCTGTGTAATATTTAACAGCATTGTTGTTTTAGTCCAGAGAGGATTAATCCATGAACGACGATGATATACGAGCATATGTCCTAAACACAAGAGCAAAAGAGAATCCTTCTCCTATTACATCTCTTTTAATATAAATTATTTAGTTCCCCTCCAAAATTAACCTAATACAAAATATTATATTAATTATATNACGAACATTTTTACTACATTGACAGACAAAGACTTTTTGATGGTTTATGTAAAGCTAGTGAATATCAAAGTATATATGAAATCCTATAGATTGAATTAAATAGCGAAAATCCTCCAAATTTCAATGCACTTTATTACCTTCCACATGCATCCTTCTGAGAAAAATACCTAAACAAACAATTTGTTCCTTGAAAATGCATGTGAATAATTAAAATTGTATACATGTCTTGGAATCAGGCAATGGCTTTATTTAGTGTTGGCTTAATTTCCTCTTTCTCTTTTCACAGATTCACTGAATATTCTGAGTTGGATGGGACCCACAAGGATCATCAGTAAATATTCCTTACTGAATGGAGCTCCTGTATTTTTCAGCTCTTTAGTCATCCACCTCACTGTTTTGGCACTCCCACTTCCCAGCAATTACCACCCCCAATGACTTTTTCTCTCGTGTATGTTTTATCAGACATTTATCCCAGATGATTTCTTACCCTCATCATGGACTACACCAAGAACTGGGATTATTTTGTAATGTTTTCTTTCCTTGTTTTTTTTTCCCTCTCTTTTTCTTCATATCAAAACATGGATTGAGGCAGTATCATGATGGGGCTCTGATATATTTTCCTGGTGAGGATTTTATCCAGAAGACTCAGCGCACTTCTGCTTCCAGTGTGCCAGTCCAGGTCGTCTGGAAACTAGACACATGACAGTCAGCTTGGGTCTGACACGTGAACCATCCATACTCCTTGCAACCAGGAAGAGCTCAGAATCAGAAACTCCAGGCGGATTCCATGGGTACGTACGTTAATTGAGTGTTTGAGCATTGCATACCCTACTTGTTTAACACGGGCATGAGGCCATGCATTTTTTTCAATCCCCTGCCTGTTGTTTTCCTCCTGATATTTGGTACATTCTCACACAGGCAGACTTTGAATTGGGGACATAACTTGCAACAGATGCACAATTTTTTATTCCAGACTCCTTTGCTTCCTTGTTTTGTTTCAGTTAAATATTTGAGATTATTTTTGTTTTACCTAATTTTGCATATCGAAACTTCCTCTTGTGGACAAAAGGCATTTATTGCAATTCTAGTGTTAGAATTTAAGAATCTACTTAAATGCAGTGTTAAATCACATAAGTCCTCAAGGGAATGGTTATGTGTCGCTATAGGACACGAGAAAACACACATGTGAATGCTGCAGCTGAAAGGTGAAAAAGAGGGGACTTTATTTTTCTGACTCTAGTATTTATAGTTTTACAAAAGTGACAGTGGATTGGAGGGTGAAGGTGCCACCTCTCCAATGACACTGGACAAGCTACTAATCTATCAATTTGCTCCACCTCTACGAAGGAATGCAAAACAATTGAGTTGTTTACAGAAAGTGTGTGAGAAAGTTTGTAACAAGAATGAAAAACATCAGAAGGCTAGAAGATCTTAAAAAATCAGGGCGACAGTTATGTATTAATTTTTGAATGTACATGTAAGATAAACATCTTGGAAATTTGAATGTGTTTTTACTCTATTTTCATACAGCATTTATTTATCTGCCTGCTCAACTGTGCCTCTTATCAATTTCACCAGGTGCAGAGCAGAAAACTAACAGTCAAAGATTAGAAGGATCTCTAGAGTGAAAATAAACACAAGATAATTTCTTAGATTATCTTGCATTCTTTTCACTATTAATGGAAGATAATTATACTTTTGTATTTACTGCTTTTATCACCTAAATAAATAAATAAAGTTTCATAATCACTTGCAACTTGCTCAGATTTCTACCATAAGAAAATGTTTAAGAAGTCCACATGCAAATAGATATTTTTTGCAATAATTTAGTTAAATTCTCTCTAGTTGTATTCTGAAATAGCCAACAATGTCTCTTAAAATGTGTAATGACTACCTATATTTGAAATATTTGCTGATGTGAATGGTATTTTTGTCTCTACTTTTTCACGTACTCCAGGAAGGTGAGTCTGTCTGTGCTGTTCAGTTTAAGTTTTCTTTGCACCAAATGTATAAAGGCTGATTTTGCATGCTTTACTTTACAAAGCACGTGCATATGTTTTAGCACAAACAGAGCTTGTGGGTTTTGGTTAGTGTTGTGTCGAGTGGTTTTTTTGTGATGAGTTTTTAATTGTTGTTTTTTAAAACCATCCCACAGGCTACACATAGTAAAGCTTCAGGGCACTGTTTTTCACCAGTTTTTATCAAAACTGTCAAACACAGATACAATTTCATGTTACGTATTTCATTTACTTGTACAGAATAATGTTTTTTTCAAGCACTTGAAACTTTGGTTATAAATTTTCTCCTTTAGTTCTTAAAAGTAAATCAAAATTCTGCTACAAAAGAAATCCAGTTAATGCATGAAACCAGATGTTTAATCTCTTCTAATAGATAGCAAAATCATTCTGGAAACTTTCATGTAGTTCTTATTGGCAAGAAAAATAATTTTACATAATCAAGCATAATTCCTGCTGTGCAGGAGGTCTGGCTTTCAGACCTATCTTGCAATATCTTTGTGATATTATTAGCAGTGAAATGCTTTTTTAAACAGCTCCAAAAGTATAGAATTCTTTTGAGTAGTTCAGGTAAATAGTTACTACAAGTGTAAAATAAGAAAATTTTTAGTATTATTTGAAGGAGACAGTAGAGAGAGTGTTGTAGATGAATGTGCCATTTTGAAAACATCTCATTGGGAATAATGGCAATGATCATAATGTGCTTTTGAAACATGGCAATTCAAGTACTCCTGATATGCAGAAATACACATACCCAATGTAAAAGTGAAATTATTGCTGTCTCAGCAGTGGTAGCAGATTTGACTTGTCCTTCAATTTTTTTTTTAATTTTACTTTTTAATTTGTCTGGGAGGGCTTCTAAGTCAATAATTTAAAACCTGGTGTACAAATCTGTGGCCTTGGAGCAATTTCATAGTAAGATACCAGGCTTTCTGTTTTGGAGCTAAAATCCATAGTGTAACATGCTTGTTTTGTCAGTCGACACAGAACTATGAACGCATATGAAACTGGAGGTGTTTGAGTATCTTTTTAGACACACAGAAGAAACACTTGTTTCACAGAATATAACACACAATATGTGTTTAATAAGTTTTTATTGTATGTTTAGATAATAGGCCATGATTAAGATGAAGGTTAATCATGGTGTTATATCTCCTGTATCTTCTATTATTACTAATTCTGCTTTTTCACTCTCTCTGAAACTCTGCTTTCAGATGGTACTTAGTACTTCTTTCATGGAAATCAATGAAAATTGTCCTGCTCTGTATCCTAGGCTTTAATTTAAATAGGCATATTAAAAAAACCCTCCTTATGATGTTCGTTTACGAAGAATGAACTTAAATAATGTTCAAATGGCAAAGACACTGGCTCTGGAGGATCTGAGTACTCTTATAATTTTTACTTGAAGTTCCACTTTGAAGATAAGAGGCATTATGACTTTGTACCACCAAACCTGAAATCTAGAAAATCTGCACATCTGCATTTAAAGCTAATTATATGTAATCAGCTGTTGTTAATGTAAAATGAAGAATCATAATTCTGGAATTGTGTCTGCTAAACACTCCACAAAGCAGTAAGTCACTAAGATTTCTCATGAAACCTCTGCAGAAAATGTTTTACCATTGAAACATCAAATGCTGTCTTCTGCTTCTTTAACACATAGAGACTTCTAAATTTGTGTTTGGTGAGTTTTACCTTAAATTATCCAGGTATATTTTTCTACACATCTAAGATATGTTCACATATATCATTCATGTGGCTTTGATGCCTATCTCCCATCCGTATATATGGAGAGGAAAGAGAGGCCTCCTTGCTTCTTCTGTAACTTTGAGACAGGATAGTAAAAGAATGGACTGTCATGGTCAATAGAATGTTTTTTACATCACTTGCAACATCACATATTACGCACCTGTTCTGGAAGAGCCAGTTTCAGGATAAAACACAAGAGAGTTCTGCCATTAAAAGCAGCTAATTCATCAAGAGATTTACTTTTTTAAAAAAGTTCTTCTTTCTGTTAGCCTGGGTAAGAGATGGTCACTTTTTTATATGGTTAGTAAAAAGTCAGGAAGGGGATTTTTCCCATGAGAAGATCATGTTCTTCTCTTGCAATAATTATGACTTTGTAGTTCATCTTTTTTCTCAATAGTCCCCTAAGATTCTGAGTCTTTTCATAGTTTTTTACATTCTGATATTTTCTATTATTTCAAACAGTAAACTAAAAACCAAAGTATCCTTGTAAGCAATTTAATTTTTGTTTTGTGCATTTAAATTTTAGCCAGAGAACTCTTGAACTGGTAATATAAATTTAGATTTGAATTTCAGGAAGATGAACATAAGTCAAATTCCTTGCCAAGCTCTAATTCTCCTTAAAAGATACTTTTCCTTCAATGCCATGTCCCACGGCCTTGTAACAACTTGTCTCTGTAGCTTCTGATATTAAATTACTTTGGACTTCATATATCCTCATAGTGCAATAGCATGTCTTCTATCCAGTTAAATCGCCAAAAGCTCCTGCAATACCTGATAAAACACAAACCAGAAAACTAAAATAAAAACTAGCATCTTTGTAGGGGAGCTGCAAATATTTCTGCCTCCTTCCAAAGTCTAAGGGAGCAGAAGTCTCTCAGAGATGCCTCCAGAAGCAAGTGTGTTACAGAAACAGGGAATCATGGAATCCACTAGGTTGGAAAAGACCTCTGAGATCATCAAGTGCACCATAAGTATGAACAGCACCTTGTCTACTGGACCCTGGGACCGGGTGCCATGTCCGGTCTTAAACATCACCAGGGACAGTGACTCCACCACCTCCCTGGGCAGCCGTTTCTGTGAAGACCTTCTTCCAAACATCCAACCTAAATCTCCCCTGGCACAGTTAAGCCTGTGTCTTCTTGTCCTACTGCTACTCACCTTGGAGAAGAGACCTGCTCTCACCTGGCTGCAGCCTCCTTTCAGAGAGTTATAGAATGATAAGGTCTCCCCTGAGCCTACTCTTCTCCAGACTAAGCAGCCCCAGCTCCCTCAGCTGCTCCTCACAGGACTTGTGCTCCAAACCCTTCACCAGCTTTGTTGCCCTTCTCTGGACACACTCCATCATCTCAAAGCCCTTCCTAAACTGAGAGGCCCAGAACTGGGCACAGCACTCAAGGTGTGGCCACACCAATGTCAAGTACAGGAGAAGAATGACCTCCCTCGTCCTGCTGGCCAGCTGTTCCTGATACAGGCCAGGATGCCATTGGCAGTACACCCATGTGGCCATGTGTTGTGAGTGTTTTAAAGGCAAGCGGTAGAAAAACCAAGTGTAAAAGTAATGTTTAAAATCTTGCAGCTTCATAAAAATATTTGATCACAGAAGACCATTCCTAATGGTCTTCTTCAATGATATAGAAATTCACATCAACTGGCCTCAGTCACAACCACAATGTATTTTTCAGAGACAATTAAAAATAACTTTGTCCTTTAGATTTTTAAAATAAAATTGAAGATATTTATATACCTTTTATTTTTTACACAGAAAAAAAATGCATTCAAGTAGAAAATGCTTGACAGGAAATTATTATTTGCACTATGCTGAATACAAGAGAGGAGATGTCTGTGTGTGGGATGCAAGTGAAGACAGTTATAAAAGGAGTGCTACAAATAGAAATAAAACCAGTGTAGTGTCACAGAAGTAAAAGGTTACTGTCTCTTAATGGTGTGAAGGAACTGGGATGACTAAGAAAATAAGAGCTTATAGGCAAAAGGAGAGAAATGAAGGACAAGGGCAAAGCAAATGCACTGGGTGGTGAGGAAGTTTGCCCAAAGGAAAGGTGTATACTGGTCCCTGTCCTTCTGCTCACCTGCTGGATCCCCCAGAAGAAGCAGAGAGCATGTCATATGGATGAACGAGAGGGATGTCTGTGGAGGGGAGATACTCCTGCTGTGAGAGACTTGTGTGACACTATAAAAGGACAAGACACAGTATTGTAAAGCTGTGACAAGTCCTGCAAACTGTTCAACTGTTTGTTCAGAGACTGCAAGACCTCTCCTTACCCTATTTCCTCACAAGTAGCCATAGCTGTCTGCTGTCTGATAATTTCTTCTGGGGAAGGGAGGCACGGAGGCCTGTCTGCTCCAGAATGCCAGTGCCATTAAAACTGCCTGGCCATACATATCACATACCCAGCATGGTGTGAGAGGCTGCAAGGACTTATCTCTGGGGACATTTTGGGGTTCATGCATGTGGGTGAAGGGGCAGGTATGGCCTTGACAAAGCAGTGCACTGCCCCGCTCATGTCACCTCCCTAGAGCCAGTATTCCTGCCTGGAAGTGGCTGCCAATCATGGGCATATCAGAGGTCCACACCTGCCCCTGGAGCCTCTAACTCGGCTCCTAATTGGCCAAATGACCAGAAGTTCCACCTGAGGGAAAAGGCCAGGAAGGCCAGGAAGTATTTAAAGCTGAATATGAGGCAAATACATGTCTTAAACTCCTTTTGGAGTTTCTATCAGCTGAATGCTGCTGGGTCCTGGGAGTTTGTAGCTGTATCTGTTCTTTTCAATCTTTTCTGTCTTTCTTGCATTCTCTTTCTTCTGTTTCCCTCTTCTCAGTATTTTTGAGTAACTTAAAAGGGTTTAGAGATAACTAACTTGAATGGCTTAGGTTAATGCTTTGTGGAAGGGCACCATGTTGATTGAATGATGCTCTAAACGTTTTTCCAAAGTTCTCTGATTTACGAAAGTTGCCATTAAAGTCTTTTTTGTTGTTTTGACCTCCTAAGAATATCTTGTTGGTACTTCTCTTGTGTGTCTAACTCAGAAGTTATGAACAACCAAAAGCCCTTTTAAAAGCCTCGTTGAGTGAGTTGTCTGGGGCCTTACCCATGGAAAGAGTTTACACATTTCCACAAAAATGTGCTGCAAAATTCAAACAAGAAAAGTAAGTGAATGACAGCTGTAGTAAATGCCACACAATGCAACCTGCACTATTCTTGAATAGAAACTGTGGAAAATTCAAAATGCTGAAAGCTAGGAAATTCAAAGTTAACATGCTCAGCCTATCCTTAAGTTACTTGCTGCCTAAATAATCACAGTATCCTTACCACTAGGACTGCCGTGGCCAAATTCAATCAATCAAAGTCACAGAAAATCTTTGAAACAATATAATAGTTCAAGGCTTCCACTGTAACATTTCCACTGCAGCCTTCAAATGTAAATTATTTCCTTTCTATAAAGTAACATTCACTCCTGCTTTCGTCTTATAGAGCCTAAGGGGCAGGACAAAGAAAAAACTGTATTATTTGAAATACAGGCTAATAAAGTATGTGGCTCTAACACCTTGACAGTCTAAAGTCACAATATAGGCAGAGAAGAGGGGGAGAAAAGAAGAGATGAAGATGTATAGCAGACCTACCTGGGATATGTACATTATGGAATAACTGGAGTAAAGTTAAAGAAAATAGAAATCTAGTTTCTGTTAGAGGTGGCTGGTGAATTGAAATAATATTTCTCCAAAGAGAAGTTTTTAAAAGATTATTTTTATTTTGCAATCTATACATCCTTGTTTCGTAGCTGAAATTCAGTTTTTAAGCAATGGCTATGAAAACTGGAGTGTTATGAGAAAAGCCAAATTTAGGTCGTTTTACGCAAAAACATATTTAAATACATCACTGTGTTTCCTCATAAAAATGTAAGTCTTGTCAAGAAATTTGACTGATCACATAAAATGAAAAAAAAATTGCTTTTGGGAGATGTGGATTTGAGCCCAGCATGTTGGTCTGCTGAATAAGAATGAAGGACAGAATCACCATTTTTTTGGTAACAAAGACAATTTAAAGCTTTGTTGAGGATTTAATCACTACACTTGATCTTCTCCCTGAAGGAAAAAAAACAGATGAAGCTTATATATATGAGTCTGATAAATTGACCCTGAAGACAACAGGCAGAGTACAGAGGGCTGGTTAATCTAGAGTGGTTTACTTTGCTGTCTGTCTCCAAGATCATTCTTCCCTGAAAACACTGACCTCCCAACTTGGCCTTCTCCAAAGCTTTCCTTTAAATTCAGCTTTTCTTATGGCACAAACTAGGTTTTGCTAGACTGGTAACAGTGTGAACGTGTTAACTATTTTTCCTACTCTTAAAGTGTTTTTTTTCAAATAGCCATTAAACCATCTATTTGTAATTAAAATAATGAGAACCAATTCACCACCAAATAACATTTCATGGTGTTTAAAATTAAGATGAAATCTAGGAATTGAGAGACAGAGAACAATGTGAGTGAGAGAATTGAGAGACAGAGAACAATGTGAGTGAGAAAAACAAGAGATTAAAGCTGTGTGAAATAGAGGCAAACAAATGTCTTTGTTTCAAACAGTTGGAGTTTTTTTTTCCACTGTCTGAGGAAAAATCATACAATCAAGAAAGAGAGATGATAAAATATAAATTTTTATGAGTTTTGTTTCCTTTTTTTCTGTGAACACTGCCAGATAGGTACTAGAATTGCGAATTAAAAATTCATTGACAGAGGGAAATGTGTTTTACATTGGCCAGGAGTCATATCCAGAACTGCTGCATATCAGATGTTGAATCACAATGAAATGTACACATCAGTAGCTGCAATAAGCTATTTTCTTTTGCATGTGCGTGTGAGCTTGTATTCACATCCCAATCAGAATCGCCAAACCTAAATCAAGCCTGAGTCTAGGCAACCCTGAGACAAGATTCAGGTCTTAGAGGGAAAGGACTCAGTTCCATATGTCAGTTTAGGCCATTATGATATGGACCTAGATGTAGTGTACTTTGCCACTTGCTGGGAAACCCTACTACAGCTTTTGAAATTCACTTTTCCTTGGATAAGACATGTTCTTGGTCAAGTGGCCACTTTCTTTGTAGCAGTGGTCCACAGGCTGGCGTTCTTGAAGACCACTTAGGTGGCAGGCCCATCACGTACAGGCTTGGCTATGCAGGTGGGTCTCAAAGCACTGTCCAAATGCCCACTGGACATTTGAGGAGCTCTTTGCTTCTCAACAACTCTAATATGTCTTTGGTAAGAGCAAATCTTATTAGGTGCTGCAGTTCTGGACGTATCAAAGTTACGCTGTAGTAACAAGGAGAATTTTGAAGGCAGCTGTGGCAGCTTGCCTCTGTCAATGAATTTTTAATTCGTAATTCTAGTACCTATCTGGCAATGTTCACAGAAAAAAAGGAAACAAAACTCATAAAAATTTATATCCTGTCATCTGTCTTTCTTGATTGTATGATTTTTCCTCAGACAGTGGAAAAAAACTCCAACTGTTTGAAACAAAGACATTTGTTTACCTCTATTTCACACAGCTTTAATCTCTTGCTTTTCTCACTCACATTGTTCTCTGTCTCTCAATTCCTAGATTTCATCTTAATTTTAAACACCATGAAATGTTATTTGGTGGTGAATTGGTTCTCATTATTTTAATTACAAATAGATGGTTTAATGGCTATTGGAAAAAAACACTTTAGGAGCAGGAAAAATAGGGAGATGTATGTTCAGTGGAATTGTGAAGAAACTTACTGGTTTGGTTTATGATTTTAGAATAAAAGAAAAATAAAAGAAAATAAGGAGATATATGTTCAGTGAAATTGTGAAGAAACTGACTGGTTTGGTTTATGATTTTAGAATAGAATGAAACTAAAGTAACCATCTTGAAAAGTTTCAGACATGCTGTCCAATCTGCCACCACCTATTCCTCATGCCTTCACAGGAATGTCCCCACAACACTTGACAGCCAAGTCAGAAATGAAGTCCCATGCAGAAGGACCATGCTCCAAAGACTGGAAGGAGTTGTTACAGAGCTTATTAAAGGATGGAATACACTGAAGCAGTTATGATATACAGATTATGCTGTTTATGAGTGCACAGATGCAGTATGGAAAGTATAGACAGACTTTTGTTTTATCAATTGAATGGATAATTTTTAATTAATCAGCTCTTACCTCTGTGTTAAATTTTATTATTTTCTCAGGGAGAAACAATATGATTTTACAATGTGATGAACATTGCTCAGGTAGATTCTTACTTCCATCTTACTACACAGAAAACTGTAAAATTAAATAACTTATTTTATTCAGTGTTTGATCTTATTTTCCTTTTTAATATGTTCTACCAATTTTTCTCGAACACATGTATTGTTATGCACTGGTTAGAGCACTGTCAGAAAGCACACTTTTTCATGCTGTGGATGCCTGTGGTGGTGGTTTATTACCTTTATCTTGTGTGGTCAAGATAAACACATTTCAGTCTGGCTATGCATCAGTAAAAAGAGAAAATTCCAGAGAGAAAAATAGGCAGTCCAAGTGTTCTGAAATAGGTATATTAGAAAGTTTTAGGTGCGGATCTTCAAGTTAGAAAATACTGGCAAACACACAGAAAAATCAAAGTTTAAGGAAAGATAATTTTGTCAAACAGTATGTTATTATTCTGTGGAATGCAATATACTTCCAGGACAGTAATGGTATATGAAGAGGACAAATATAAAACCAGAAATGACTCTTATCAAGATACAGAATTTTCAGGCACAGCTAGCAGCTAGGAAGGTAATAACTCTCTTCTCTTCTGACTTTCCCCCTTCCAGTGAAGTTTCCAGTGCTGGCCAGTGTCAGAGTTGTGCCACAGAATTTGTGAATCAAGAGTCAGATGGAAGATAATTTTATGTGAGTTGTGATCTGCTCTCTCTTTGCTACTCTGAGTATAGAATTTCTAATTTTTATTTTTATGATTTTCCTTGCTTTTGAGATCTCTACTACAGTTTTTCTGACTCATCTTAAAGTCTGTACCCACTACTTTCCCTTCTTTCTTATGGTTTTTTTTTTCTTTTTTTTGCAGGGTGGGATTGCTTTCCATTACTGTGAGCCTATTTCAATTCTTCTCTGTTTTCTGCATTGCTTGTGTCTTTTCTCTATTTGTTTACTCGCAGGTCCTACTGATCTGAGGCTCCAAGCATGGAGCAGAGCAGATGAAAGATTACTATTCTTTTCTCTATATCTATTACTTTACTAACTGTTAGATTATGAACTGCTATAATTAGGCAATAGACAGACATATCCAGGATACTGTGTTAAGTACATCAAATAATTTCTTGTTAAAGGAAGCCATCAAGTCCTTTTCTAATTCCTACAAATTTCTTGTCTGCCTTCACCAGACCTGTCACATTTTATAGATTATATCTAAGCATCCCAGCCAGAACAAGATTTTCATCTATTTTACATATATTTTACATAATTTTACATAAAAATTCACTTCTACATGTAATTTGCTATATCAGGTATAATCTCCTATACCTTTTATTTTGTGCCCAAAGGCTTAATAAGTGAAAAAGATACCCTTTATGCCATTCATTATTCAGAATACCATTATGACTCCCACTATTTGTAGTGGTGCTCTGTTGTGTGATAGCTAAAATCAGCAAAATTACGCTTTCCTTGTCAGTAGTGCTTGACTGCTGGGCTAAAGTTTTCTTAAAAGAGAGCTCAATGGAATTCACTTGCATTGCAGGTCAGGATAAAAGGGAGATTTACCACCATGCTGCATAATTATTTTCTTTTAATTTTATTTTATTGTTCATGTTTTATTTGAATAAAGCCTCTGTTCCAGGAAGAGAATGAGTGCTCTGATGCCTTAGTAGCTAGGAAAAGTCTCACTGAAATCAACTCCTGGCCAGACAGGCTAGAACATAATGAGACTTCAGGTGTTTGTTGTCCTCCTCTGCCCCATCTCCCTCAGGAGATGAAAGTGCATAGATGCACACTAAGAATTACAAGATATAAACGACATCAGCCAGTGACTTTTGATTCATCTAGGTGACAATGAAGCTGCAAGGTGTTTAGATCAATGAAAACAATCAATTAAATGACAAAGATATCACAGATGGCCAGATCAATTAAGGGCAATCAATTAAATATCTAAGGGAACACAGGTGGGATGGATAATTAATAGGGCAAATAAATCAAATATTCAGGATGCTCGGGGAGAATATAACCTGAGAAGATAATCATGGGGTAGGTGTCAGTGGGTGTAGTGTTTGGAGTGATGACTGTGTGGAATCTGGTGCAGTTGTGGGAGTGTGTTACGCTCCCTGCTCTACTCCACAGAGTTATTACTTCTACATTTTTGCCATGCTATCATTCAGCTCTCCTGCCAGTGTTAGATATGTTGCTGTTGATTTTTGCCCTTGGTGACATTTTATTTTGAGAACCTTTAGATATGAAGAACTTTAATATCAATGTGCAAAGACCATGTGAGTTTTTAACAAATGGTAGAATGAAGATTTAGCAAAAATAAGTTCATTTTGCTTTAGGTTCCCTCTCATGTGAATGTAATAAATCATGTGGAATTGTCTGCTTACACTTTAAATCTACACACTGCCTTTGTTTGTGTGTAGGGGTGTGTTTATGTGCAGAAAAATCTAAAATACAAGAACTTTGAATTATGTGATGCCCCTTGGAAGTCACTCTTACACATAATTCCGATCATAATTCATCCTACTGGTACAGAGGTCATAGTTCTGCACACCCAACAATTTTAAATGGAAAAATATGGTTTGATTTTTATTTTTGAAGAACTTGTATTCTTTTACAAATCTCACGTTGCTTTCTCAAACAAAATCCTACCAGCAGCACTCCAAATGTAACTTTTGCAATAACTTCAGTTTCCAATTTCAGTTTCACTCTGTTTTTCTTTAAATATCTGCAGCATTGTAACTTTCTATGGTAATATTTAGTCTTGGACAAAAGTGCCTGTATATTGAAATCCGGATAAACAGAATAAATGTAAGATCCATTTGTCTCCATCTGGTTTATATGATCCTCCTGATGCAGGGTGAAATTACTTGAAAGCCGCAATAAAGTGATTGGTGTATCGCTTAATACCAGAATATTAAGAAGTGGGCAATAAGCATTGGCAGAAAAGAGCAACTTTTAAATGGCTAGTGATCCTGTGCTAGCAAATTCAAATAATCTAATGTCTGCAAAGATGGACAGTGGAAACTGAAAAATAAGAACAGCATGACTTCTGGTGGTAAAATAATGGGAAACTTAAGAGAATTTTTGTGAGAGTCAATGAGAATATTTAGGAAATTTTGTACACTACTGGGGATAGTATGGGGGAGGAAGTTGGATCTTCTTATGCAATTTCTAAGTAATCACTCCTCTGTGAATAAAATACATCACATTCAAACTGTCATCATGGGATATTGATTACTGCAGTTTTCTCAGAAAAATTCAGGACTTAAAATGGTGATGTTCCTCATTGTATAAAGAAGAGTGGAAGCAAATTAACTACATTCAGTCCTGTGACCCTAGTCTCTGTCAGAGGGATATTTTTTATTATTTTTTATTTCCCATCCAAGTGGACAGGACCTTTTCAGATGTATTTTACAGTAGTATTTTAATACAACTTCAGTAAAAGATTAACCAATTGAGATAGAGCACTGACATATTACCCTGCTGAATTTAAAAGTTCAGAAAAGTTAAAATTTGTGCTTGCTTTCTCATTTCCTTTTACATTCTCTGAAGAAATACTGCTATAAAACAGCTCCATACTTTTCTTCTAACTACCTATATCTACTATAAGAAATCTTTTCTGGATAGTGTTAAAGATAATTGCTAAGATACAGTGATAAACCCTTGCAGTCCTGCTCTGTACTTGTCCAATCTGACTTTTTGCCATTTATTTAACAGTAGTTATATAGCCTTGACATTTTCAAAGCTCTATACGAGCACAAACTAATTAATCTTTAGTTTGCCTTTGAGGTAGGTGAGTCAGTATTCTCTCTTTTTTCACAGATATTACAGTCAGAGCAGAGGAAGTACACGAGTAGCCTGAAGTCCTACAGAAAATTGGTGTCAAACCCAGCATTTTAACTTGGGCCCTTTTGGAAGAGAGGGTGCTTAACCCTAGAAGGTTTCTACTTTCCCAAGGCAGCTTTCTGTGTGCTGAGCTATATTTGCATTATTGGCTGAAATAACCAATCTGATCGCAGAGTGAAGTTCTGCAGCTGTTTTTCTACAGTATCTGTCATGCACTTTTGAAGGGGCACCAAAGATAATAACTGTATGAAAGCTCTCTTCTGATACTCTGTTTCTGTAATGGATGCTATCACTTGCTTTTGTACAGAATTCAAGCCAACATCTGCATTCTCCTCATTCCTTCTCCTCACACTGGCGGATAAAGGAAGGCTCAATTCAGCAGCTGCTGCTTCTCTTGTCATTATGTTGCAAACAATAAAGAAATTATGCTCATACGGGTTACTTTAATTCTACATATTCTTCTCTGCAGACAAAGAAGCATATCCTTCATTGTTAGAATGATGCATTACACATTCCATGCAATATTTAAGAATGCATACTCATAAAATAACACCTGCTCTGTCTCATGCTGTATCAGTTTAAAATGAGGAGATGCTTTCTGACTTTCTGACTCTGCTACTGTCCAGTCTGTTTTCATAATGACTGTACTGAAGAGAAGTCTCAGAGAATCGTCAAATACACTAGTAAATAAAAGAATACTATTAGTACCTCACATCTTTATTATTATTATTGAATAATAATGATACAGATTGTGTATTGCTGCAAAATTATCTCAGGATTTTAATTTGAAAACAACAAAACTCAATTTGTTATTCAGAGGTTGAGTCTCTATACATTTATGATAAGGCTGAACAGAAGAGCTTCAGTCCTATATTAGGTATTCTCACTTTGTTTTTGGCAAGGAGTATATATCTATATCTATAGATAAATATATTTCTACTTGGAAATTGGTGAGGACTACTCCATCACTTCCCTAGTTCTATTATGCCAATAATTTAAAAAAACCTTTTAGACACTTGGCAACAATGGTCAAGCTCTGGCACTCTACATTGTGCTAATTCATCTGGATACCAACACAATACCTGATTTTATTTCCTTATCTTTTTCTCTCTTGTATGTATCCTAGAACTGCTATACAGCCTGATATAGGCCCTTCAAACTAAGAAAGTCTTCTAAAACTCTGTCCTGTAACAATCATCATAGAGAGCTCCTTAGGTCTTTAAAACCTATGATCCAAACTTATTTCAGCTGAAGATGAAACATATTTCATCCAAATGATTTTAATAAGAATACTTTAGGGCTATGTACTACTACACAGAAGAAATTCTGGAATCAGAATATCAGTTGCTAAATGTAATTTCCATATGAGTAAACACCATTCGCATTTTCTAAGTTTTTTAACTTAACAGTTGAAACTTACCTATTTAACCAGCAAAGTCAGGTGATAAACCAGCCTCTGGCAGATGAGCAGACTGTTCCCTTTGCTTTTAAGCCTCTGATTATTTCTTTTTATTTCGTTTTTCGTTGAAATCTCCTGCTAAAATGCACAGGGAATAAAAAATTATACATGTAATTCTTCATCTGAATTATCTTTTGAGTGTAAGCAAGCTTCCATGGAAACTCGATTTCATTCTTACAGAAGTTAATGTTTCTTGATAATGAACTGTGAAATAAAAAGTGATTGGATACAATACATCAAGGAATAAAGACACAGTGCCTGTACTGCTCTCCAGCTCCCTAGGTGGAATATCTCTGAAGTCTAAGATAAGAAATGCTTTCAGCAGTTCCAAAATAAATAGACTTCCTAGTCTGTACTCAAGGTCAAAATTCTTCTGTTCCTAGTTCTCTTTGTTAATTCTCATTTTTAGTAAGATTAAAATGTTTTGTCAACACATAATCTTGATACCTTTAAGGTAAATGAAGTCTGGTTTTCACTGTTCAGTGTTTTTTTTTCTTCTTTCAAGATGATTAGTCAAGTGCACAGTAGCTAGATGCAAAGTTACAGTCCAGTCACCAAGAATCTGTTCATTTTTTGTAAGCCAAGAAGTATTTTGCATTGCCTAATTTTTGGACTGAAAGTCATTCCTTCATTTTGGAAATGTCAACTGGCTCTGGGGGTGGGACTACAGAGCCATGAGTGAGACACTTCTGGGTTCCATCCAAGAGGAAAAAAACTCTAAGAGAGAAATGTCAGGGAGAAAAGCTTGCTGAAGGGCATCGTGGAATCTCTCAGAATTGATTCATGATAATGCTGGAGGTTTCATTTCTTTTAATCAGTTTTCAGTGGTGTTTGGGTTTTTTGTTTGGTTGCTGTGAGGTTTTTTGCAGATGGCTCTAGTTACTGACATGCTGGTACATCCCTGCTTGCGAAAACAGTTCTTTATTGGTCAGTTATTTGGCCCAGCAGTCATCCCCATCCCCTCTCCAGCTTGGATCTGGAGCGTGGAGACTGACTGAGAGGGACCCCCATACAGAGAGTGAGGAGCTGCTTCTCACACCTGTAATCAACACTGTGTGGAAGAAGAAACTGAATTTGTGTTTGCCATATGAGTAACCAAGAAAAAAAGAAATTTCTTCAGCCTTTATCACAAGACATGAACCAAAAAACATCAAATGAAATTACTAGAATGTCTCTAACTAGGATAAAAATTGTGTTTTCATCCAGAACAAAATATAACTATGTAACTCATTGTCAGGAATGCTGTAAAATGTGCCAGATTCAAAACAATTTCTTAAGATTAGTCAATCTAAAGACATAACCTTATCTCAGGAAATCTATCTGAAGACTAAGAAATTGGATTACCAACGCTTATTCTGCAAATTCCATTTCTTTCTAAAGCACTCATTTTTGTCTCTCATCAGAGAGAGCATGTGGGATACAAGCCTCTATCTAACTGCTTCCTATATACCTATTCTAGTCCCCACCACTGTGACTAATTAGGTGAAAAAACATGACTCAAGGAAGCAACAGAATTATATCTAAATATACTTGACTTATAAAGTTTGATTGAGATAAAATTAGCAGTGTGTCATACTGACTTTCATCCTTAAATTCTCATTGTTTACTTTCTGCCATGAGTTGTCCAGCTCTAAAGTTGAGAAGTCCAGCATTCCTTTTGTCTGACAGTCTAGAATGGGTCACTGAGTTGCAGAATGAAAAGCAGCCAGGGCTTCTAACAGTCTTTGTAGTCAAATGTAAACTGTTTTTGTTGACAAGCTCTTTTTAAAATAGAGATTCACTGGTGATGAGAACAAGTTTTTTCTTTTGAAATGAGTTATAATCCAAAATGCCTTGAGAGAATGAGTCCAGACAAGAAAGGTTAATATCTCTGCTGCTCATACATTTGAAGATTGCTGCATTTCACAGGTGCTTGGCTCATCTTTAGTGAGAACAGTTTTGTCTATTGCATCTGAATCTCATTTTCTCTTTCTGTTTCTGCTGCTTCTTCTTTCCTTTGCACAGAATCTTTCCCAAAAACAGTCTCTGGCAGGCTACAGAGCTGTGTCCTGTTGTGGTTTAATCCCAGCCAGTAACTAAGCCACGCACAGACTCTCCCTCACTTCCTGCTCCAGTGGGATGCAAGAGAGAATCAGAATGGTAAAAGTGAGTAAACTTGTGGGTTGAGATATAGTTTAACAGGGAAACCAAAAGCTACTTGCATAAGTAAAGCAAACAAAGGAATTAACTCACCGCGTCCCATGGGCAGACAAGGCTCCACTGGGTGTAATGGTGACCTGGGTAGACAAATGCCATCACTCCAAGCATTCCCCCCTTTCTTCCTCCAGCTTTATATGCCAAGCATGACAGCATATGGTATGGAAAATCCCCTGGTGGAGTTAGGGTCAGCTGTACCAGTGTCACCTCCCAAATTCTTGCACATCCCCAGCGTACTCGCTGGTGGGGTGATGTGAGAGTCAGAAAAAGCCTTGACTCTGTGTAAGCACTGCTCAGCAATATTGAAAATATCTCTGCATTATTAATACTTTTTTCAGCACAAATCCAAAACATAACCCACACCAGCTACTGTGAAGAACATTAACTCTACACCAGCCAAAACCAGCACAGCTCTTTTGCTCTTCACTCAGATGTTCATGCTCTAACACAATTATTTTTAAGGACAGGAGGTTAACAACATAGCCAGTCATGAAAAGAAATAGTTGTGAGAGCAAAGGTATAGTATCAATCTCCACAATATTTCTGCTATCCTAAGACCTCATATATTGCTTCCAAATAAAATCCAGAAAACTGGAACTATTACTTAACATATTAGCAAAGGAGGAGCAGGTGTTCATTCTGTTTTCCCAAAGATTAGAAATATTTTTTGTTCATCTACTTGTTTTTATTTAGTTTAGGAAGATCCTGCTTTCCAGCCAATAAAAGTAAGAACCCCTCCAGCCTCTTCTTATCTGGGATTATGCAAAATAGGTGTAATACTGGGAATTTGTTTAACAGTGGTTTGTTTGAGACATTTTCTAGGAATTTTTAAGGATAAAGATTTAAGTTATTTCACATTTTAAAATTACAAAACTTTCCAAGGAATGAAGTAAGTTAGTCTGTGTGCTCTCTGCCATTAAAAAGGTGAGAAATGTTGATAAGGTGGATTTGATCCAACACTGTCAGAATGCTTACACAAATGCAAGGCTTTTTTCAACAAAAGGTTTGTTGTTGTTAAATAGCTAATTTCCCCATTGCATTTAAAGCCCTCATAGATCTTCACACCTCCCTGTGCTGCTGAGTTTATGGATCTATATTAGGCATCGGTTTGACATTTTCACCCAAGTTGATATATTGATAATGACCTTTATTTGGGTACAGTTATATAAAAGAGCAGTTATGCATATTGGTATATTGGAAAAAAACATGAGTGTGAGAGTAACACTGATAAAAGCAGGGTTTTTTCTTTTAGCAGTATTTTTAGCACTATAATACTTATGCTAATATTCATAAGTCCTTATATTTACGCATAGACTGAACTTGAACTGCAGATAGTTCAATAAATTTTTTCTTCTTAAATTTTAATTTTCTATGTACAGACTATAAATGTCTTGGCCAAGGACCAGTCACTTCAAGGACTTTAAATGTCTACTGTAAGACAGCTGTACAGAATCTCACCCTCTTTGTGATGCTCAGCACTGTGCTGTTACAACAAGACTAATGGAAAGGCAAGCCCAACAAAACTGCATCCACACATTCCAGTACTGTCTTGAAGTTGTCTATAGTCTGTCCTAAAGACTATATTTCTAGCAATTAACCTGCAGTGTTCTCATGTACATTTGTGGACAAATTTGAAGTCTTTGTAAAGTCATGTCATGTTACTGTGCTGTGGGAGATTTTTAAGATGATTCTGGGTTCAGTGAGGGTATTTATCCTCTTGGTAATGATATCTNAGGAATATAAAAGCAACCACAGCAGGTTGGAAGTTTGGACCAAAGCTATTTCTACACCAGTTTTCTGTCTGGTATCGTGAATGCAAGCAGATGCCCAGGAAAGACTACAGAAACAGGGCAAAAAGCTTTAATATATTTTCTATATATTCTCCTAACCTCCAACCATTCATAGACTGGGAACTTTGTCAGTGGGGTGTGGCTTCCCTTTACCTTTACTGTCTCAGAGTAGTCACCTAAAAAAAAGTCAAAAAGGAACCTGAAACAAAAGGAACTTTGGTGAAGTAGAGGTTATAGCATGTGTTTTAGGCCCCTAAGAAATATATAATGAAAATTTTATCAAAATACTCTTGGCTATCCTTGTATCTCTTCCTTTTGTTTCTTGTATCATTGTATTTATTATCAGGTTCACTGGGTTTCTGGAGAAAAAGGAACTAAAGCCCTGTTCAGCAGCAGAAAATACCATAAACCTTGAATGTTTCCCTTCTATTCTTTAACTGTCTCAATGGATGCTTCACCACTTTTGAAACATGCTTAAGCACATTGTCATAGCAGTTTTATAATGAGTAAAGGGAAACAGTAGTAGGAAAAATAAAACTACAGCAATACCTAATGACATGTCTTAATGTTTATAATCATACAGCCATGCTATATAATACAAATACAAACTTTTATTTCATAGACCCTTCCATGGAATTTTCCTTTTGAAATGTTCTAATACCTCCTTTCTTGACTTGAAAGAGATGAATGTGAATGTCTTTACCAAGAGAAAGCAGAAATAAGTAAGATTAAAATCAACCTGTCTTCATCCTAAGGATCTGTTAAAAGGGCATTTCTTGCTTATTAGAGGAAGTGGAAATAAAACGTGCAAACATGTATAAGAAATATATATGGTCAAAAATGTCTAAATTTAAAGAAAGCACTACTGTAAGACTCTCAAAAATTTGACTCAAAATAAAACATCATAGCTCAAAATAATTGAAGATGTTCATGTTACCAAATCATTACAGAAAATTAAGGAGGAAAATTCTGAAACTTGATGGGGTTTGCTCCTGAATATTTCGAAATTCCTGAATCACTGGAAGAAGCTCACTGTTGTGGCGATTTCTAGACATGGAAGAGTCCTTCAGAGTATCCATGTTGTGTTCCATCACCACAGCAACTTGATGTCTCTTCATTTTCTGACACCAGAGCACTATTAATTGTGCACCAAATTATTCAATTACTTAATAGAATCACAAATTTATTTATATTGGAAAAGACTTCTGAGATCATTGAGTCCAACTTTGATCACCATTTGTTAATTAGACCATGGCACTAATTTCCATGTCCAGCCATTTCTTGAACATCTCTATGATTGGTGACTCCACCACCTCCCTGGGAAGTCCTTTCCAATGCTTAACAACACTCTACATTAAGAAATTCCTCCTGATGTCCAACCTGAACCTTCCCTACACAGCATGAAGGCTGTGTTGTCTCATCTTGTCACCAGTTGCCTGGGAGAACAGACCACCTGGCTACAACTTGCTTTCAGGTGGTTGTAAAGAACAAGAAGGTCCTCTGAGCCTCCCTTTCTCCAGGTTAAACACCCCCAGCTCCCTCAGCTGCTCCTCACCAGACCTGTGCTCCAGAGCTTTTACTTGTTTCACTGCCCTTCTCTGGACATGCTCCAGCCAATGTCCTTCTTGGGGTTAGGGGCCCAGGACCTTGCAAACCGCTGTAAAGTTACTTGCAAAGTAAGGCAATGTTTAAACTGATAAAGTGCTTTTTCAACTTAAGTAGATTCTCAGTCATTCATTGAACTGTATGTCATAATAGACATTAATTATTCTAGCTCAGACATAAATACCTACAATAGTTTGTTTCAAGGAGTGCCTTATATAGTGCCTGTTATGGCTCTAAAGCACATAGAAGTGCTCCTTATTCTGTGTCCAGAGCTTGCCATGGGTTCCAAAGATAAGAAGGAAGGACTACTGAACTGACACAGTTACACCATCCATACTGGCTGCCAGTTTGGAGAGCTGGAGCACATTGTCTATGGTTGGACACTCCCAAAATATCTGATATCAGCATCAGATGTCTCCTTTCCATCCTATCCTCCCTTTATCTGGATAAATAAGGTACTACAGTGGAGCAAAGGACAGTAAGGGTTTTCGTTTTTTTCTCAACTTGGTCTTTGAGTGAGTAATATAAGTAAAGCACACAGGCACTTGTCATGCCAGCTCCCCATCTGTGAACTGAGAAAATATTCTTTTTTCTAAAGTGACTTTAAAATAGGCAACAAAGATGTAAACCCATAATATTCTGGGTGTTTTTAAACAATTATGATTTGAAAATGCTTTAGAATACTACAGTAATTGATCCCTTAGAAATTTCCCAGATCAATTGAAGGAGCTTAAAAACCTTAGGAAGTGTGTCAACTTTTCTGCTCTGACAATGAAGCTAGCACAAGAGTATTTTGACTTTTACTTACCAAATGAAAGCAATTAGTTAATAAGACTGGAGCAGAGATAATCAGGAATCAAACCTCTCTGGGATCCCCTCTGGGAAGTGTTGTTTCCTTCCTATATTAGATAATTTTCCTCATCCATCCCTATTGACCTTTCTGCCTTCAGGCTCTGCCTCCAGCCACTGTCCTTTTATTAAATTGCGAAACTTTCTGCTGCTGGTCTTGCCCAGTATTCTCTACTCTATCCTCAAATACTAACTAAAGGTAAACAACTGTTGGTAAAAGTTTCCCGCTCACCTTCTGTAGCATTTATTTTTTAATCCATGAGTTTTCACACTGTTTCCATTTTATTTTACTTTGTTATTGCTAAAAGTGTTCAGTCTCTGCATCAACTCTCTTGATAATATCTACCTTTTCCTGGATCCAGTAAATGGAGTAGTGGATACTAGGATCAAAATTAAATCTTGAGTATTTAGGCCAGTAACAAAATGTAATTTTGTTGAGTAATAAAAGTGGTGAGTAATGTAAAAGTGCTGAGTAATAAATACATATTTGTGGTGCACCAGAAATACCCTAAGGCCACAATTATGGGCAAATGCCATTAAATTTAATTTGTGTGAAAAGAAAAAGGAAGAGAAAATAGCATAAAAAACTCTCCTATAGCAAGATCAGTCACTTTAAATGTTTCTTTTGCATCAACAGTACTGATCAAAAAGATGTGGGGTAACTTATTGTTTAATACTTATTGGGTTTACTAATATTGAATTAGGATAATTACTGAACAGATGCCCACCTATGACTGTAGTTTGATTCTGAGTTATAATTCATGATGTGACTAGAACAGATTTTCACTGTATTAAATATTTTATAGTTTTGTGGGCTTCTGTTGGAAGTACTGCTAAAGAAGTGTGCTGCACACAATTCTTAGTGTGTGCAGCAGGTTCAGTTAGAGTTTCAGGAGCTGGATAAAATTGATGTTTTTCTGCCTGTGTCATGGATCTTGGTGTGATGCGGGACATTTATGATTTGTCTGCAGCAATAACAAATGGAAAAGCATTAATAAAAAATAATTGTTATGACAGGTAGAAGAGTTTCAAATTATGTATAAGTAATCACTCATTAATTAAAATATGTATAATACTTGTTCAAGACATTAGAATCCGATAAACCTGAATTTCAGACCTAGTAAAGTTAGGTGACCAATCAAATTTTCTACATGCCAGTAGCTACTGGAGGACTATATGCCTCTCTACTGTTCTTTAACATGGAAACAGATGATAAATGTAAATGGCCCTATTTGGCTGTCTCTGGAAAACAAAGCAAACCCCCCCACCAGTTATTGCCTGGGTTAGTCCAATATTTCAAAAATAATGAAGTTATTTGTTAGACTCAAGCTATAATGAGACATTACTTAATGACTTACTCAATTCTATGACTTATGAAAACTTTGGAAAAATCAGTGTGTTGTTAACTCTGAAGTTATCAAAAAGCCATATAGCGGATAATTTTCTTTTCTAAGGTGCCTGAAACACTATAGAAAAATTAATGGAAGACTTTTAAAATGCCTAATAATTCTGGTAATATTTTATGAGTGTGGGTTAAAAATTATTAGCATATTTTACATTTAAAATATATTTCAGGAAGATGATAAATAAAAAAACAGTAAGCTTTGTCATTTCAAAATATTGAAATGTCAACACTTCAAAGCATCTCAGTCTTTGACCTAAAATCTAATGTATTCATTAGATTATATATGTATAGTTATATATATATATATATATATAAAACTATACATACATATATGTATAGTTAATTGTTCTTTTAAATAAACTATTTCTTTCCATACAGAAAGCTGGATCTAATACTGTACACCAGTTTATGGATAAGATCTATTAGTGAAATACTGAACTTTGGAGCACAGTGAATAATAACAAACTCTAACCCATGGTGTCTTTGGTCTTCCAGGGTTCACTGATGTTTGTTGCCTTCTCATTTACTATTCAATATAAGATCCACCATGATCACAAGAATATTTCCTATATCAAATGCTCTGCTGTTATTTACATGTTTTGCTCAAATTTATTTGCATTCCCTCATAAACATGCTCTTGTACCCAATTAACACTTTTTTCATCCTCAGTATGCTTTGAGAAGTCTCTCTTTTTGACTCTGCCAGCTTATTGACTAACATGCCTAATCTTTCCCTTCTCAACTTGATTTATTTTTCTTCTCTTTCCACTTCTTCTCCTACAGTATTTCAATATTTTCTTCCTACAGTGGTGCTTTTGAAATATTTTCAATCTTGAATTTCAGTTATATAAAAGCAATTACATTTTCAGCATTTCTCTAGGAACTGAAAATGCACTGCATTTATATTACAGTATTACAAGATTTCAAATATTTCAAAAGCATTATAGCTAGAAAAAAGTGCTGAAATGCTGTTAGTACAGTTATACTTATGGCAGTGTAATAGATAGCTCCCCAGAAATCCATTTTCCTTTATTTTTATTTAAAAAATTATGTTTCCTTATAGTCACAGTCTAAGACAGCAAAGGTATACTGTGATAAAAACATTAAATGTGTTCTGTATATAATGAAATGTCCAGTTTGGAAATATAGAATTACTGGATACACAGACAGTTTAGGTACATTTTTGCTTTTTCCTATACTATGATCAGTATTTCTGTGAATGGAAAAGGAAGAACATTTACCTGGTATTTTCTCCTAGGAACTGGGTTTTAGAAAAAAATCTACTCCATATACAGCCTGGTTTATTAAAAAAAAAAAAATTACCTTCCCAAGGTATTGCTTATGAGTCCTGCAACTTAAGCATAAATTATTATTTTTTTTAAATATACCACACATCACTGTCAGCAGAACTAAACTTCTAACTCCTTGACAAAGACGGCAGGTGATTATTTTTTTCATGCCTATATTTGTGAGGAACTCAAAGGAATTTTGTTGATGATGATTCATCATCTTACTACATTTTTTTAAGGAAGAGTGTAGACTAGACAAAAATAAATTGCTGTCTTGAAAAGTCTCAGCTAAAGTGAGAAACTGTATGACAGAGAGAAAAGTTGTATGTTAACAAAGTTATATGTTTAATTATTACATGGTTTGTTTTCCAGGTTTTCCAGACAATATTGTTTAATAAAAAAGCTCTGGCAATGCAGGAAATTGCAAATCAAATCAGGCACCTTTACAAAATAATGGGTATAGATAAACCAAGGAGTTTAAATAATGACCCATCCGAGCTCAGGAAATAAAAGCTAGGATTACATGCTCTAGGTTCAAAGTTGTAGAGGGATTAAAAGTGTCATATTAAGAGCAATGAAGAATCTGAGTGTCATATTAAGAGCAATGAAGAATGTGTATTTCATACTCACTATGCCCAGGATGGCCTCCAGCCATCACATCACCCACGAGTCCTTTCCTGTCCGCAAGAAACAGGTCCAGCCTTTCCCAATGGGCTCACACACCAGCTGTGGCAGGAAGTTTTCTTCCACACACTTCAGAGGCCTCCCAGCTGTTCTCCTCTCTGCTCTGTTGCATTTCCAGTATACATCTAGTAAGGTCTTTCTCCAACAGACCTCCACGCTTCAGAGCTAATTCATTCTACAGTGTGAAGAGGAAGATCCTACAGTTCATTCCTTGGGTACACTCTCAAACATCTTGTAGATTTTCCAATGTTTCATTACCACTACCTTTTTTTACAGAAGTACAATCACTTTGATCACGCATCTAAATTCCATTAGTCTGACTCTTAATCTATTACAGTGTGCTGTAATCAAAATTTTTGATCCTTTATTTACTATCTAGATTATCAAGAACTAAGGCAATGTAAATTCAGTTAATTATAGATTAAATTAATATCCAAGTCGTACATAAAATTGTGTAAATAATGAAGAAAACCCCTTCATTTCAATCCTATTTCTCCAATGCCACAAAGAAATAGCTACTTATTGTTGCTAGCATAAGTGTTTGACAAATCTCAGTGGCACTATTCTTGAAGGATCATCAAGCAAAATACACAAACACAAAATAGATATTGTAGGTATTAACTGATTTTTTTACATAAACTAGGAAAAGACTGGACATTTATAGTGCTCCTGCTAATCCATCTGTAGATATTTCATGATTTGGAGTTCAATAATTATAAAATATGCATTTTGAACTACAAATTCCTTATTAAGTTTACTATATTTTTAAATGAAGAAAGCAATTCTTTTTTATGGAAATTTTATAAGTTATGATCTGGTGTTTCATTTAATATTTTAATCTCTGAAATCAGTAATAAAAAATAGAATTAAAAAATTATGAAATCTAAAATCTTTATTTTACAGCTTGAGGCAAAAATAGAAAGATATTGTCATTTCTGTGATTCGCTTCTGTAAGCATTTAAGACCACAGAAGAAAAATATAAAAAAGAGTTAGAAAAAAAAATTACAAGAGTTTACCTATCTTGTAAACTTTATTGAAATAACCAAGTCTTAAGATTTTACTTCTGCATTTATATTAATTAATATTATTTTAAAGAAATTCTGGTGTTAAATGACACTTTTTAATTGTTGATAAAAAAAGCAGTCTGTGTACTCCTTTACTTTGTGTTGGTATGAGAATAATAAACCTTGACACTAGCAACATAAACTTATTCTGATATGGTTTTGTAAATGACAGAAAGGTTTTTTACAATACTTGCATGTTTCATTAAAAAAAGTCTGCACTTCTCCAAATCGTGAAAGATCTACTTCAGGCTTCTATCACTGCCTGTCACTTTCTAAATGAAGATGTAGTAGTATAAAATACAAAAAAGTGAAATGATCAAAGCTTAGCTGCTAGTACAACAAATGCCAACTAACAAGACTATTAATACTTTTAAAGTTCATCTTTGACAGAAAATTCCTTTTCTGGCCATCTCTGCTAGTATTTCTCTCATAATGTGTAACTACTGCAAGTAACTGCAAACCTAAATTGTGAGCTGTTTTAATTATGTGACGCAGGAGTCTATATGCTCTTGTTAAAAGACAAAGACATAATTTCTTTCTGGTTGCCAAATTCTTTGGCTTTCCTACCTGTGCTTACATCTAGTCTAAGGTTTGACAGGTTGTTTTTCATCTGGGCATGTGCCTGCCTTACATTTGGATGTCACATCTGTGGTAGCACTGCAAGATCCTAACTTACACCTATGAGCCTTTCTGGGATCATATTAGGAAATCTTACCTCTGTGAGACCTTTTATTAGAAAAACTTGGAGATCAAATACTATATCTTTAAACTGATACTTGCCCTTCAATGGAAAAGGTTTTATTCTTCTCCTATGATTTTAGTCATAGATAGAAACCTTCTATACCATATATTATTGAATTTTTGTTCAATGCTCTCTGGCCATGGGTAATCAGCCATTCCAATTCTACATTCCTGGGCACAAGAAAGAAAACAATCTATTTTTACTCAGTTGCATATTATGAATACATAGCATTGTTCAGGAAGAGGGAACCAGTGACAGATCAGATAACATGATAGTCAGGAAGCTACTGAAATCTGCTTTAGCTAAGGATTGATGACACTACTTAATGCTTATGGAGCTGCAGCAAGCATTAATTAACTCCATTAGCTCCAGCATGAGGCAATGCTTCTTTAGAATACATCATGTCCCTTTGATTAAGATACCTGCTTAAGAGGTATGAGAAACGATCACAAATTCACTTTCTTCCTGCTTCAGGACAAAGATTTGAACTTTGATTCCTTAACTCACAAGTGAAGCTTTTATACACCAGGGTCTCAAGTTTCTTGCAGAAGAACTCTCTTTGCTGGAGCTATTCCAATATCTATAAAATACTTTAATAGTCCTATACAAATGAAATGGCTCCATCCTTTGATAGCATGTTTACTACAAGACCTAATCACTTTCTGGATAGCTCCATCTGGATGGCTATCTACCTACTCAAGACCAATTCTATCCTGTCATCTGTTAAGTATCAATCAAAGTCATCTGCTATCAGACCCAGGGGGTATATAAACACCCAGCTGATTCCAAAGGACATTAGGATATGAGGAAACTGTTATCTAGTTTCTGCTCCAATGAAGGTAGAGAACTCTTTCCCAACTCAAAGAAACCAGCTTTTTTTTTTCCCCAGCCAGATTAGTGATGTTTAAGAAAGTTTCTAAAGAGACAAATTCAGATCCAGATATTTGTGGGCGAAAATGACTGTCCTACCCTAGTGAATACTCTTAATACTCTTAATTCTATTTTTCCAGAGACAAGGAGAGGAGGAAAGCTCAGTTTATCTTGTCATGGAAAGGCAAGACTATGTCATCTTCAGTTTCCTTTTGACAATTTATATGAAGTAATTTCTTTCTTATGGAATAACATGTAGCTAAGAACTCTTTTTTCTCTTATTTCAGCAAGAAAAAAACCAAAAGAAAACTACCATTAAACCCAAATATTTTTGTTTATTTACTTTTCAGACTCATATCTATACTGAAAATACATTTTTTGTGACTATATGTTCACCCTAAATGAATGGGAAGCTAAACTATTCATTGGGAGAAAACTAAAACTGATAACTTCCCCTTCAATTTTAAGTAAAAAATGTATTTGGGTCAGTCTTCTTGCCTCATATATGATCTATTAGAAAGAGATTGTTTCCTTTCCTTTGCTAATGTTAGAACTAAATATAGGTTTTATAAAACTTGGGCACCATTTGGAACTTTGTACTTAGCTCATATTACAGATCTAACTGCACAGAAATAATGCTATGAATATAATTTCCATAAAAATCTATTTCGAAAAATAGAATCTTAGTTCAGTTTACATATCTTATTTTCACTGTGCTCTGATTTATGTAGGCTCTTCCTTAATTGGTTTTAAGCCTAGATACTAAAATACATTTTTAAGGTCATTTCTACTAACACTGAGAACAAGTTGCTGAATCAAGTTTAATATCACTCTTATCCTATGTTTGCCATCTGGTTTTGTGTTCTTTGTTTGCTTAATTGGTTTCTTGATGAAAGTTCACTGTTCAGATTTCTAGAAAGTGAAAATTCATATCACTGAATGTATTAAAACATAGATTGCTGCAGAGCATTTCAGGAATGCCTATCTTTTGACATGGACTCATACTGCAATAGGCTTTCCAATTATTTTGAAGTTATTGTTAGTATGAAAAGGAAATTATTAAAATGATCAGCAGCTCAAGATCTACTTTTATTTGCTCCTATATCATCAACTCTCTACTGCATTTTAACTTTTAAATGTGTGGTTAGCAGTCCTTTAAAAATGGGTAACTTATAAATCAAAATCTTTGTAGGAGCTCTTGCTCATGCCTTCCATCAGTAGTCAATATGCACTGTTGAAAACTTCTGTATTGCTAGAAATGCAGTTGCAATTATAATGGCAGATGCTTTTCAACTTCACTATTGTAAACTTAGAATAGTATCTTATTTAATTCTATTAATGTAAATATTATTCTTCATAAAAAAAGTTAGTATCTCTAGGAAAAAATCATTCTGCAACACAGCTGCTTCAAACAATTCTATTTACTAGTGCACTTTCAGTTATAGCATATCCCTGCTAAAGCAGTTAGCTATAACTTGTATTTTCCACATAGCAGAAGATGAAAAGTCTAGATTTCAAACAGTTTTTTGCCTTTCTCCCTTTTCTACCCATCACTCAGTCAGCAAGGAATATTAAGGGTATTTTCTTTCAATCACCCCATACAGCTAACTTTGGAGTCAGAAAGCTTTAAGACATCCAAGGAAAATCTGCCTAACTTTCCTCTGGAAGAGCATCAGTGAGAGTTATGATCAAGTCCACAGGTTTGCCAGTTTTTTCCAGGCCTTATTTAGAATTCTTTCTGATACTTTAAATATAGTATTTCATGCAATGAAAATTCACAAAACATTTGGGAGCATATGGTCTTTCAATAGTATGTTAAGGAAATGCAACTAAGCCTCATTAACCATGTCAGGGTAAATATTTGTGGATGGTTTATGGACATCACAGGGAGTCTGACACATGAAATGGGACAAAGATAAATGGTCAGTCTGGGAGTTTAGAGATATACTCATATGGAGCCCATAGTTTGCAGAAGTGTGTTATATGGTAAGGTAATAAAAGTGTGAAATCTAGTAACCTGGAAGTATTTCACATAAACTGTATGTGCCCTACTGTTTGTTACAGCAGATTCTGCCAGTGGGGATTTTTTTCAGTCATTCTAGCATTCTCAAACAAATCTTCATAACTACACTATGTGATTGGTTGGTGCTATTTTTATATAAGGGAAGAAATTACTTGAGATCAGTTGTGGAATTGTTCCTCATTCAGGAACAATTAAAAGCAACTGAATAAGTAATCTATACTAGTAGACTCAGGAACTAGACAGATGCCTTTTTAACCTGTGAAAGATGCTTCATCTTTTATCTTAATGTTCTTGTTTTGTCCTCGCAAGTAGTATTGACAAAGGCTGTTGGTATGCAACAAGGATATTCTAACAATAACTTCTTTTTACTGCCAAAGTTATAAAAGCAGTAGGATGGACTTAGAAAAATCATTTTGCACTTCAATTAAAATAGGCTGCTGGGATATTGCTTACTCCATTTTCTATATCCATTGAGAAGAAAAAAGCTTTCCGAATTAATATAGACATGGGACACAGTATCTCAAAAAAAACCAAACCAAAACAAAACAAAAAAGAAAATCAATGCTGTAAAAAAAATAATGTAACAGCAATTTATTATTTTTTATTTCCATATTCCTAAAAAGAGGAACACACTATCTGATATATTTAAATAGTGTTTTCAGGAGAACCAGTAGGAAGTGTGATGGGACAGTGTAGCTAGGCACTAAAAAGCTTGAAGATTTCATTGCATAGTATTCATTATGAGTTTGGGCAGCCAAGTCCCAAATGGATTACAGTGCTTGCTTGATTTCTTGCTCAGTGCCACAGTCTTTGATCTGAATTGCCCAACATTTGCAATGCCTTTTCCTGTTCACCTGAAAAGCTGCCTAAGCTTGAGACCCACCATGATTTAGAAGCAAGAACTTATTTCAGAAGACGACAGGACCGGATCTGAAAGTAAAAGCATTTGTAGCTATTTAATTCTATAATATGAGTGTATGGGAGAGAGTTTCTCATTACTTTGAGTAGTTAGAGAACTCACTTCAAGAAATGAGAAAGCAAATCTTCCGGTTTCTGACAGTCATGAACCCTTCCTGAACTTCTACTGCCAATTCTGACATGAAACATAGAGAAGAGGGAAACAGGTGTCTATGGCATGTGAAGACCTCAACTAAGAAACCTATATAATGTTTTAGACTCCTATGTCTATTGCAGTTCATTTATTCCATAATCAGTTTATTGTATAACCACTTTAGTGAGTAATTAAAAGAATGTTAACAAGGGTGCAGGAGAAGACTGCAAGTTTCTATTGTCTTAACTGATGCTTACCTAAAAGGAAATGCTGTTATGCTGATCTTTTTGTCCCATGTCCCCTTCAGCAGACTTGGTTCCAGAGGTTTGTTACAGCAGTGGGAATGAGGTCATGGTCATCCCAGACTCTTCCTGGGACTTCCTCCATGCACTCTTCCAGGCAGTAGACTCTCTGACCTTCAGCCACAGCCAGAGTTGGAAATAGGTAACATTTTCTGTGCTGATATTACACCTGTATCCTTGTGTTCATTCACTGATTGCAGCTGTCATGAGCACAAGCAAACTAAGCATCACTAGCAAAATATCTGGTGTGTTCCACCAGATCTTCTAATTTCCTTATCTCCTTGATTGCCATAAATTACATTAACAGATAAAGCAGTTCTGGTGATAAGAGGTGAGAAAGGCATGAGGAATATTAAGAATTCTTAAAGTATCTCACTATGGTGAAAAAGCTTTGCTGAAGTTGGGATACTTCTCTTTTCACTTCCAAATATTCTTATTTTCTCAAAAACCCATTTAATAGTTGAACTTCTTGCCCACATTTGTATTTACTCAAGCATCTAGACCACTGCTCACTGCAACATGTTGCTAAAAAATAAACTGCCTGGACTCTATGAAAACCTACATTGTGTTTGTCTGATGAAAAATTCTACTTCTTTCATGAAAAACATTTTGCCTTTTCAATTGTGATGTTCCCTCAAAAATAGGAAGATCCAAGTTGGTTCTCTCATCCTACCAAAAAAAAATTAAAAAAAAAAAAAAGTTAAGTCTCCATTAAGTCTCCACTAATTATATGGTGCAGTCTGTTATAGGGAGATAAAAATGCAAAGCAAAGGGAAAACAAGTGAGTCTTTAATTTGACTTGAGTCTGGAAAAGTAGTGACATCCCTGTCAGGTTTGTGAAGGGAATTCTTTACTGAAAGTGATAACTAGTTGAATTAATAGCCATCCAGTATTGCCTGTTTAGACAACAGGAAAGAAAAAGAAGGGATTAGCAGGAGACGATTCTTCATGAATAATTTAACTGGCATAGGAGAAGAAATATACAGATTCACAGTCCAATCCTATATTGCTTGATCATTCAAAATTTTTACTGATTTCTGCCTGACTAAGGATTGCAGAGATGAGGTTTTTTTCATTTTTTCTTCTTTCCAGACTTCCACTTTAGACTACTGAAGATTGGTCTCTGTGGTTTCCACTTTTTTTTTCCTTTTAGATTCAGGTTACCATTTTCTATTTCAAGACTCAATTAAGCTGAAACATAGAATGCACTACAATTTCTTCAGTAGTTCTGGGAATACTGCTGACAAAAATATTCACTCAGCTATCACTCAGTGTCAGAATACAGTTTTTCTATTTAATTCCTTGAAAAGTGCCTTGGAACACCACAGTGATTGTTTCATCTAAATATACTGGAGATGGAGGAATCAGTTGGTCCTCAAGTCGCCTTGCAGTGCCATTGCATTCTGTTGGCAGAGAAACAGGAATGAACAGCAAGAACCATTATCTAGCTCTGTGCTATAAAATGCATCCTAAGAAGCTGGTACAGTTTGTGGATTAACTTCCTGTGATAGCCACTCTAAAGAAATAAAGATTTAGGGAATTATAGAAGCTAAAATCCTGCCTAAAAAGAAAAGTAAATAAAACCCAAACTTTGGCCAACTTTTCCCACCTAATTAATTGGAGTTTCTGCAAATTTAAAGCTATCATTCTAAGAAAATAACCTAATTTTCGAGAAACAAAATAAGGCCAAATAATGGCAGTAGATTATAAAATTTAATAGAACATACTTGTTTTAAAAATAAGCATACATTAAAGGCAACTGGACATTTGAAGTTCTGAACACAAAATTTATATTGCAAAATATAGCTGTAAGTGAAGTAAAATAGATTCCAAAGAAGGTAAGAAGGTTTAAGTTTAGTTTAGCCACTGCTTCCAGGTCACAGGCAGGCTAGTTCACAATGTCTAAAAAGAACTTGTAAGGAGACAAGGTAGTTGTACAAGTACACTGCAACACAAATCATGTGCTTCATTTTGGCACATGACATGATCTAACATTTTTTGTGGAATTCACTGTGGCACAAAACAGTCATGGAACTTGGATTCTAAGCTAATGTGAAGGGAAAAGAGGTTTTGTTGTTTGGGTTTTTCATTCCATTTACCAGTAAAAATACAAGTCACAGCACTTCTCCATATGACCCCTGGTAGCAAACAAAATATCTTTTGCTTTCACGTAAGTGCAGTGAAGGGGAGGAAGATGTTTTCTGTGCTTTTACAATAATTCAGTAGTAAATTAATGACCTGCGTTCTCACTCAGTATCTGCAGCAGGAACTTTAAAGGCCTTATTGAGAAACAGGAAATAACAATGAGAAAGGAATACTGACCCAGTGGTTTTGCGGAAACTGGGGGAGAGAAAGTCAGAGAAAGGAAAGATGTACTAATCAGCTTTTACAGACAAATTAATTTAATTTCCTCTTTTAATATAAAAACACAATCCTTGCATATTCAGCTTATGTTTAGAGGACTTATTATTTTTTGTCTGGTTAAATTATATTTATCCTTAGATGCTTTTACTCACAGCTCCAGCCTCACTTGTGTGAATTCTTCTGCTTGGGATTTGTTTGATTGGGTTTTTGTTGTTTTGGGGGGAGGGGTGGGATTTGTTTGTTTGCTTTGTTTTGTTTTCTTTTTTTGTAGAAGATGTGTTGTGTTGTGTTTTGTTTTGCTTTGTTTTGTTTATGATGCTTTTCTTTTCGATGTGGGTTTATGGCTTTTGGGTTTTTTCCTAGTGTCTCAGACATTTGGCTAACAAAAGAAAAAGGCAGTTTTTCTTCTCAGCCTACAATTTGAAGCCTTCTCCTGATATAACTGTAGACTTAGAGGGGAAAAAGGAATGAAAAAATGCATGTATAAAATGGGTACCTCATTTACATATCTGTCACATCAAATTCACCCTTTTCTCCTCAGCTCCACAGTGTATCCCCACAACACCTCAAAACACACATGTTGCTTCAGGGCCTCCTTTTGCTCTGGACTCACACATGTCCATTAATCTCCTTTCTGATGATGGTTTCCTCATTCAGAACAGGTCCTAGAGCTGCAGCAATCAAGCTGCCACTCCAACTCTGACTTTCTTTCTGAGTGCTACTCAGAAAGAGTGCTTCCTTCTTCCTCTATTGAAATTGTCCATTTATCCAAATCATCTGATATATGTTCCCAAGGTCAGGCCTTATTGTGTCTGGTTCCAACAGCTCAGTCACACTAACTCTTTTCACCTCATCCATACTGCTGATTCTTTATCACTGACACCAGTGGTCAAAATGGATCTTCATTGCTCACAGGCAAGAACCACAGAGAAACAGCTCCCCCAAATGGTGCTGTAAACCTGAAGGATCCAACCTCACAGACATACATTCTTACCCCTCTGCAAACATGGAGACTAGAAATACAATCTCATCTGTCAAGGTCTAATATTTTCCATGGTTATGGACTTAAATTAACAATTCATGTTCATAACTAAATGCAGCGCTCATATTGTGTGCTCTTTCTAAGTAAGGAAACTGTCACAGATGTTGAGTTTCCTGCTTTTTCAGACATGTTCATATCGAGCCAGGGGAGAGCACAAGAAATACAAGCTGTATATTTGATTAAAAATATGCAGAAACTTCTTCAGTGGGACAAAAAGTATTTCCCAGAGGAAAAGACCTGCATTGCTGCTAATCTCAGTATTGTATGGTGGTCAGAAGAACAGTTTTCAGCAAAGAGACCATAGAGCACTTATGATATGCCAGAACATCTAATCATACCCCATGGAGGCACTGTGTAAGAAACAGTAAAATACTTTGGATTTCCTTGTGAACTGCTTAGCTACCTCCTTATTTCAATCATGTAGCTACTAGATTTCTTCTTTCTTTAAAGGAATAAAATGGATTAAATCCTAATAGTAAAGACAGTTCTGCGTCTTGCAAAATTCACTTCTTGGAGGGAAGAGTTTAACGTTGCATGAGAAAATTGATCTTGAGAAAAACATGCATATGTGTGCTTCAACCTTATATTACGCTGCAATGTGTTGTGCTATGTGGCTTGCATGTTCAAAAGATCAAGAGATTTTGCTTTAAAGGCTTAACAAAGCTCTTTTTCAAGGCTAAAGATTGCATGTTTCATGACTCCTTGCTCTACTACTTCAAGCTTTCTTAGATGAAAGTAAAACTGTTAGGCCAATAAAGGTGGAAAGTCTGTTTGGACAGATATTGTGTTTCTTGCTTTGTTCTTTTGTTCATTGTCAGTAGAAGAAAATAGCTAATAGCCTTGAACTTTTCAACCTCTGAAGGATGAAACTAAGATTCGTGTAACTCTTCAGCACCTGAGTCATTCTTCTTTTCTTTGCTACCAAGGGCAGTCATTACAGCTCCTCCCCATCTCTTTCTCTCTTTGCTGCATCTTTGTTAAACTGTCAAGGATGTTTGAAAGCAATATAGTTCTCCTTTTTTCTAACTTCAAAGTTTGCCTGTAGATTGATAACAGACTTCTTATTGATCTCTTCTGCACCAACACAATTCTTGCTTCTTTGTAAATACAACACAAGAGAGTACCGTACAGTGACAGACAGTTAACCAATATATACTTCTTTCAAACTAATATTTCTTTCATCCTTTTAATCAGGAGTGGGCAACAGAAGTTCACTTTTTAAGTAAAAATTTTTAAGCAGAAGAATAGCATCTTCAAATGTATCAAGCATTAAATCTTTTTTTCCCAGATATCAAATGACATGGATGGTTTCTCAGTTATGATAACTGCTACAAACTGCAATCTCTCTTTCCCTTCAGTTCCTCATGCTGTTCTAGGGGCCTAATCAAAAGTTGTTGATTTTTTGTGGGTTAGAAATAAGTTTGATACATCAAGTGGAGTGATATCTCCTGTGCCAGCTTTGTTCTTGTGAGAGCAAAAGAGCAAAAAGAGCTCTGCTTAGCTCTTGTGAGACCTCATCTGGAGAGCTGTGTCCAGGTCTGGGCTCCTCAGCAGAAGAAAAATGTGCACCTGCTAGGGCAGGTCCAGAGGAGGGCATAGAGATGTTCAGAGGGCTGGGGCACAACTCTCATGATGACAGACTGAGAGAGCTGGGGTTGTTTAGCCTGGCAAAGAGAACACTTGGGGAAGACCTTGCATAAGGGGACATATAAAAGGGAGGGAAAGGGACTTTTTATATGGGCAGATAGTGGCTTAACAATGGCTTTAAAGTAAAAGGGGGGAGATTTATATTAGATATTATGAAGTAATTCTTTACTCAGAGGGTACTGAGGCACTGGAACAGATTGTATAGAGAAGTTGTGGATGCCCCACCCCTTGAAGTTTTTGAGGCCAGTTTAGATGGAGTCCTGAGCAACTTGATGTAGTGAAAGGTGCCCCTGCTCTCATGGCAGAGGGATTGGAACTAGATGATCTTTAAGGTCCCTTCCAATCCAAATCATTCAATGATTGTTTATAAGGTAAGGTTGTCTGCATGGGTGCTTGACTTTGGATGTAGAGGCAAGACAGAGAACAGTATTAAAGATGGCATTACCGTGCCTTACTTTTAAGCACTCATGTAGAAGAGAATAATTTAAAGGTGACATGGATCCACAAGTGATTTGAAAAATATGTCAGATAAATTAGTCACCTGAGAATAGAATTCAAAAGATCTATTAGATAAGCCAGGTAACAGTCATCTTCAAAGACAGCATCTGCAATGCACTGCTGGACTTCAGAGCTGGAGCCCTGCAGTTTTCCCTGGTTTGGTCTCTACAGCTCTCTGACAGCTCCTTCTGTTTTTGTCTGTGTCTCAAATCTCATTAATTTTGCACTGTCCTCACAAGGGACAACAGGATGGATTAAGAGCATCTTACCCTCTTCCCTCAATGTCACTGTGCCAATGACTTAATAGTTAGAGCACTTTTCTGATTCACCATCAGTCATGAGCCTTCTCAACTTTGAAGCCTGCTTCCTAAATTTTCCAAACACTAGATTATTGTAGAAAAGACCACCTCTTTCTGATACATATTTGTTGCTCATATTGACCAGCAAGATTTAATCTTGACTGTCAGAACATTCTGTATTATTCTGTCTGTTGTAGGATCACTAACAGGTTGAGGTGACATCATATTCCAAATAAGTGTTAAGTTATTTTTAGAGAGATTAATTTCAGAGTTACTGCATTTCCAAAGTGATGTTGTTTTCTCCCTGTCTAGCCTTCATCAAGTGACAGTAGGGTTCGTATGCATTATTCTCTTGTCCGAGTTTGCACAAATCACAGTTTTTACAAACACAAGCTTCTATGGATCATAATTTTGACATTTTTGAAATGTACTCTATCAATATTGAGGACTATTGTTTCCAAAAAGATTTTTTTTTTCTTAATACTTAATAAGGAAATTCAAATAGAGGTTGACATATTTTGTTTACTGTCTGGGCAGAGGAAGACTCCATCTGTCGAAGCCAATGGACATCAGCCATTCTGAAAATTATTCACTGATAGTCCATAAACCTTTAGAGCCCTATTGTGAACTACTGTCCTGATAAACTTATTACTTCATTAAACTCTTGAGAGAAAGGACTAGCAGGTTTCAATCTAAATGTAATCTAGAAGACATTAACTTCCAGGAAAATGCATCAAATTCTGAAATTCAAGTGTTTAAAAGATCCTGCCTGTCTTCCAGTATTTCACACACATGCTATCAGGTAGTGTAGATAAAGTTGCAGAATCAATGTGGATTTATACCCCACAGTCAAGTGTTGCAAAAACTATGAAAAGGCAGAAGGTATTATAAAAAATCATGTCCATTGAAGCCCAAAGTCATATAAAACAGGCATGATAGTGAAATCACAGGCACAGGAAAAACCTTTAAGTGTTACCGTTACAGTGTATAGCAATATTGGGATATCAAGTGTGATTATCAATGTCACAAATAAGTGTTCAATCACAGTGCTTTAGTAAGCTATTAATTTGTATAATTACTATTAATATGTTTTATATTCCTATATAATTCACTTTTTTTTTCATTTTTAGGACAATATTTTTGTAAATGCAAAGTCTTAATGAAACAGCTTTGAAAAGGGAGGAGTTCTTTCTCAAATATTGAATGTACCCTCAAAAAGCTGAAGTAACTTTTGAAGTTACTTCAGAATAAAACAGGTAATAAAAACTCTAAAATAAAAAGTTTCTATCGCTATGATCAGTCACAAATGGCACCTTAGAAACAAAATAATTTTTATTAATAACTATTTATTATTTAATTGCTATACTTTATTATATTTGATTATTTTTATTATTGTATATATTTTAAATCTTAATACCTTTATTGATTTAATTTTTTTAAAACTTGTATTTAGCTTTGTATTATTTATTACGCAGTCTCATTTTACTTCTCCTCCCCTTTTTGCATTTTCTCTTTTAAGTAAAGTACTTCAGTTTCAGATATTAGCTATTTTCTGGAGGTGTCAGTTTCTTTTCCAATGATAGAGTCTGGAAGATCAAGTTTGTAATGCTAATGTTCCCACTCAACAGCTAATGTTGTCCCATGAAATCCTGACCTTTTTGCTTCAGGCCACTTTCCATGGGGCTGTTCTACTCTATGTCTGTTTGCAAATGGCTGCACCTAGTGACCAGTGCTTTTTACAAGTAATTTAGGCTCCTCAGCCATTGAAAATTCAGCCTTAGTACAAAAGAGACTCAAGTAGAGTATAATTTTAAAGAGGTTTTTGGATTTTAAATAGTTTTTATTAAAATTTCATCTCTTAATATCAAAAGAAGCTAGTACTGCATTCTATATGACCTAAAGCAAGTTCTTGCCAATGAATAGATTATGACAAAATAATTGTATTTGATTACTGTGTCTGAATTTGTTCCATATGGAAGAGGCTGATAGATTATTATTTCATGACAGATCTTTCCATATCCAGAATTCTTGTATGAACGCATACTATCTTTCTTCTCTGGTTGTCCTTCTTTTAAATAGCAAAAACTTTTGGCTAGCTATGAAAGACCTTGAATACTTGTTAAACATTTACAAACAGACCTCTCTGGAACTGTTTTAGAAAGGTCCCAGAAAATAGCAGTCCTAGGTATGCTCAATAAAACTCACATTCCTCACTGTGATGGCATGACAAATGATTCAGTACTAAGAAAGGGGCTAGTCAAGGCCATAAAACATCAAAAAGGTAGAAAGCACTGAGATGGACGTGTATGAATTACACTGATTCATGAATGCTACGTTGCCCTTGGGCAATGCTACCTCATGCAGCCAGCACTTATGCAGCTAATTAACTTTATGAAGGTAATTATTTTCAGAAGGATGAACTGTTCTTGAACAATTCCTCCAATACTGGATATGCAAGACTTTTCTTCAGACCCTGACATAAATTCCTCATTTGCAATTTTTCAATTCTTCAAAAAATAATTATTCATATAGTTGTAATATAAAACATATATACATATGAGTTTTTTGGTTTTGTTGTTTTTTTTTTTTAAACTAGGAGTGAGGTAAGAATATTCTCATTCCATTCTGAGGTGTCTAAAAAATCTAAATTAGGGATTTCAAACTTTTTCACAGCTTAGTTAAAGGACTTTGCAATAACAATATATTCACTGTATATAATAATTGAAATAATAATAATAAACAATAATATTGTCACAGGTTGAGTCATATCCCAGATTGATCTACCTTGCTAAGAAACTAACACCAAGTATTTGAAGAGTTGAGAAATGAAGATAAAAAAAATTCACATCGTTTTATATCTAAGAAATTGAGGTGGTCACAGCAGCAATGATTCCGTGCCCTAATCAGCAGATTAAAGAGTCATATTCCAGTTTCCTCTCTTTTTTCATTCTTTTTTCATTTTTCTTTTGTCTTCTCTTCCCTTATATTTTCAAACAACTTGCAACTATTTATTGCACAGTGGAGCAGTTTTATCAGGGGAAGAAAAAGTATTGTGCCACAGAGGTTATTGTCTGGTGAGGTCATTCAATGGTACACATGTGAAGGAATTGCTTTGAGTGGAGAGGACACTTGAGTCAGTGTTCCTGATATCCCTCTTGAGCTATTGAGTGATCTAGCCAAAAAGTGATTATTCAAAATGAAAATCCACAAATGCCAAAGGAATGTCTGGGATGTTTTTAATGAGGCTTCTTTGAGGAAATTTATCAGAAAAATCCATGTAAGTTATGGAAAATAATGCCTGACTTTTGATGACTTCTTCCTTTGGGATCAGTTCTGAGTGGTTCATTATTCTCAAGTCTGGGTCACTTTTCTGTGTAAAGAGTTTTTATCAAAACGAAATATGGCAAATACATATTGCAAAAATATTCCTGACATTACTGAGGCAGGAATCCAAAGAGTCCATGAAAGGGTTCTTCATAGAAAATATGGAGACATGAAATTGGTAACCTGCTATCAGCCACCACACGAGTTTTGAAGAGGCAACTTTATTGGCATCTCACAGCATTTATCTTTTTATACCTCTTCTTCCATTGAAAAATTCATTCATCTTCTCCAATTAGAAATTAATGTCTAGAATTCCCTTGAGACTTTCTCTCTTCTCATTGATTATTAATTATTCTGTGAAATTTCAGGAGAGTATAAGAACAGTCTTCCTGCATAATGTCATTAGTCAACACACCTCAGTTATATTTTTTTGCACATTGTCTGAAGCTCTGGAATATTGTTGTATGGTGATTCATAAATTTACCTAAGCAGCTATAGTTGGAAGCAATCAATCCTGTGGCTTAGCATTGCATGTAATAAAACCTGAGCAATTGTAATCCTTTCTATATAGGTAATGAAAGGTATAAATTTGTTATAAATGTAAAATATTTATAAGTCAGAAGAAAACTGGAAGCTCATCTAATCTCTCTGGCTAATAGATATAGAGTTTATGATTTTCAATGTACTGTAGAAACATCCTCATTCTTAGAAAGTTAACTACTGCTAAAGATTATTCTAGTAATAAAGATGGGCAGTAGTTTTCTATATCCTGTCTTCAGCACACCGGTGCAGGAGAACTGGAAATGCACTAAGAACCATCACTAAGGAGAAGATGAAAAGAACAAACTGCATAGCTATTTCAGCAGGGCTAGCATTTTTAAATCAGTGCACCCTTCACTAGAAATGCCTACTTGGAAATTCCCCCTTAAACCTCTGTATAGTGACTCATTTGCAACCCACAGAAATCAAAATTACTCTAGAGTTTCCTAACTTTAACCAGAAGCAGCAGAGTGGCAGAGTGAAAAGGGAAATTTGGCAAGCAAATAATCTCTATATTTATGCTCAGTGAACCACTGTTCTGTATGAAAAGGATGTAAACTGAATATCTAGTCTGATCACTGTGTCAACAAATTTCTCTGCTAACCAGCTATAGTATACTTCAGATATTCTTGAAATTTTGATCCACTAAAATTCTGCATGTGGTTTTAGAGTACTTAAGCCAAGTAATGAAAGATTTAACTGTACAGCACACGACACAGATTAACCTGCTTCCATATTTCTGTTTTTAGCAAGCACAATATTTAATATAGGTTCATGTGAGTACGTGAAAAAAACCATAAGAAAAATAATTGTCCATGCTTGACAACAAAGTGCAAAGAACAGCCAGCTAATGAGGCTCTACATCTTTAGTGAAACAATGAAAAGATTCCCCATCAGTATATTTCTACTTAACTTTTTTTTTTTTCCCTCATCTCCTTCAGGCACATAGGACCAGATGAAAAATAGCATAAGAAAATTCTTGTCTCAAGTCTCAGACAGTCCAACTCACATCTGAATTTAAATTGTCTGATTAAACACTGTTTGTCCATTTTTTACAAAACTGCTTGAGATTTCCCAAATCCATTTAGAATTTTTCTGTGTGTCCTGTGCTAGTGAACTGATCTCGTTGACATATAAGCCTGAGTGCTCATGTGAGCCCCAAAACTAATGTTTTCAACCTTGTGAATGATAGACACCCTGTGAAAGCCAGAGAATGGTTATTAATTGAGAGAATGAAAGAGGAAAAATCACTGTAAGACATTTCCTGCACAGTCTATTAATACGTAGTAGTCTCTAATTTATTTTTAATTGAAATGTTAAAAAAAAAAAAAATCTTACCCTTGTTTCTTCTACCCCAATATATCTCTACATGTTGAATGCTCTAGCCACCATAGTACTGACTGTGTATTTACAATGCATACACAAAGTCTAAGTGAAAAAGTACCAGTGGAAAGAGAATAAAGAGGAAAAGAAGAAAGTCACTCTTAAGGGGGGACAGTAGTAAAGTCCTTCTTTTTTACTAGGATCTCAAGAGAAGAGATCTTCCAGTCTTTCTGACTGCAGAATGACACTTTAGAGTGTCTTGAGCAACACAGATAAAAGAAAGACACCTTTAGTGCTTTGATTTATTCAGGAGTATCACTAGCTGAAAAGGCTGAAGTGTCACAGATCTCCATTTTCATGTGGATCGACACAAAAAATGTACATTTCAGAAACTGGCTGTTGTCTATGCTAGAAGAATGCTTAATTTCACAGGATAGAGGTGGAGAAATCTCTCTTCCAAAATGTCAACAGGATCCTTTTCCTGATCCCAGATTTTCATCCCTGTCTCTAGTGATGACACCTTGTTGCTTAAATTACCCTATCTAAAAATGTGTATAATTAACAAGAAAGTTATTTTGGCAATATTCCTTTGTATATTAAAAATGAAATTGTTGAATTTTATTAAAGAAATTACAGTGTCCTCTTTGTAGTAGTAGCTTAAATAAAGTATTGTGACTGGACGTTTATTTTTTTCAACAGGGAGTCTTATGTCGTCTAAAAAAGGGAAAAAACTGGGCTAAACAATGACATAAAAAGTTATGTAAAGGAATACCCAATTATATTTTACTTAAAGATGAGGAAATACTTTGTGATAATAACACGTTACTGTCTACCTTTTCTTGGTAAAATTTCATACATGCTAGTTTACAAAGGGTTATCTCTTGTGGGATTTCCTCAATAGAAAGCTAGTCTGACATTATCCCCAGCAGTAGTTCCATGAAGAAATAAGTGTGCAGGGAAGGTGGTAAATCAGTCCAAGTTCTCACAATGTTACCTTCCTGCATAATTCTAGAGGATTTAAAAACGGCTCAGGTTTTACAGCCATAGATATTGCAGAACAGGGAGGAAATGTTCAGAATTGCCTCAGGGAATTATCCTTACTTGTAAGAGAACATAGAGGCCCTCACTGAAGTGAGGTGGATTTCTGATGGCTAAATCCAAGCATGCTATCTTAATACCTCTCTGCTCAACAAAGTGTTGTTTTCCTTTTTCTGCTTTAGCTCAGAAATTAGGCTGTTCACACAGGACATAGCAGATCTCAGTCACAAGGGCCTAATGGAAATCTGCCCCAGACTTCAGTCCCATAAAGGGGTTTACTCTTCCTTCCCAGTCACTCCTGGGACCCCCATCCCTAACCATACACCCAGAGCCCCTGCCAGCCTGGGACCATCAGGCTCAGTGATGCTGTAGGAACGCTTGGGTGCTGCTCCAGCTTCCTGAACAGGGCTCTGTAAGTAGCTCTTCTCCTGCAGGGATCCTGGGACATGCATCATAGCATGCTCTGCCCTACCTACAACCCTCTCCCTGGGGCAGACCTTGGATGAACATTGCAGGCTGATCTCCAGCCTGATCAGGACCATCCTTGCCCTCTGTGTCCAGACCTTGTGGAACTACACATATTGCTGAGGGCATGGCCAGCCTCACCTCACTGTCCCTTGACAGAATGAAACCTAAATGTTATTCTATGGCTTGTCCCCCCCAAGAGCCATGTGCTGGGTTTCTTTCTTTGTGTGAATTTATCAATCTGCAGCCCCAGCTACTGAAACTGTACCTCTGCAAAATGAATTTAAGTTTCATCAGACCAAAGAACCTACTGGTGAGGAGATATCTGACCTCCAAACTTTGCTCTAAAATCTTTTTTGTATTTCACAAGAAATAGTCCTGAATAAAATGGATTAACTGTCTTTTATGTATATCTTGATATTGGCAGCTTCCTTCATTTCACAGGGAAAGTTTAAGAAACATTTCTCACTCTTTTTTTCCTTGTCCTTTGCTTTTCCTCTATCCCATATAATCTTTTCTGTATAGAATCAAGAAGATGAGATACACTCCCTGCTGTTGTAAATAAACTATCTTGTTGATTATTGCATTTGCCAAGGAGATAAGAGATGAGAGCTTATATTCCCTGAGACAGAAACTGGCACTGACCCTAGGTCTCTCCTGTTCTGGAGAAATGACTTAGCCAGTGAGGTATTTTATAAAAACAAGAAAGCAGTACAGCATCATCACTGACAGTGCTTTAAAGAAGGTCATCCTGCTTTGTTTCTGTGAAAAAATTAGTACTAAAACTAAGAAAGACTATGGATTTATTTTGCTCCTGATTGACTCTACAGTCTATGAAAATGCCATGTCTGAGGCTTTTCCTTTGATTAAGACATAATGTTCCAATATTAGAGCATAGTAAAAAAGGAAAAAAAAAAGAAAAAGAAGTAGAGTTTAAGCTAAAATCTTTTTCCTCAATCACAACAATTTTAGAGTCTCTAGTATTTTACCATCCAGTTTTTAAAAGGTAAGAAAAGTTGGGAGGCATGGTTGGGAAGGCACAGGTTAAATATGTATTAGTAACTAAAAAAGGCTAAAAATTAAAAAAATTAAAACTTAAATCAATCAATTTAAGTTTTTAATTAAATTAAAAATTAAAAATTAAAACCAAAAATTATTCTGTGGCCCTGAGGGGAAATGGAAGGGTAAGGTTCACATTCATATATTTTTTCCTCTTTCTTACCAGAATGGTTTGAGCTTGTTCATACTTCCTTGTTAACCCAGTTCTTGATTTGTGATATATTGTTTGAACTTGTGCCTGGGCTCTGGCTGGGAAGCAGTTCTCTTGTGTAAAATTTTTGCTAAGTTCTATTGCAACAGATATAGTCATTGACCAGTGTGGAGCCCTTGCTCAATTTCAGATCTAGCCATTGAGAATCTACACACTAACAATACGTTCTGTAAGAAATAAGGTTAAAATAATAAATGTAATAATTAAATAGATTTTAAATCTGGCAAAGTCTGCTTCTTAGAGAGACATATGGAATCATATTGTAACAAAGCTCCTGATTTTACTGAATAACACACAATTTCACCTCTCAGAAGTGGGATTTATCACCTTATCCTTTATATTTCTCTGTTAATAGTTCTATAATTTTTTTCCACTCAAAACAATGTTGAGAGCAACATTGTTGTTTGTATGTAGATTCAAGAACCTCTTATTATCTCAATTTAAGCTTTAACAGCGTAACAAAAATACAGCAAACACTAATACTTCTAATCCAAAGTTTCTTAAAACTTTTATTTCAGGATATTTACAATTCTTGTACAAAAATCTATCTGCCCTTTGTGCTCACACTTTTACTATCCCTCTGGGTGGTAAGAATGATAGGGTTAGTTTTCAAGAAAAATTAGAAGAATGAATGAGAAGGGGGTTCAGGGATGAGCCACTAAGTTCCCTTATTCTTTACCACAAGCTCCCTGACATTGATGGTGGAGATTTCTTCCACCTGTTCAGTCTGCTTGGAGTTATTTTCATGTGTTCTTAAAAAGACTTACTGACCTTTCTTTCCTTTTTAGCCCATATGTTCATTATGCAGCAATTCCTCCCTTTTCTTAGACCTATATCATGTATAGTTAGACCATTACAGAATCAGCATTAAGCTACATCAAAATAAGTCACTGCAGAAAAAGTGTAAAACTACAGGAGAAAGCCCTCCTGAGCCCTGCCTTACATGTCCATGCTTTGAAGTCACAGGTGAAACCAACCCACAGCTGCACAGGACAATTATCAGTACATCCCAAGGCCGAGATTAAATCATTGTGAAGCCTGCAGCCTATGGCTAAGAACATTAAATTGACTGACAGAAGTGGTCTTTCACTTAGAGATTATTAAAATTTTTTAAACTCCTTGCTCACTACAAATAGTGAGAAGGAGTGAAACAGAATTGCTACCAGCAGAAATTCAGGGACTAAGTGTTGGGTATACAATCCTTACGTCCAATTTTGTGTCTGCTTGTCACTTAGGGGCTTTAAAAGTTTAGAATTTTACTTACATCTATAAATAAGTACACCATTTATACATGGAAGAATATACAGCTGATGTCACACTGGATGGTTTTTGGGTTTTTTTCTGTTCTTTGTTTGGGTATTTTTCGGCGTTTTTTTAATTTGGATTTTTTTTCCTACCACAAGGCACAGTACTGAATGAAAAAAATTAGCAAGAAATAACCCATACTTGGGGGTAAGATTATGTGTCAGATGTCATTGAAATTAGTGGTCCTGATTCTGTATCAAATTGCAGAGAGCCAGATTAACTGCACTGGAACTTCTCTCTAAGAAATGAAAAATCATAGGAGAATTTGTTTTTATGGGAAAATTATTATGCATTCAGTGTTCCATGATGCAAATAAAATTTGCAGATAATTAATTATAATTTATTAGCATCCTTGATCAATGTTTACGCTGTCTATCTTTGACTGCCTTTCCCCTTAATATTGCACTGAGTATTGACTGTGTACAGATTATATAGTTTAATCCAACAGTTTCAAAATATTTTAGCTGTTACTGTGAGACAAAATAACAAAGCTGATAAATAATAGTCTCATAAACCAACAGCATCAGTATTGTGACTTCAGAGAACCAACTCGTTGTCCATTACTCCTTTGTTTGCAGCTGGTTTTTGGTGTTTTTAAACAAAAACTCAATAATCTCAGTATTATCAGCATTATTTTTCAGTATATGTGATGAATGCTTTCTTCATAGAGACACTAAGTACTTATGAGTGGGACAGAAGTGAGTTTTGTGTTTGTAATGTGATTCTATAATACAGCCTCTTTATTAAAATGTGATAAATACTAAATATTCCAAAAAGCCCACCTTAAAATCCTATGTATTTTGTCATTTAGATTTTTTTTAAGGTTCGCCAAAGTCTGAGATTTGAGCACCATATGGTATAAAAAAATCTTTAATGATTTCCACTGTTCTAATAATTTGCTACAGACCCAAATCACTCAATATTAGCAACAAACTACATACCCTATCCCTACCCCTGGTGTTGATCTGTAAGGCCTTGCATCAAAACTTCATGAAAATTCTTTCATATTAAAAAATGGAGCGGTGTAATTTCCAAATACTTCTGCAATTCTCCTTACAGTAAAATAAGGCAGAATTTTTACAAGAGAACAGATGACATTGTTGCAAAAGGGGGCATTCGGACAGTCCAAATGAAAGTAGAGGATTGAATGTTGGAAAGAGTATCCTGGCGGAAGAGTTGAAAACATACTACCTAAACTTCCATTAAAATGTAATGACAAGCAAGAACCCATTCCTCTAATTATTTTGTAGTAATTATAAACAATAGTCTGCCTACATTTAAAACATTGAAACTTATATATTTTTTTCTCATTTATCAAATAACTGAAAGGTACAGCTATGTGGATGGCTGCTATCCCTTTGTAAATATGTGAACTTGACCTCAATATTTGGAGTCTTCTTAGTACAATTGTAAAGTAAATATGGAAAAACTGAAAATACATGTGTCCTCATTTCCAAAAAAATCCTCACCTTTTTAACAGCCATACTTTTATAGCATCACAGATTTTCTTCTTATCCAAACTTTTCATATAAATGTGATCCCTTTCATATACACTGTCTGAGATAAAAACATGAAAAATTCACAATAGATCATTTAATCAAAGTTCTTAATTCTAGCAGAGATTAAGTGTAAAAAGTGTGATTCCTGGTTAAAAATGTGCAGTTGATGAGTTTAATCAATGCTCATAGGTGAAAGCAATATACCATTGGAGAGTAAAAATTCTGTAGGACAGTAGCAACAGAAGGTGGCTCAGTGGTCGCATTTGCACAGGTGGCATTAAAATATGTTCTGTGTCAACTATCTAAAACCTCAACCTGCTTTCATTGAAGCTGATGGCAAATTTCCCATTGAATTCAGTGGGGGCAAGAACAAAGTTCTTATTAAGCCTTCAGAGAAATTAATCTCCTCTTCAGTTCTCATGTAGTATACATATGCAGCCTATAGTTAGAAAATGTCATATAATTAGTGTTCAAGAAAAACACTTGCAAGAAAATAGTGCAAGAAAAAAACTTGCAAAAGTAGACACTAACTGAACATCTGATAAACTTAAAAATATTGATAGTCCTTGTTTTCTTTGAGCTTTTATGTTTCACAAACTGCTATTGACTATGTGAGTCATATGAGTTTAGTTCCAATTGTTAATATTATGCAAATCTATTTTATGTTGAGTAATGCAACAAATTTTATTTGGGATTTCTAAGTCTGTTAGAAGAGAAGACATGCTATTAGACATAATTAGAGAAGTAGAATAAATTATAAATTGTAAATTGAAAATTAAGATTGTATAAATATTTTCAGAGCTCAGTCCTAACTCTCAGTTTGTCCAATCACAACAGTAAACAAAACTTTTTTAGCAACAAGTACAAAAATGTATTATATCTGTAGCTATCTATATGTCATTTTTCTGAAGTATAATCCAATGGGATTTGGCATCATTCCATTGCTTTATTGTAAGTATTATTAATTATTTTTCTGTCATTTCACTAAACATTCAGATAGTTGCTGCTGCACACTTTGTGTGCTCTGCCATATCAGTTATTGTGGTTGATACCAAAGGGACTATCCTTCCGTTATAAACCATTTTTATAAAGTACATAGCTTTAATAATGTATGCTTTTATAGTTTTTGTTGTTAAACACTGCCAAGAGCAATGAGACTTAAGCTACAAGTGAGTTGTAAGTACGTGTTCTTTAGTCATAACTGTGGGGCAGCAGGGTTTCAAGCCTCTGCACACCAGTACGTATAAATAATTAATTATTTGGGTTGTCTGGGAACATTGCAGTCAGTCACCTGCATAAATTAATTAATGGATGGCTTGAGATAATGGATCAACTTGAAACCAGGTGACTGTTTGAACCTTCATAATAACATACTTGACTAAGAGTTACAGAAGCCCTTCAGATGGAAGCTTTGGACAGTTTGGCATCTCCTTCTCTGTCTAGTTCAGTTTGGATGCCTGTGTTGATTAACATTCTGTGTGGAGTCTTCAAAGGACTCACCCAGGTCACCTCTGCTACGGACATGATTGAATTGTGTCTAGGTCAGATACTTGTAGACAACAGAAACTCTTCCTGCAGAAATAGTTGCATAAGACACTTTTTCTATGTAGTAGTTTAGGAGATATTTTGTGTGCATTTTAAATGTATCAACAGTGAGGAATTGTGATAGTCACAGAAGATGACTGGAGATCTGATTCTCTGTGCAAGTATTACATCACAACAAGATTCCAATAAATCTTTTTTCTTGCTTTTTACACAGCAGTGTGTATCAGAGTGCAATAACACTATTAATGACTTAGTAACATAAGTAACAAGCACCTAATTACATTAAGATTCTTGAAATATTCTTCCTGGCCTGAATCTACAGAAGACAGTTTTCCTGCTTTTCTCTAGGTGCCATGCCATACCTGTCTGTCTCTTGTGGCCTCAGTTTGTAATCTGTCCCAAAGAGCATTGATTTTGTTTAAGCAACAGTATAGAGTTCCTAATGTTCTTTCTGCAGATCTAAATTGTTCTCTAGCTTCCATTGACTGTAGTCTCTGCACACAGAGATCAACATTTAAATATATTGACTCCCACTTCTCATGTCCAGTCACTTGAATTGCACTTCTGCATTCCACAAATGCTTGCTTTGGTATCCTTTGACTAGAGCAGGAGCTTATACACCTACATTTAGATACTTCAGATTCGTGACTCCCATCCCCGATGTGTAGTACCCGAATCTGTGTGGAATGCAGTGTTTGATACCTGCCGGGTGTTCAACATAATAGAGAGAAAGAAAATTATGTCGGGAATTGGCTATTGAAAACTGAAATGAAATAGGTACTAAAAATAGAGCCACACTTTTAACATTAAGGGCAGCTATCTATTTAAAGACCTTCTTCTGGCAGGTTTTTAATGAGAATCAAACATCTTTCTTAAAGAAACAAATTCTCTTCAACTGCCTTCCTTAGAACAGTTGTGTTTTTTCTTCCTTCATATTTTCTGACAAATCTAAGTTAATTAAGAATATAAAGCTTTTTTATTACTGCTATTTTGATGATGATACAGATGACGATACAGGTTTTTCTTATCAATTAAACAAAAGGGAAAATAGGACTGTCAATCTGGATAATGATTCTGCATATTGATCAAACATATTCCTTATTAGATTTTTGAGACAGAAGACTGCAGTTTAATACCTAATGATTATTCTTATGTCAATCTGAGCAATGATAATTAGAATGTGATTAACATTGTGATTGAGATCTGTGTCTATTTCTATTTCTCAGATGTTTTTGCCAAGTTATCTCTCTGGCTGAAGTGCTGATACAAATTGCTGGTACAGATTTATCACATCTTTAAAATCTTGTACTTAATGATTAAATGCTAGAATTTTTATACAGCAGTAAGTAATATGAACAAGAATATTCTGACTGTGGGTGACATTTTTAAAGGTTTTTCTTTTCTTTGGACGTGGCTAATCTTCCACATCTATTATCCTGTACTTTTAATAGTACCCATGTATTGTGTTTTAACAATTCCTAGGTGTACTCAAGGTCCATGAGCAGATTTTTCAGCATCCTTTGGGGAACACTGAATTCATTGCAATTCAATGTGTGAATGGAAGCTCCTGAAAAATACATGCTGGACGAGTGTATTCTGTTATCAGGTTCTTTTCAATGATAAGGTCGGAAATGTTCTTAAGTACTTTAAAACAGGACATTTGTAAACTTCCTAGGCTGATGCAGCCTAGTACAGAACACTCTTTGCAGCCATCAAACTTGAGACAGCTAACAGTTCAGTATGCCAAGCTTTGGCCTGAAAAAAAAAATCTTTAAATGCCTCCACTTGGTCATTAACATACATGTCCAGAATGATTTGAATGAGAAAAGGGTAGCATTTGGCACCTGCTCACTGCCTGCCTAGACCTAGAACCTATACAAAGTAATATCCATCAAAGGAGAATTTTCTGCAGCATTTTAAAATGATGAGGACATTGTATCTATCACATCATTTCAAAATAATCTAGTTGAAGATGGAGGAAGAAAGTAGCGTGGATCACCTATTTGTCCTGTGAATCACCTGTTTGTCCTGTGGCTGCTTTATTACTGTGTAAAAAATAATTAAGATCCAGGGTATATAAAGGAAAAAGAAATGAGGGCACATAATCAACTGCCTTGTGATGTGTTCTAGGTTCTTAACTCTACTTCAGGAACATTTATGTGTTTCATAAATTAAAGACACTGTTTTGATTTACTGAAATGTAACTCCATAAGAAAAGCAGAATTGTAAAAGAAGAGGACAACAAGGATTACTTAGGAGACTTCCTTTTGTTTTCAATTATTTTTAAAGTCTTTAGACATCTTTACATTTCTTTTAAAAATTTTTTGTGAACTTTCTTTTAAATATACAATTAAACTTCTGGCAGACGATGTGTAAGAAGCATTTTTTCTTTTTTCTAGATTTTTTTTCTTCTTTTCTTTTTCCTTGAGAAAGGAAGGGGAAGTTAATTTTTTCTTTCACTTTTGATGTAAAATAGCCATAGAGTATCTTTTTCAAATATTTACTGATCTGTTCTGCCTTGCATTTCCCACTTTCTACTAAAGGGTATATTGATAGTCTGCAGTCTTCTGGTTTTACTACCACTTGTGACACTGTGAACACAAGACTGTGTGTCACAGTCAGGAGACCTTCTGGAATTTTCTCTTGGGTTATCCATTTGACTGCTTCATGTCCTTGGGCAATTGCCTTAATCAATGCAGCAGCAAATTTTCTCCCATTGCATGTCTTGTTATGACTTAAAGCTTTACCAGATAGGTATGGACAAGTCTTGCAGCTGCTCAGTGTGAAGAAGCAAGGATTAATGGGAACTGGCCATTAATCACTGGTCTAACTCAGGGAAGAGCAAAAGAGAACTCAGAATGCACAAATCAACAAAACCAGCCACAGCCTACGGAGGATCAGCTGGGCCTGTCCAGGGTGTGCAGGGCCAGCTGCCCCCAAAGCGGATTCAGCCACCAGACAGATCACAGCACTATCCATGGAATTTCTTTTCATGTCACACCAAAGCTGCTGGCCACTGCTTTTGGGGGGATGACTGAATTTCCAAGGAGTTCTTACCTCTTGACAAGGTATGCTATAAATATGAATGATGTGGATGCATTTTCTAAGTGAACTCCATGCATTTCTGCCCTCTAATTTAATAGACACTGTTGTATAAATAATAAATTGAAGATGGTTTGTAACTAATTATTTATTACTCCTTTGGGTAATGGGCTCGTTGGAATGGGTGTGGTCTCCTACCATGTATGCATGTGGTACCATGCTTATCGTGCTGGAAGCCTCTAATCACTAATGTTTTACAATTAACAACCAGGATTAAAACAAGAAATCAATCCAGACAAAAATAATTTATCCTTTTCCTAAATCTGGACTTAATGGATCTTAACCTACCCTCATATACAATAATATCACTGGGTAGAGGTAAAGGACCTGAACCTGATCACACTGTCACTTTATGAACACATAATGTTCTGAAAGTGAAAAATCTCAAACCTTCCCTCTCCATCAGAGCTTGAAATACATCCTCTGAAATGAGAGTCTCTGAAATGAGAGGTAACAATGTCTGTTAGATACATCCAGCTATTCATCAATGTTTCTGGAATCATAGATTAGTAAAAGATACTTTTCAGCATGGTAAATAATGCAAAATAATAACAATAACAAAAATGTTTAGAAAGTACCTCCCCCACTATCCTCAGGGCTATAACTTCTGCACTCCAAAGAAGTTTTCTAAAGCATTGCAAATGGATTTAGGCTCCAAATTCATGGTGTCAAGGAAGGGAAAAAGCAAAATGGTATCTCAGTTTCAGATTAAGGCTTTGGGAATTCATATCAGTGAAGTAGACCAGACCTAGAAGCAGTTTTTCACTTTATGCTGCACAGATAATGGCAAAAGCAGAAGTAATGCAGGGAGCTTTTCCCATAATTCTCTACAAAATTAAAAAGGTATACAACTCCCTCTGTTAGCTGATTTCATTAGGGTGCCTTTAAATTAGAACAAAGTTCATTTTGTTAGCCTTTAACAGACTCTCTTAGGACAGTTTGGTTTTGACTCGCAACAGTGTATGATCTCTCTTGCCAGGGCATTCAATCTCTTCTTAAATTAATTCAAATCCTCCCTTGTAATTTAAAATTTTTATTTGTCATTGTCAAAGAAACATCAATTATTTCTGGCTCTGCCCTCAATTTGGCTGCAAGAATCAGTCTCTTGGTGCTGTTTAAAAACTTGTTAGGAGTTTCAGGAAGGGATACTGAGCAATCTAATGATAATTATTTTTGTCATTGTTAGCTTGAGTAATCATGTAGGCTTTGTAAAGGAGTCTGATAATTGTCCTGTATTCTACAGGAATATGAGTTGTATAGACCAAAAACATAAAATGTGACTTGGTTGGGAGTTTCTAAATAAATATAGCATATGAATTAACATAAGTGGAGACTCTGCTTTGTAGGCAGGAAAGTTAATTTTCATATCTTTGTTTTGTATCTCATAAACATCAGAAACTCATTTATTTTCTTTCATTATTTTTTGCCTAGATTGAATTTTCACAATAATTTTCTTTCTTTATCAGAAGTTCTAATGTCATAGTTCCATAACTATTTAGCAAGAAGTCTGGTAATGGCAATACTAACTCTTATGTCCTCTTCAAACTCCATATTGAGGAGAACACAGAGTCCTTTCAGATGTGTCACTCTTTCTGTCAGTCGATTTTTTTAAATGTGGATATGACCATATGTGCTGACTTAATGAATTATGAGGAGTGTGATTATATGCCTGCAGAGAAGACAAGGACTGCAGGATGCAGGATGCCTGCAGGATAAGGTTTGCCTTCATTAAAAAATCTCAGACACATAACCAAATACAAACTATGGAATCATTTTTAGTGATACCCATAAAAAAGAAAAGTTCGATGAGTTCATTCTTTCTCTAGAGAACCTATTTCTGATAAAAACAGTTGAAGTTAATGTATTGCTTTCCCACAGGGGCCCACAGTCTGTCAGCAAATGCATTTTTCCCATGAACCCCACAAGTTTTCAGTGTTACAGGACACAGTCTCTGTGGTAAACAAGGTCACTTGTTCTTACTAAACAGAATTTCAAGCCTCAAGGATACTCATTTAACTAATGAATTTATAAATTAATAATGTCTTTATTTCCTCTTTGTAAAAGAAAACATTTAGATGGAAAGAAGAAGGTCATAAAACAGTTACTGAAATTCTCTGTGTGTCATCAGGTGCAGATTGATTTAGCACTGCCCAAAATTTCTCACAGGCTTTTGTTTTAACCAGGGGAAGCCCAGAACTTACCCTAAGAATTCGGGATCTATCCAGGCCAAAATCTTGAATAGTCATACTCTTGTGGCACTGTTACATAAGAAGAAGTAGCATCTAAATCTTTTTGTTGAGATGATTAAGCCTCAATATCATCTTAGTTTTATATTACAGTACTCTTCTTCCAGTATGCTTGGAAGGTAACCACATAAGAATTTGCTCTTGTTTTCTCACTTTTTTCCTTTATCTTTGTAATTTGACAGAGGAACTATTTGCTCCATAAGTGTCTATAAAAAATCAGGGGAGAAAAGAGAAACTTCATAATAGGAATGAGTGACAAGAGCAGGGGGCATGAGTTCACAGCCTCTGGGATTGGCCACCTTGCTCTGGATTTGGCACAAATCCAACACGATTTACATTCTCTGTGCATATCTTCCCTTTAGGCAGAAGTGCTGCTAACTCAGCAGGGTGCCCCTCTTCAATCAGTGTTGAGCTGACTGGGACTATGGTTTAGGCACACTGATAATTGTCTGTCTGGAAAGAAGCTAAAGCAAGTTCTGCAATTTTCATTTGAACACTTAAATGCTTGAGAACAATCAAGTGTTTTACCCCAAAATTCACCCCTTCAGAATTTGGAGGCAGATTTTCGTCCAAGATGAACTGCAGTCAGAAAATGAACTTGTTAAAAACCTTTGTGCAAGGATGAAGCTATTTAGATAAAAGTTAATTCTTCATGCAGTCATTCATGCACCTCAGATAGAGTTAGAAGGGAAAGAGATACTATTAGTATTCAGAAAACAAACAGTGTAGGCTAGGAGTGTATATAGGTATTTAAGAGACAAAAAAAGAAACTTGACAGACAAGTTGAAGGCAAGGACATCACCAATAATATATCAGGAATATTGTCTGAGAGAAACAATCCTTGGCAGTTATTAACGTAGCCCTGTAGCCTAGGAAATGTAGTGTTGCCATCACTTTTAACAGGTCATAGGATCAGAGATGAGGCTTGCCAGGTTTTATCTAAAGTTCCTCTCACCTACAAGGGATTTTGTTTCAACTTCTTTAGATATAAAGATTATTTTATAATGACCAGGTCTGATCAGTTTTATTTTTCATTACATAATTTTGAGGTACAACTATGCGCTTATATCTTTAGAAGAAAATTGCTCTGCATGGAATGATATATTCAGAGTAGAATGTAATACTTGTAACTCCAGACTAATGATGTAGTGCAGAATGCAAGCATGGTATTTCAGCAAAGACCTTGAAAGTAAGGGTCCAGAATGCAGTGCTGAGGAGTAAAACTTTTAGAGGATAGCTGAGACACATAGATGACACTAGAAACCACTGAGATGTAAGCACCAGATGAAAAAATTGAGATAGAGGATGATGTAAAATTGATTTTAAGAATGAACATCTGACATAATTAAGACAGGTTATATCTAGAAAATATAGATGTAACATGGAGGTACAGACCAATAAAAGAGAAATTGTTATGAGAGAAAAAGTTTTAAAACAGCTCCAATATATAGAAATGTCCTGTATTAAAAAGAAAGGAAGAAACTGTCAACATCATGATCTTCCCTATGAGAGCCTTGGGAAATGTTCAGCTTGCTGTAATCCTTTCTCCACATGTCTAGGGTGAAACCACTCAGAAACACTAGAAGAGTGACTGTAAAAGTAGAAAAAGGAGTACATATTAAGAATAGTGAGTGTAACAATTGTATTATTTGTGATATTTTCCACAATACTATATTTTTTTCAGTAATTACAAAATCTGGACTTAGACTGTTAAGATTTCAATGTCGCTAAAAATGTATGTGACTTAGCTTTACATATTAATTGTGTTTCCTTTTTGTTTCAAAAGAGTGTTTGAGTAAATGCTAGTAACTGGGACTAATTTTTAACTGCAGGTTAAAATACTTGATACATTAGTGAGATCTCTGGTTTTCTAAAGTTACTAATGTAAATGGTTAAAAACAGAGGTTTTTAGAGTATTACAGATAATGTTATTTATGAGCATATGCTATGTTTTTCAAGGGAAACTACAAGACAATGGTAATACATCATATTATAAGATTTTTCAGAATGCCTAAACAATGTATTATCTGTTCTGTTCAATTAATTCCACAAGATTGAACATTTAATTACCCTGTTTTGAGCAGTTGCATACTATAATAGTAATTTGGAAGCCATTATTCTCAACATTAGCTCTAATTCACTGTTGCTTCTCCATTTTCTCTCAAAAACACAGCAGGTAATTTGGTGCAATACCATGAGCAAGATACACAGTCTTGACAAAAGCATATGAAGAGCCAAATACTATGAGGAACAGAGCTGGAAAATAACAGAAAAAATCACTGTAGAAACATACACCTGCTTGCAAGCAAGTAAACTCTTCATAGGCTGCAGTTTTAAAACACAAAACACAGTCCAGTGTGATGTTCTTCAGGATCCCTTTTAAAGATTGAAAGGAAATAGGTTGACGCAGATGGAAAGACTAAGTTTTGACTATATCTGAAATTCTCTTTGCTTCAATATTTTGCTATGTATCTCTGTGTTGTTTTTCTCAGATGACAGACTTCAGGTCAAAAATAGTCCTGAGGTCTGCAGTGTTCAGATGCATTCACATTAGATGTCCACGGAGCAGGGCTGCAGCTGCTGTCCACCACAAGATTTTTCTGGAAGCCTCAAGTTAAGTCTCAAAACAATCTTTAGAGGTAGCTGGAGGAGTACCACCCATCTGAACAATGTGTATTATGTGATGACTACTAAGAAGCATCCTATTATGTCAATCTTTGCTATTAATATCTTATTATTTATCTTCATTAACATTTTCCTATATTTAGATTTCCTGCTGTTTTCTCTTTCTCACAGCTTCCTACGATAGGGAACATAATTTTATATAAATTGAAGTAATTAATATATGATTGACCAAAGCAACAAACTACTGGGGGATATATTTGTTCCTTAAGAAGCGGTTACATTCTGCTGAGGGGCTGATATCTATTTCTTAGGTTTATGTCTTATTTCTAAAGTCCATATCTTTAATTAATCTGTTTATGCTTCTGTGAAGGGTTTCATCTATTCATGTGAAATTTTATTAAAATTAAGATTCTCTCATAATCGTTCCAATCATCATATGCATTTTCATTTTAACTGAGATTTAGGATCCCATATAGGTTAACTGGCTTAGACAAAATGCCTGTAGTTTTCCTGCCAACCACAATAAGGTGGACAGCCCTCAAGGTAGGAAAGAAGTGAAGAATGCTGTGACTAATAAAATTTAATAGATTTAGATCTGACCTCAGCCTTTGTTTTCTCTGTCATCTCATCTTCTCCAGAGTCTTCATGTCAGAGATGCTGCTCCCTGTTACATCTGTCACAGTGGGATCCTTGGCCCCTTCATAGTGGCTGTCACTGAAAGGACATGCTATCGAAAGTGTTGAGGGAGATTTAATCTTTCTGTTGCACAGCTCAGTGATTTAGTAGGTTCAGCAATGTGACACGCTGAATCAGGTCTGCCACTGATGTTAGGAGTCTCTGACTACTTGGTGATTATGTGTGGTTTTGTTGAACAGGTTATGCTACATAAAAGGAAAATGTGGGTAGTCAAGTAGAGTAGAACCACTTACAGTGAAGTGTCGTGAAAATTCCAAATGGCCTTCGTGCATTTCAGTAAACATTTTCCTCAAGCTGCATACAATGATTCCTCTCGAAAAACTTCCTTTCAGAAGCTAAACCCTTTTGTTAGGGTCTAGATACATCAGATAATGTGTCTAGGTAGTGTTAAATAATGGGGATGATTGCCTTCTCATTTTGGACAGAAGCATAAATAGAAAATAAAAGCATGACACCTGTTGCTACAGATTCTCTCAGCTGGAAGTAAAAATCAGTTAGGCTAATTATTTTGTAGATGCTTGACCTCACAGTACAAGTTATGCAGTAATAGCACTTGAAAACAAAACAACTTGATTTTTATTACCATGGGACCCTTTTCAAGCACTGAAGACTTCTAAGCAGGGCAAAAGCATCCTTGCCAGCTGGCTTACAAATTTTTATTTTGTCACCAAAAATAATAAAGCCTAAACCCTCTCACCTCTCTCTCCTATTCTAATTCCAAATCGGAATAGTTCATTTACCTTTTTGTTGCCAAACTGACTTGAGTCAGATGGAGAAATTTCTTGTAGATCAGAGAGCTGTCTCTACAGTCATCGCAAAGTGAGGGAAGTGAATGGGTCAAGATAGAGACAGGGAGATCCTTCAACAGTTACCACTATGGCAAAAAAAAACAAGAATAGGGACGAGGGGAAAATTACATTACTGCCAATTAAAATAGATGTGGATAGTAACAAAAACTAAAACACCTACACACATATACACACACACACATGCACACACACACACATTACCAGTCTCAACTTCATTCCTTTCTCATCTCTTTTACCTCTTCCCTGTCCCTGAGCTATGCAAGACTGATGGGGAAAGAGGGGTTATGGTCAGACCATAACTGTTTTGAAAGGGTATTTTGCCTTTCCTCACTTGTTTTCCAGGAGCATTTCCATGCTGGCTGAGCGGCCCAGCCTCACCCTGCAATGAGTGGGTTGGAGCCCTCTGGATCCAGCTGTGTCCAGCCCAGAGCCATCCCTGCCCCTCCTCACAGAGACCTCCTGCAGCCCGTGGCCAGTGCCTGGGCACGGGTGCACAGTACAAAAACACACCATAGTTAGGATAAAATGGGAGAGGAGTATTTCCTTATTATTATGAAACTGTACTTGCTAGTATGTTTTCTTTTATATGCTATCATATCATACTTGAAAAATATACTTGTACTCACATGAGATCTATGTGATACTCATAGATCAGTAACTGAGGGCCAAGACCTCCAGAATCAGGGGTGATTCCTAGAGCAGTTACATTCTTCTCAAGTCAGCTGGATACATTCAATGATTAAAACATTGTGCAGTCTCTCTGTGCCACTTAAAAGAAAGGACAGGTAAAACTTTTTAGCAAAGGTAATAGCAAAATATTGGAAAGTATGTGATCCACAGTCAGAGCACATTCACTGTGTAGACTTCCACTCATGTTGGTCTCTGGAGATGCATGTGATCACCAGCAAATTGAAGGTTGCAGGGTTCTTAATTGCTTGTTGTCAGTGCATAGAGGCTGTATTTCATGTCATGAATTTTAAGTCGTCCATCCTTCTTTTGTATCCTAATCATATGCATATGCACAAGAAAGGTACAGAGTCAAATCAAGTTATGAAGTTGCAGTAACACCTCTTGAATTACATGTCAGAATTTTATCTCTGTTCTAGCATTTCTACATATAATTGTAGGAAGAGGATCCCAACTGTTGTCTTACAGGTTCAGTCCAGATTTCTTTTGGCATATGTTCAGTATAGTGCTTTCTGCCATAAATAAATTTAGCCTAAGTAAAAATATCCTAAAATACTGAACCTTTTAATTTGTGGATCTGAAAATAGGGAAATATCCAACTGATGCACTGGAAGTTGAGTGGTATTCTAAAATACAAGGAACTCTTATTTAAATAATTAAAAAATAACAAGTGAGATGCAAATGAAAGTAATAATTAAACCACTTAATTTTCAACGATGGACCACATTTTGCAGATGTCTAGGAATAAGTATCCATCTCTATGCTCTGCCTATCTTTCCTGTAGTTCAAAGCTCAGATCTGTTGAATCTCCATGCAAAGAGGTTTGTCTTACTACCAAGGAAGGCTTCCTAACCTCTGAGACCAAAAAAATGCAGAGGTGAAATCGTATCCCCAGTAAAGTCATATCACAACTCTGAAAAGTGTATTTTGGAAGACAGTATTTCAAATACAACGTCCAGTGTTTTTAAGCCAGTGCCTTCTTGTTCATGTAACACTGAAGTGAACCCTTTGCAGAATTCTGAAGAGTAAAGGTTTTTAAAAATCAATCATATGAAACTTAAAATGTAACTAACATTAATTACATAACCTCTAAATAATTTTATTTACTTTGAGCCTGTTCTTACACAAACATGAAAAATAATGGGAAATTTAAATTAGGTGTAATACTAGGAATCAAAATTCTCTGCTTATTTCTTGGAAAGCTTTGGTCAAACTCTTATTTGAAGAATTACATTCCTGGAACATGCTAGTTCAGAATAATTACAAACAATAGAAAGCAAATAATAGAAAATAACTTTATTAAATTTGGCTAAATAAAGGTAACAAGACTTATAATTTAATCACATTTGTCAAAACTGAATGTCAAAATGTCAAAAATATTCTACCAAGAAGTAGTTTGACAAATACTTTTTTGACAGGATCAGTACTAATGTTCATCAAAAACAGATAGTATGTATGGCATAGAGGAAAAAAACACAACAAAATACACTAATTTGTGGAATCATAGCCCAAAAGCTTTGGGAAAACCTAAATGGAGATTCATGTCCATAAACATTTTATTTTTAGCAAAAACTGTTATTTCAGTTGCTCTGCAGGTCCTGCTAGACCAAGGATCAGAGTAGCTCCAAGTAATAGTCCTTTCTTTATTTCAATAACTATATAGAGAAATTCAAGTCTGTCATTGCCAACATAATTTGCAGTCTCTTTCACACTTCATTTTCTCTTGCAAGCACAGTACTAATACAGAAATTACTATATTCAAAATAATTGTATGAGAAATTATTGTTTCACTGGGAATGATACTGGAATAATCTATATTGTTGGCATTAAAATTCAAGCTATTACACTAGATAAAAGAAGAAAACTTCACAAAGAGTCTGTTAGGATAGATGATAACTTTCGACACTTTCATTGTAGTACTTCTCCAACAATCAGCATGATAGTCCTTCATAATTATTATAATTTAAATTCATTTGGTAAATCTGGGGGTTTTTTCCATTTTCAGTGCTTTTTTCTCACTCTTCAAGAAAATCATGTTAAGTTTCTTTGATCTATTTACCACATTTATGTTTACAACAATGTTTATAACATAAAACATTCGTAAGTTTTTCTTGCTGTGCAAGAAATTATCCTCAATTAATAGATGGGCTCCAAATTGCACAAACAGATTATTAACAAAAATTGTAAACAACATCAGTGTTGAAAAAACTATTTTAATACAAAGAAAATATTATTTGGGAGTGTGGATATGTTCAAGTAGATTATTTGACCCATTCCCCTTAAAATCAGTCCTCCAATCAGGATGTTACTTGCTGATACAAATTTTGAAAACCAACATTAAAGTGCTGTGTTTTCAGTAATTATAGCAACACAAGAGAAAAGAGAAGTATCAGTAAATTATTCTTACGTTTCGCTGTGCACTCAAGACTCTGTTGTTTGAGTAAAATCTCCATTTGGTTTTCATTATGAAATGAAAACTATATATTATTAGTAGTAACTATCTGAGAAATGAGTTCTAGATCTAATCCTATGGGTCCAGCTTTTCAAGATAATTCTTTTTCCTTAGCTAAAATAGAGTCATGTTAATTGTTCATAGTTTAACCATTCATTTCTAAAGAACAAAGAATAAGAGGAGAAAAGACTATAGTGAGACATTTGAAGAGCAATGTTTTAAGTACTTGCAACATTTTTATTTCAGAGATATTTTACTTTAGTGAAATAGTCAGTGGACATAAATGAAAATTCATCCACTGTGAAGAATAGTGTATCTGATTTTACATCAAATACTGTGTATTCCTTGTGGGATATGGCTGATTGTGCATAGAAATATTGGTCTGCATGCCAGAATGTTGTATTTCTCAAGAATATAGCTCAGAGGCAAGTCAACAACAGCACTATTTGATTTGTTGCTTGCCTAGACATGGACTTAGAATCTATATCACTTCACATACAATATTTTTATTTGCCCTTTCTGTAACTTCTTGAGTTTTACCTAAAAAGTCTGCCTAACAGGTACAATTTTTTACCTGAATTTTCTGCTGACCATAAATAATTAAGCAATTTTATGCAATTTCTCTATGAGAAGTGAACTACCGTACATATTTATTTTTACTGTTAGCTCCCTACTAAATGCCCTACTTAAATAATACCTCATGAAAGTTTTCTGAAAAAAAAAATTAACCTCTTTCTACAGAAGACTAAGAGAATTTCATGATTATGTGTATATTAAAAACTGCTATTATAGAATTATAGTTAATTTTTATGTAAAATATTTTTTTACTGTTCCTGTTATTCCTTTTTTCTTTGACTAGCTATGCAGAAGACTTACGTTAAATATCCTTTTGGTCATCTGCTACCCCTATTTTACTTTCATAGTACAAATAAATGTATATTCTCTTTATATATACACACACATTGCTTGCTTCCAGTGCACATTTCTCTGTTGACAAGTTATGGTATAAATAATTTATAGATACAATTTATTGAAGGATAGAAATATGCTGATATGAAACAGAAAGATCCACCTTCTTTCTATTCAGGAAAAAGCAATATAGTATCCAGTGTTGTAATAAACTGCATATTTTGTTAGGAAAGATATTTTATTGATTTATTTTCCACTTGTGCATTGCAGATTTTCTATAATTCAAGTACTGATTTTTTCTTAATATCATAGCTTAAATTACCAGAAGAGGAAAATAATTTTTCCCACTCAGTGGTGTGAGCTGTCCTTAGATGTGAGTGAAATGGCTGTACTTACCTGTGTAATAATCCACCATTCATGCTGAGTTAGCAAAGGGAAACAGGGTATCTCTTCAGACATCAGTTTGCTGGATGGCCTTCTCAGAAGGGAAATAAAAAATCACCTCATCTCAAAATCACCTGCTTGAGACTGACCTCCACACGCTGAATCCCTCTGCAGGCAGATCTTAACAGCCATTTATCTCTGACACGGCCCTGGTGCTGACTTTTCCCTGAGGGCAGAGAGAAACAGCAATATAGGATGTTATTTCCGTAATAATTAGCAATCCCTCAGCAGACTGGTTCAGCTTTCTTCCTCAGGCACCTTGGACCTGGTGACCTACTGCCAGTCTCAGCAATTTCTACCCCTGGAGGTATCAGATCCAATGACTGCCTTTCAGGTACCTGCATACCCGCCTGAGAATCACTACCATGTTGTTGATTTGGCTATGATGCAGCTCTCAGTAGCAATTCTCACCTCTTGAAAGACATCCTATGTCCATTTTGGTTACTAAAATATGGTATTAATAACTATGACTAATTATCTGCTATTTTCCTCTCTGAAATGACAGCTAAGAAATATAGCAAATGTGCTATCTGATACATCGAGGATTCTGAGTATATAAGGTACTAAAATTGCATAGTTAAATGGACTTTAAAGATGCCAAGATGGTTAAAGAAGCAACTACCTTAGGAAGGATTTAACACTTGCATAGAAATAATTGATTTTGCTGAAACGGGATGACTTCAATGCAGATTTTAAAGTGTATTAGATCTACTATCTCTGTTACATTTTGCCGATATGACTCAAATTATCATTCAGAAACAAAAGAAGACTAGTCATACAATAATATTTTTTCAGTATTTAGGTGAAAAGAAATAAACCAGACATGGGATGGAAGTAATATTGTTTTTGCAGGCATTAAAAAAAAAAAGAACAAACAAAAACATTTACAGAGAAACATCTTTGGATAATAAAATGTAAGCATTCAATTGCTGATCAGGGAAATTTAGGTCAAAGATAAATTACAAAAGGTGAGACATAATACTAGAGAGAAGACAATTATATTCTGCCTTGCGGGTGAATGTGTTGTCGAGATAGAAGAGTATTCTATTACTCAGAACCTAAATTCTGCCATCACCAAAGTAAGTAGCACTGAGGTTTCAGTACATTTCTTTTAATTTCACATTGTCCAGTGGTCACAACACATTTAGAAAGGGCAAATCCCCTTTTTAAATTCTTCTTTCTGGTCCAACACGTTTCAGGGCCTTGGCATTTGTGTGAATGAACACATGCAGGTAACCAGGGTGACCACAGAACCACAGCTGAAATGCAAAGAGTATTTCATGCAAAGGTTTATTTCATTACCTCTCTGACTGACAGTCCCCAGGCCATGCTAGGCTGCAGAGACACAGAAGCAGGGACACAGGCACCCATCATGGTTGGGACGTCCTAGCAGGCTCTGCTGCCTGCCCCCATCTGTCCAAGGGCCTCACCAGAGACCACAATCTGTTACCACACACCAGTTTGTCACCACACACCACAGTTTGTCACCACACACCACAGTTTATCACCACACTTCAGCTTTTGATCGCTGAGCTTTTGATCTCTCTCAAAAGGTGGCTCAAGCATGTCGGTGAGAGAGCGTTGTCTCTACACAGGAATTCTACTTCTGAAAACAGATAGAGAAAACACAGCATTAGGCATAATAAATGGAGTTTTCCCACACTGATATTTTCCAGGCTGTAACATTCCCAGTTGCAAGGCCACTTGAGTGAATTTATCATCCTCTTTGCCATTCTTCCCCTTTTAACACTTTCCTCCCAACAGTATTTATTGCCAAGACAGGACCTAAAATACCAGTCTACAGGGCTGGAACTCTTATGGCTGCCTCTTCCACATGTTCATTAACAACTTGGACATGGGACTCAAAGGGATACTAAGCAGGCTGGCAGATGATACAAAAGAAGAAGAGCTGTTGACTCCCATGGAAGCAGGGATGCTCTGTAGAGAGACCTTTATAAATTAAAGGACTGGGCAATCACCAACCATGTGAAGTTCAACAAAGGAAAGTGATGGATTCTGCACCTGGGATGGGGCAACCCTGGATGCATATTCAGACTGGGAAATGAGAGGTTGGAAAGTAGCACCATGGAAAGGGACCTGGGGGTCCTCAATAATGGAAAGTTGAACCTTCAACAGCAGTGCCCTGGCAGCCAGGAGGGCCACCCATGTCCTGGGGGCATCAGGCACAGCATCGCCAGCTCGGCAAGGGAAGGGTCCCACTCTGCTTTGCACAGGGGTGGCCTCACCTTGAGTTCTGGAAGGAGTTTTGGTCACTGCAGCATAAGAAAGATCCTGTGATTTTGTGATTTTAAAAATCACTTTATTCATAGAAATAGAGATTAAACATACTACTGTTAGTTGTGCAAAGTATAAGGAAAGAGCTTTAAACAGTCACTCAAGAACTTTGCTTCTCCATCTCTGTGTTCATCTCACTATTGATTTTCAAGAAACATTGGTTTCATTGCTGTCAGGGTAATGGTTGAAAATCTTCTGCATGTCCTTTCATGTCTTTGAAAGGAAAGGATGTAAGTCCAACAAGTTCTTTGTTATTCTTCCCCATCTCAGCACTGTAGCTTATATCTTCAGAAGTCAAATTATATTGGAAACACAAGTCCCTGCAGCTGTCAGGAGGAAGAGGATATAGGGGTCTGCAGGAGAGAGGCCCTTTTAGAGTCTTCGTACGGTCTTAAAATTTGAGCTCTCTTTAAAAATTTGTATGACATTTCACTCTTAAAGAGTAGGTGATCGTTCTTTTAGTCATAAATACCCACAATTGTCTAAAATGGGAATTATTTTACTATGTTCTCATGCGTGTGGGTCTTTTTCTTTCAATTTAAAAGTTAACTCTGAAGTAGATTTTTTCAGAGCCTAAAACTCTCCTAAGCTTCTCAGGTTTATGAGGTGTCAATGGAGCAATTAGAAATGCATATATTTTAAGGAGATGAGTTTCAGGGCCTATTATACCTTCTCTTCTGCCTGCACTCTTCAGCCTTATTCTGAGCAGAGCATATTGACACACCAGACAGGCAAACAGTCTAAACAGAAAATTAGGAGTGCCTATGGAAAAATTTGAATTCCAGGAATAACTTTGATTCACACCATTGCCTATTTTGTGGAAGCTCCAAAATATCTTTTTTAAGTGGTAGGGTGCCATACAACTGTGTATCAGGCAGCTGCAAACACCATTTATACATAAAAATATGCAGTACGTACAATATCAATCAGAAAAGTACTGATTGTCTTAATTAAGTTTGTTAGTAATGGCTTAATTTGGCTGCTGTATGCAAATGTATTATGATACAGAACTAAATTGCAGAATGTAAACTGCAATTTTCACATAACTATCCCTACATTCACTGCACAGAATATCTGATCCCTTAATGAGCAAAAAGTTAATATTTTGTTTTCTCCTCTTTGCTTGCTTAGGTTTCATGGCTCATTTACTTGCACAGTCCAAATCCTTCTGACTTCAGCACTATGTTTTGATTCAGAAAAAACCTTTCCCTGGATTTTTTGTATATGTTTTTTTCAGAAACAGTATTTCATCTCTGTACCATTCTTAAGAACATAAGGGGTAGTATATGCTGTAGAAAGTTTGGTGTCAGTGACATTTGACACAGCTATATGATGAAACCTTTCTTTCAATCTCCTGCAAGCCTGTGCATTCTTATATATATTCCAACCTCTGAAAACAAAAATTCTATGGGTTCTACAGAGTAAAGGCATTACTGCTGCAAAGTCAACCCTGCCACAGGTTCACGGAAGAAATGGTTCCGGAATTTCACTGAAGTGGCTTGACATGGACATGTAAATTAAGTGTTACCACAAAATACACTGGAACAAGACATGAAAATGCATGATTGTAAGGGGTCAATATCTAAATTTTGGGGACATCTTTGCTGTGAAATGAATGCATACTAATACTAAATATAACCTCCATTTTCCTTCTGTTTTAAAGAACAAACTTTAGAAAAAGGGTGTATTATGATTATGCCATCATAATATATAATTGTTTTAATTTAATCCCAGCCAGCAACCAAGTACTACACAGCTGCTTGCTCACTGCCCCACCAGCAGGAGAGAATTGGAAGGGTAAAAGATAGGAAATTTTTTGGTTGAGATAAAGACAGTTTAACAGGGAAAGCAAAAATCATGCACAGATGCACAGCAAAACAAGAAACTGACTCACTGCTTCCCCCAGGCAGGCAGATGTTCAGTCCCCCCTCAGGAGATCAGGGCTCCATCACAAGGCCAATACACCATCACTCCAAACATCTCCCCCTCCCTCATTCTTCTCCCCACTTTATATACTGAGCATGATGTCACATGGTCTGGAATATCGCTTTGGTCAGTTTGTGTCACCTGGCCTGGCTGTGTCTCCTCCCAACCTCCCATGCACCCCCAACCTCCTCACCAATGTGGCAGCACAAAAATCAGGAAAGGCCTTGGCTCTGTGTAAGCCCTGCTCAGCAATAACAAAAATATCTCTGTACTATCAACCTTGTGTTCAGCACAAATCAAAAACACAGCCCCATACCAGCCACTGTGAAGAAAATTAACCCAACCCCAGCCAAAACAAGCGCAATCATGTATATAATTTGTTCACCCTTGGACTGAAAAATTTTAACTCTTTCGCTTCTTCAGGTAATTGTCATAAAAGCCAGTGACAATAGTAGGTCACTGACATTAGCATGCTGCAATGCATAAGGAAATAGGGTGTTTGAGCCTCTTGCTAACAGCTGAAGAATAGTTAAACACAGACATTTGTGCTCTGAAGGCACAATAACCCCACGGACATTACCTAGCCAGCCTTCTGCTCACCTGGGCTTCCTTTGTAAACATCTGCATCCAGTACTAGGCCTGCTTAATTTGGTGTAAACTCCAGCTTTATCTTCCAGCTTCTTTCAGCTCTTCCCAGTTCTATTTGCCCTTCCCCACTCAAACATTCTCTAATCTGACTTTAGAGAAATGAAGTACAAATTGCAAAATTTATTTCAACTTTCTTCTGAAAAAAACTTCAGTGAATTAAGTCTTGATGTTAAAAAAATAAAAAATTTTCATTTTAGCAAAACTGTTTTATTCTGCTGTTTTATTTCTGCTCCCAGATGGATGTTTATTCAGCTGTGAGATAGCAAGTTACTTGTGTCATGTGGAAGTATGTGTAACCTTGGGCAGTACAGACAAGGGGTCTGTGTAGTCCTCTGAGAAGTCTATCACTGCTTAATACAAGTGAATTCCAGGAATTACAGCTTTTCATATTTCCAACTAAGTGGGTATCGTGCATTAGTATTGAAGTAAGAATGTCAGATATTAGTACAACACAGACACATACATCCATTGAAAAATGAGGGTTCAAATAATGGGTTAATGTATCACACTTGCAAAATCAAGCTAGGTCTTCAGAGTCAAAGTGAAATCTTCAAACAATGAGTGAAGTCCAGTTTATGACAACTAATGTTACACTACTTAATCATGGTATGGGAAATGAAGATCTAAATGCAGATGTGCAGCAAAGAAGGTAGACATATGCAGATGCCCCAGATCTTGGATGAATACTCTGTTTCTTTTCATTTTTGCAAAAAATGGCAGTTTGCAGTTCCATTTAACCTCACTTCTGTCATTCTTCTGCTACTTTCCTACACAGCTTCCTCCCTGCATCTCTGAGAAAGCATCTCCCTGCCTGTTTGGCTATCCAGACTGCTTGCTGCAGTGCTTTCAAGTATAATTTCTTCTGTGAAGCCTGCAAGAAGAATAATTTCAGATAGCCATAATACAAGGAGAAGGTGGGGATACCTGTAAAGAGGAACAGTCATTATATCTGGCACACCCCTAAACAGAAAATAACAATGACTAATGCTGCGTTTTGTGAACATAAGGAGGCTTACAGAAGTGTCATCTTGAACACTTTCCTTCTCTGACAGTGATGTATCACTAATAAAAGAGTCCCTGTTGTGAGAGAACTTCCTCCTAGGATGCCAAAAGGTCATTCACCTTCAGCTAATGTGCCTGTGGATCTGCATCCATTGCTGGTGTTCTTGTTTCAAACCCTCAGAGGGAACTTCTTGGTCCATTTTAAACTGCTGTCTCCATTTCATCATTAAAGAAACTTGTTCCTCATGCCCTGCCAGCTGCTGCCATAATTTAGCTAGACCTTTGTTCACGAGAAGCGGTAAAAGAAGGGAAGGGAGCATGGTCAGACATAGACCTGATTGATTTTAAATTGGCACATGCTGTTTTCTAGTAACTCAGCAGTCTGTTAAAGGTGATGTTGTGCTCTGTGGGACTGAATACTATGATGAAAAACACAAAGTAGCAGAAACTAGAGCAGCAGGGAAATAAATAGGTATTCCTCTCAAAACTCACATATTGGCTTTCACTTGCTTAAAGTCTTACCATGGATATCACATGGAGTACACACATTCACACATGCACGTGAATCCTGTGTATTCTGGTTTCAAGGATATAGAACAGTTGAAAGTCAAGTTGCCTAAGCCAATATTTTCCTTTGTCTGAAAATTTATGGTTCAGCAAAATAATGCAAAGCCACCCAATGTTAAACAGTTATTCCCTGTGTATTCCTTAGCCTGTGCCTGTAGTTCTTCAAATACTGTATAAGTAAAAACACACTTGGAATTGGAACAAATGGCTTGAGGGTTAGACCAGGTGATTTAACTTGGAGAAAATGCATGTTTGTGTGGATCACTGAACAAGCAAAAGTACAAACAAGAAAAAGATTAAGTGGAGACATGTCATTCATGTCATTTCATTTACAAAGATGAAAATGCTTTACATTGTACAGTACTTTGACATTTTGATTTGTATTGAAATGTAGTGGTATTATGCTGCTTTACTGCTAAACAAAAGGTTAGAAGAACATATAAGGTCTTCCCTAAAATTGCCAATTCACGCTTTAAGGACAGAACAAACCTTTTCAATATTTGCAAATAAGCTGTAAGTTCTCAAATGGGACAAACCTAAAACTGAGAGTTCAAAACCTCTAGCTGTCTACCCATTTTTTCCTGATTGACATTACATATGAAATAACAAAATATGTGGACTTTTTTACAGAGTTCAAATTATTATGATTCTTTTAATAAATAACGTCCCTAGAAAAAGGTTGCAATAAAGCTAACAATTGGCATTCGTTATATTGAATGTCTGTGAGCATAGAAAGAACACTTAAAAACAAGAGCATGAATAATTCTGAAGTAGTTACCTTTGTGTTGTGACATAAAATTAATGCAATCAACCGACCTTGAGGATTTCCTTGCATATAGGTTATTTTCTAAGTAGTCTGCATATAAAAATGTTCTTTTGCTTTTAATGATGTGAAAGAAATTGTGCCTGTATGTTGAAAAGATTTATTACTGGACACCTAAAAGAACAGCATTTTAAAGTGTTTGTATCTACACACTAGTTTGGGAAGCATCACCATAGCACTGCATTTCTAAACAAAACCTGTGCTGGGGAAATTAAACAGTACAGCCTTTATTATAAGGGAATAATATATGCCTTTAGAAATAAAAATCATAGTACCTGAGAAGATACTGTAATGTCTGTGATGTTGATATTTTGTGCCACCATAAGAAACTAGAGCTAAGGTGAAGTCACAATCTTGATTGTAAGTATCTTTCTTAAAATGTTGGAGTTTTCCTCAAAATATAAACCATTAATTTCTTAGGTTTAAAGACTCCTTTCCCAGTTATTGTAACTTGCATGAAAATGTTTTGACATTGAGGTATTAAATCCTGCCCTTATTTTCAGCTCCATTTGAAACCATTTCATTTTTCTCTGTCTTACTCAGTATTTTGTTCTGAAGCCTAACTACAGCAGTGAATACTTCAATGCCTTCAATAATGTCTATATGAGGTTTCTCTGGGCTTGATCTAAGTATTGTGAATTGTTGAGATGGGCATATAACTCATAACTTTTTTTTTGTTTATTTTTGCTCAGTTTACACAGACGTTTATATGATAACTGTCCAATCTTGCATAAGGAGCTCAGAGATTTAATGGTGGTGTTATCAGTATAAAAGGCCAAAAACCCCAACTTATGCAGCACGACTGTAAGAATAGAGTTTGAAGATGCCAGTGTGCTAGTATTTTCAGACTTTGTGGGTATTAATTTTGCTCAGGTGGAAGATCACATATGGGTGCTTTGTGTATTTGACACTTTCCCTCTTTGGCGGGAAGAACAAAACCTCAGAAGTAATACCTCTCTGATAAGTAGCAATCCACACCTAAACTCAAATTTTTAACTAGAAGTGGAAAGTTTTGAGGAGGAAAGATCATTGGGTCGTTGCTGTGAAAATATGAACAGATTATATTGTGCACAAGCATATCCAGGATTTTACCGAAATGGATTTTAGGGTCAATGGAACAAGTGGTATGTGGTCCAAGTGTGTTTGTATATACACATATTTTGGTAGCTCTGTAATCCCTAAAATTTCATTTTCCTTGGCATAAACCAAAAATTTTAAACAGATGAAATTTATATTGATGATGATACCAGCCAGTATCCTTAGTAGTGCCTATGTTCATTAGCCATTCATAAGAACAGAGTGATAAAACAAGCAAAGCTCAGTGATTTTCATAGACAGCAAATTTTTATTATGAGAGATTAGTTTGGAAAAAGATGCAACACTTTATTCAAGAATAATACCAATTAACATTTACAGACTCTTCATTTTGTGAAAATAGAATAAATACATTTTACTTAGGAAGTCCTGCATCACTTGGAAATTTTAAAAAGAATACTGAAAGTGTTTGCACAACTGAGTTATTTAACACAAACATGGTGGAAAATTTGCCATACATAATCAAAGAACAAATAATTTACTGTTCAGAATTTGTGTGATTTTTGTAATAGGATACAGTGTTTTTTTGGCATTTGAAAATGCCAAAAACCTTTAAGTAACTATCTTATAAGAAAGTCAATAGATATTATAAACCCTATAGATGTTTTTATGGCTACAAATGGATGGAAATCCATTGCAGATACGCAAATGGCCAGGTCTGTTATTCAAAGGACAAGTCTAAGCAGTGTTGTATTTAATATATTTCATAAACACTTAATTTACAACAAAAATCCTAATAGCTTGTTTTGAAATGGTGAACTTTTTTATCAGTTCTTAAAATGGAATAGGTCCTTTATACTTCCAGAAACTTAACCTATGTATTTAAAAGAACCATTTTCAGTTCTTGTAAGCTTAAAATTAGACCAAGCAGCTTTGTTTTGGCAGCCTTTGTGTAAGTTACACTCTCCTTCTGCTCCACCTGCTGCTCTGCTCTGGAGAGCCAGCAGGGCATTCGCACATGCAAACCATGGGCACCGTAGACTTCAACAGCAAACACTGGACAGCAGCTATTTTGAAGGAGAAGAGACTGGCTTCTGACAGTTTCTGTGACCTACTACTGTTTTATTTAGCTTTTATTTCTGGATAATCATTTCCAGGTAAAGCAAAAAAAGTATTTTGAAAAATAAGCAAGGAGAGATTGTAGGTACTGAGGTGGAAAGTAAAGCTTTATATTTTTGTTTTCCCCTTGTTTTGTATTTACTTTTATTGTATCTTTATTGGAATAAAAGGATCATAGAGGAAGTAGCTCTTCAGAAAGTGTAGGCATTATCTGCTTTTTCAGAGTTTGCTTAAAGGGCATAGCCAGCAGTGCTGGGAATGGTTTCAAAGTAAGCAGTCAGATGGGAAAGGGCATGCAGTGAATATTATAGGTCTCTGCCATTATTTCTGTTCATCCTGGTTTTAAGTACGTGGAAATGAGAAAAAAAACAGAGATCTCCTAAAGCTTGAGTAATCCCAAACAATTTCAGGCAAGAGAAGGAGCAATTCATTCATACAGAGATATGATTTTGATTCACTTAATCAATGCAACATGAAAAACATGTTATAAAAGTATGTATTTCTCAAGCATCTTAAATAATGTTTCAGCATATACTAGTGGTATTTTGGCTTTTGAAGTATCTCATTAATTCTGATTTTTTTAATCATTGGTTTTCTCTTAGGATCAAAACTTTTCATTTGTGAATTGTTTTCATCCAAATAACATAATATAATGTTACAGTGTCAATCTCTGGTGAATCAAGCCAAGCCCTAATGATAGCCACAGACTGCAAGGCTCCCTCTCCTACCCCTGTTTTAAAGACAGGATGGATTTTCCACTGTGTAAATGCAAATTATTATGTTGCATCCAGGGATAAGAAGACTTTCAGAGTTGTCCTGAGAGCACCATGAAACTGTGCCTAATCTTTTCCTTCTCATCTTCATTAAAGGTTTTCAAATACAACCCTAGCCATGTGCTGAACCCAGATTGGCAGGCATAGTTGTTTTAGCTTTCTTTCCAAGAAAGAACATACATCTTAGGCAAGGTGGTTAGTAAACTTGGAATTGTTAGGCAACCTTCTGTTTTTCAGACATCTGTGAATTCATTTCACTCGCAATTTCACGTGTAATTTAATTTTTATTATTCTCTAAAACACTTTGTGCCAAATCCAATTGCTTGCCTTTAGAAGTACCTTAGTGATTTATTTTGGAGTAAAATCCTTCCCTTGAAATCATAAATCATTTATGATTAAAGAATCATAAACGTAATTCTAATCTGAACAAATATCCACTTTGTCACCTTGTGTGAGCCAGGGGTGAAATTCACAAGAAATATATAGAGTTATCTGAATTATAATTCAGAATAAAACATACTTCTTAATAATATTTTCCAGAAAGAATTGTACCAGTCTTGATCTAGTTATGTTGGTAGAAACCTTATGAGTAAAATTAGTGAAGTAATTTTGTTTAGGTTGAACAAGTAAATTATCAGAGTATACTGATCCACGGGTTAGTGTACCAAGAGAAGGGATTTTTATTGGTTTCACTTGATAAATATATTTTTAGAAAAGTTAAGAAATTAATTTGATAATGTCTGGGCTAGAAATTGTTTAAATATTATGCTTTAACATAAAAGAGATGCAAAACAGGTCCCTAGGTTGTCTTCGTATTTTCAATAAATATACACACCTCTATAAAATTACTTTTTCCAGTAATTTTAATCCTACTCGGGCAAGTGCAAAGCAGGTCAAGGCATTGGAAAAATAGGTTGCTAATGTTTTGGAAGTCTGAAGATAAAAAAAGAAAGCAGTGACTTTGTTCTCTTTGTCGCATTAACATAATGTTTTACCCTATTTTGGGTTCTCATGGAATAAAAAGATTATGGGTGCCTTAAGTTTACAGTGAACAAACATTAAATAATAGAAAATTAATAAATATATCAGAATATCTGAGAGACCAAGGAAAATTATGAAAACTGGTTATGTCTTGAATGTGTAAAGTATGAGTCCTCTACGTACTATCTGAAATAAATCACACATTTTATTCTGTTGGAAACTACAAGTAAAGCTTCTACTTCAAGTGTAATCGAACGTATTTCTCCCTGCAAAATAAAGTCTTCTGTTGGTCCATATAAGCCAGCACCACATATTCCAGAAAACAGTCTAATGCTTCAAACAACTAAGGAGCTGGAAAAGGAAATTTATTGCAAACTGCCCAGGGAATTAACAGACATACAAGGAATGATAGCAGTTGACCTCCATTTTCTATCAAGGAAACACAATGATTTTGTAAATTGTCCAGACTCTGTTGAGAAGCACTACCTGATCACTGCCAAAAAATGCTTTCAAGTCTAGGTATACCAAACATGGGAAATTCTTAAGCAAGTAAAGCAGCCCTTCTTCCCCAGTTGTGTGAGTGAATTAATAATGGGAAATCTTCACACTCACATTTCCTAACAAGTAGTTTTTCTTCGTTCCACCATTAGAAATGCGATCTGCCAGAGACTGATTTCAATTTTCATGGTAAGTAGATTCCATTTCTTGGGTAATCTGCCAAATAGTTTTTCAGTTTGGAATACATTAAGTCAAAAGTCAGCATGTGAAACAGTTATGTTCAGTCAACTCCAAAACTTATAGGGATGAAAGGCATAGACAAGGCAACCAAACCAAAAATATTTATATATTAGCCTGGTCAGATTTCAGACCATGAGAACATATGTGAGTAACTAACCCCATTAATTTTATCCCCATTAATTGGGGCACAGCTCTGAGACACAGGTCAAATTTCAGCCCAAGCCCTCTGTGTTAGAGGCTCTAATGCTCTAATTTTTTTTGTGTGATCACACAATAATTTGGATTGTCATATTCTGCTCCTGTTAATCACCTTTTTTTTTCTGCATCAGAAGATAAATACCACAAAACTGAGGAAGTCTGCCAAATGGGGGAATAGAGAAAGGTTTCTTCCAATTTAAAAGTAGCAACTCATGAACACAGCTCTGATTTTCCATATGCTGGTAATTTGTACCCGATCTTTTCTATATAGCATAGGATGAAGGAGGCAGAGGCCTGGTCAGAAAAGCTTATTTTGAGTGCTCTGTAATGCCTTTGGGGTTCATATCAATCTTCCTTGACCGAAGCATCAGCGTTACCATATTCCTCTTTGAGCAAGGGCAGGTTAGCAGGCAGCATTAATGACTGTGTGCACTACATTGGCTGTCTGTGCCAGGTGTTGGCAGTGGAAGGAGCCACATGGGTGGCCTCTCTGAGCAGAGGCCAGGGACTGCTCCATGCTGGACATAACCAGATCCAGACAGCTCTGCATCAGACCCTCCACAGGACACAGCTTAACCTATCAGCCAAGCTGATGGCATGTCTGGGAAAACATTAAGAAAGGGTAAAAAACCAGAGGGCAGTAAAAAGTGAGGAGGAAAAAAGTTTGAGGCACCAAGGTCAGTGAAGAAGGAGGGGGAGGATGTCATCCTTGCAGGCCAGGGAGGAACACACACTCAAATAGGTGGATATTTCTTAGATCACATGGAGAGACCAGACTGAAGCACCTTTGTCCTGAAGGACAGTAGCCCATAGAAAGGACCCACACTGGTGCAGGGGAAAAGTGGGAGGAGAAATGAGAAGCAGAGAGAAATGGTATGGACTGAGGTCAACCCCTCATTTTGCCACCCCTCTACATTTATTGGACATAGGGAAATAGAGGAGTCGGGTAAAAAGGAATTAGTCTGGGGGAAAGGTAGGAAGGTGTTTTAGTTTTTTGTTTCTCACTATCTAAGTCTATTTTAATTGGAAATACCTTAAATTGATTTTTGCCAAGTAGATCTATTTTGTCCGTGATGGTAAATAGCAAGCAATCTCTCTGTTTTCCTCCTGAGGCATAATGTTTTCAACCTTATTTTCTTCCCCTGTCCTTTTGAGGAGGGGAAGTAAGAGAGCAGCTAGTCAGGCTTCTAACAGCCAAACAAGGTCAACCCTCCACCCAAGAACTGCAATTTCTGCAACTGTTTTTTTTGCTTAAGCATGATAGGAGACTATATTTAAAAATACTATAAGAACAGAATTATTAATCAAAATATAAGTAGAGATAAATCTAACAGACCTTATCATTTTTCTAATAACTCAGACCACTTTCTCAATCAAAATCCTGGGATGTAAAAATCTCTTTTTTTTGAAAGAGATCACAGTGTGCAGTGTTTAACATTAATCATTTAAACAGTTTAAGTGGGTTTTTTTTCAGTAGCTTGCTTCAAAAGATACTGCTGTCCTGTCCAGAGGCTATGCCCTTCCTATCCTTATTTAATGTGTGTAATCTACATTGAGATTGAATGTATACATCCTTGGTCTTTCATTGACTTCCTCCCTGACCAGCTTTCCACAATAAGAAGATTACTTTGTGTGGAAAACTTTTATTTTTGATAAGGCTGAACCTTGTCACAGTAGCTAATTGGTGTATTAGTTGGACACAGTGAACTCCACAGGCAAAGCTCTTCTTTAAGGTATAAATTGGAAGCAGGAAGAAACAGTTCATCAAAGCTGTATGCTAAACTATTGATTGCTGGCTTCATACTGTACAGTGATTGTATTATTGCACTGAAATGAATAATGGAATTTTGCAAAAATCCCATCCAGGTCTTTCATGAAGATATACTTCCGTCATCAGAAAAGGACAGCCTGAATATTTTACTCCTCTTTTGTTCAAAATAGCCTCTCATTCAATTTAACTCATTGTAACTGTTGGATCTGTAGCACAGAGGCAAGTCAGGAAAGGCTTTGCAAGAGTTTGAGTACAGAAAAAGGGAGTAAAATGTTACTTACCCAAGGAATGGTTGAGGATACTTAACATTAATCTGCAGTATCTAAAGGGCTTTCTTACAGTGGGGGACTATCTGCCATGTGGGTTTTACCACAGAGCTGTGCTGAGAGGGGAGCAGAAAAGTATTGAAGACTGTACAGAGTAGTTGAGTTCCACAATTTCCCTTGGAGGAAAACCAAAAAAAATAATGTAGCCTTTATGAATAACAGCATGAGGATTTTGTAGATCAGTAAACAAATTTCAATGTTTTTTCTTCAATGGTCAGATGACAAAAAAACCATCTCCCTGCTTCCTTCACTGGATCACATATCTAAGGAAGGAATGACAAAAAAGTTACGGGTGAAATTCTTGAATAATTTTCTTAACTTCTTCAATTTAATACATATTATGTATCAACATACATATCAAAATGCAATTTAATATTTGAACTTTTAATGTTATCATATAATTCAAAAATGCCTTTAATCTATTTTTTACAGGAACAGAATCAACACATATAGATCAGAAGGCAGATTCAGCAAGTGCCTTCGATGCTTTAAGGTTTAGTTTCATAATATGTAATTTTTAATTATTTTTTATAAAAACTTGAGTTTTAATAACTTCATTAAAAGCATTTCTAATCGAAGTAGCAGAAAGCAGAACTCTGAGCAAAATGTATACTTGGCTATGTCAATAATGTTGCAGAAAAAAATATCAGAAATATTAAAATGTAAAATCTTTTATTAAAAAAGAGGGGTCTGATTTATAATTTATTTTTTAAAAAAAGCAAAAACCCAGCAAGAATTACTCCTTCTGAAGCATGGATGAAAGTGTCATTGTTGCTTTATTTTATTTTTCTATCTGCAGTAGCTCCTGCAAGCTGTGAAAGATGTATACACCCCATAGAGATTTAGATTTCTGTGTCACGCCTCTGAGCTTTTGGTAAAAGAAAAAGGATGACCACTGTATTTTGCAGAGAGCTCACTTCTTCATGTGTGCATTGAGTCCTAGATTAGAGGTCTCAGGAGGAGACATCTGGTCTGGGATCCTTTCTCTGTTGAGACACAAGAATAATTCTGTCCTGGTTTTTCTCAACAGAGGCAGGTCATGTTGCAAACACAGAGGTAAAACTTAGGACAATGAGGAAACTGGAAAAGGTACTGACAAAACAAAATATCCCTTTACATAATAAACTGTTTCATGTTTCTATATGTGAAAAAGTCAGCAGAAAAACCCCTCATAGTTAAAAGTATTCAGTTACTTGATGTTCAAATGAAAAGGTGTTTAAATTAAAAAAAAATCTTCAAACAGGTAAAATATTCAGTCTATACATAGAGAGATTTTAATGTCATATCATTATAAAATTATTTAATTTTTGTGGTCTTGTTCAGAAAGAATACAACAAGGTGCATTGACAAGAGATGTTTTAGATTACTTTCCAAGAGCTGGTTCTGTTGGAGATACATTATGCTGTCTTTCTAGTGAGCTTTGTGGGTTCCATTAAATTCTCACTCTCCCCTAGCTATTTAACAGCAAAAAGGAATTTAATTACTATTAAAATTTCAAGGATTTGTTTGTTTGCTGATGTATATGAGAAAGTTTGGTAAAAAGTGGGAGCAACAGAAATCTCTGAGTCTGCACCATCTAAAAAGATTTTAATCTATATCTTTTCTTCTCCTGACAAGAATTAGTGCTTTTTAGGTAGAAAAGAAGACTGACCTGTATGGAAAATATTTTTTTCTAGATCACATGGTAAACATACATCTTTTCAAATTATCTCCTTCCAAGCCATTTACCATCCAAGAATTATCAAAATATATTTATTGGGTAATAATTTCAAATACTGAATAAATTAGAGAAAAATCGTAGCCTGCTCATTGAAAATTCATGTACTGAAGAGAGTAAAATCCATCAAATACATTACTAGCTCTGAATTAATTGCTCAGATTAATTAATAGCTCAAACTCTAAGTAATATATAAGCTCTGTTAGCAGAGTACTGAACATTGCAGCTGAAAAAATAAAATTTGCATCAAATAAATACTCAAAATCTTTCTCATTTGAAGCTGCAAATAAGTTTGATTTCCTGAGAGTTTTAAAGCAAATGCTTTTGGGGAAGTCTAATCATAGATTACTGAGCTCATCCTAACTCTATTCTATGTCAATATTCTGTTCCCTCAAAATGCTATCCATTTTTTTTTGAATCAATCTTATTTGGGATAGGTGGATCTGTTCCTCAATATACATCTTCCCTAGTTTAATTTCTGTCCCGTTATCTTGAATTGTATGTAGTCAGTGGAAAATAGTATCTGAACCTGAAATTATTAGCAGACTTAAAGATTTAATGCACCTCAAATAAATCTAAACATCTAATTTTTCAGGCAGTACTAGTCCAGTTTGCCAGTCTGATTTTGAAACTTTTTCTATTATTCTGTTAATCTATTTTTTGTCTGTTTTTTAAAATGTATTTATTAAACTTCTGAGCCAGACTAAATGCAGTTTTCTGAAGAAGTATATTTCAAGTGCAGGAAGCCCTAAGAGTTGAGAGGCAAAAGCCTAAGTCTCCTCTTACCAACTAAATGTCTGGAATATTTGTGACTGTAGTGAGCCAAACCGAAAATGAGCAGTTGATGAAGTGTTCAATAAGCCAAATAAATTTATTTTCATTTCTCAGAAATAATAAAATGTTTTGTTATGTGCTTTTGTGATTCTGCCCCAAATTCAGCTTTGATTGCTTTGTTTCCAATCAAAATCAAACAAACAAAGAAACAAACAAAAACCCCGAACCACAGAAGAAAAGTTAAAAAAAAGAAAAAAAAAAGAAAAATAAGAAAAATAAGAAAAAGAGATTAGTAATTCTAACTAGTGAAATTCAAACACAAACCCATGTGTTAAACTCACTGTAAACTCATGCTACCTCTGTGCTGGATAACATCAGATATATTTGTGTCATCTTCCTTCAACTTGAAGGTCTGGAACTCCCAAAGTTGTCATTAGAATAAAGAGCAATGCCAATTCTGAGTGAAAAACATTGGCATGAAAAGGCATTGAACACCCACTGGTTGGAGTTCAGGAAAGGAAAGGAAAAGGAGGAGGTAGCACAGATTCTGATGCTTGAAGAGGCAACATTGAACTGAAGGCACAAAATTCTGCCAGGTTTTAAAAGGGAAGTTTGGTTTATACAGGAGGTGCAAACTGAAAGTGTGAAATAGGATAAAGAAAGATTTTTTAAAAATTGGATTTATTCTTGTATTGATTCTTGTTCTGATCTAGTTTTTGGAAAAGGCCTACATGTATATATAGTTTTGGTCAAACACAGCCTTCAATAACGAAACAATTTCATCTGCTCATTTTACTCAGGCACATTTACCTCATGTCCCAGTGTACTTACAGCATTTCTAGCATATATTAAAATGCTATGTGCTATATGCTTCTTCCCTTGCTTCCCAAAGAACAGTAAAACGACTCAAATATGGTCAATCTTAACAATATACCAACATCATAGGATATTTTATGTAGTTCTTTATATTTTTAATACAAGGCTTAAGCTTGTAATTTCAAGCTAAATAAATGAAATAGTCTTTCAATTTCACTCAATTTCTATTCCTCTAATTATGATATGAGGACTTTTTATATTTTCCATTATATAGAAGTGTTGGAAAAACAAACTAAATATCTGTAACACAATGTAATAGCAAGTTACAGTGGATAATTTCTAAATAAAAAAAAAAAATCTACTTATAAACCTTCATTTTAGGTCAAGTATGAAATCCTGACTCTACTTTTCACGAAATCTTACCATATGCAAATTTCCTTTGTCATCATTTGAGGCTTCTGTTCAGAATGAGACAAGGAAATTACTTCAAGAATTCCTCTTCTTTCCAGATTTGTCTTTATCGGAAGAGAAAAGAAGGATTTCCCTTTATTGCCTGCAGTGTGATTTTGATACCATTTGAACTGTATAATTGAACAGCTCCATTGTAGTAAAGGGAAGTATTTCAGATAAGTAAGCAGAGAATCTGCACACTCACTACATTCTTGTCTTCAGGCAACCCAACTTTTTCTTCTACTGTAGAAACTCTCAACTTCAGTTGTCACTGAGAGCAGGTATGTTCAAATCTGGAAGCACATCCAGACCACATTCAGAGATCTCCACTTTTGTCCTCTTAAGGACAAAACCTGAGGATTTGGTTCATGTTTCTCACATTTTACTTTTTTCTCTGCAGAACTTCTTGAGAATGTTTTGTATTTTCAAATCACAAAACCTTATATCGGGTCTCTTGTTGATGCTGTGTATATTGACTCAGAGGTTTCTCTAAGACAAAAAGAAGAGCAATTGTTGTACTGGAGTACAGTCATTATTTGACTTACAGAAGATACTTTGTTATTCTTTTTATAGCCAAACCCAAGAAGCAAAACTAACCCTAAGGCCAGCTGGTCCAGAAATCTTGGGTTGCAAGAGCAGAATGTAAATTCTTCTCTGCTGTCTACTCATCTCACTAAAATTTTGGTTTCTGATAGATAAAATATGTTTTAAAGGGGGGGGAACTGTCTATACCAAATAAGGAGAAATAAAATATAGAGTGCTGTAGATGCGAGCAATTATTTATGCTTTGGTTGGTTGTAGAGTTTTTGTTTGTTTCTTTGTTTTTATTTGCTTATTAGTCTGACAAAAATCTTAATGTTGTCACACTCACAGAAGTTCATGACCAATCAAATCAACTGCCTTCTGAAGTGTGATGTTGCTATGCTGTCTTTCAGACTGCTCATATCCTTACTATTTTTACCCAAAATCTAGCAATTCCTTGCCAGATTTTCAGCAACATATTTTCACTTTTCCAGTCAGAACTGTAATGTTATAGAGTGGCATTCTCCAATACACAATATTGGGGCCAGTCCTGGTTAAGACCTTTTACTGATGATCTGAATGAGGGGATCGAGAGCTGCCTCATCATCTTGGCAGATGATGCCAAGTTGGGCAGGGGTTTTGTTTTGCTAGAGGGTCGGGAAGTTCTGCAAAGAGATCTGGACAGACTGGATCAGTGGGCCAAGGACAAATATAGAAAGTTCAACAAGGCCAAGTCTGGTCACAACAAATCCATGGAATGCTATAGGCTGGGGGCAGAGTGACTAGAAAGCTGCCCAGTGAGAAAAGATCTGGGGGTGGTGTTTGACAGCTGACTGAACAGGAGGCAATGTGCACCCAGGTGGCCAAAAGAGCCACTTGCATCCTTGTATCAGAAATAGTGTGGCCAGCAGGACCTGGGCAGTGATTGTCCCTCCGTACTCAGCACTGGTGAGACCTCACCTGAAATCCTGTGCTCAGTTCTGGATCCCTCACTACAAGAAAGACATTGAGGTGCTGGAGCTAGTCCAGAGAAGGGCAACAGAGCTGGTGAAGGCTGTTAAGCCCAAGTCTTATAAGGAACAGCTGAAGGAGCTGGGATTGTTTAACCTGGAGGAAAAGAGGCTCAGGGGGCCCTTATTGTTCACTACAACTGCCTGAAAGGAGGTTGTAGCGAGGTGGGGGTCAGTCTCTTCTGCCAAGTAACAAGGAATGGGACAAAAGACAACTACTTCAAGTTGCAACAAAGGAGGGTTGGATTGGATATGAGGAAAAACTGGAACAGGCTGTTCAGGGAAGTAAGTGGTTGAGTCACCATCCCTGGTGGTATTCAAAAGACATGTAGATGTGGCCCTTAGGAACACGGTTTAGTGGTAGACTTGGCAGTACTGGGTTAAAACTTGGACTCAATGATCTTAAAGGCCTTTTCAAAGCTAAATTATTAGATGATACTATGATTCTGTACTCCCTGCAACTTGAAATTCAATGTGAGAAACAAGAGGGCAATAAATCAAGTACATACACTATTTGTAAAATATTGCTTACACCATAAAAAAACCCTGCATCTATTACAAGTAAAGTCACAACTTTCCACATCAAATTCATAAGCTAAGTGATAGCCACTCTAAACTATTTGTAGGACATATTTCTTTACATAAGTAGAATGCTATACTGTGTTTCCTGACTGACCTTCTGGTGAACTTGCCTTTTTGCATCTTTTACGCAAGGAGAGTGGTGCTACCACATGAGAGTGTGTCAAAGAATCAGACTCAACAGATTCTAATTTCTTTCAAAACTCCTTCTCAGAGTTAACACAAGCTGGAAAGAAACTTACAGCTTCTCTTTTCAGTCTATCTACATACCAATATTATTTCCTCTTCACCAGTCCTCTCCATCTTTCCCCCTCTCTTTCATATGGTAAACTGACTTCTCATATATTTAGAAAACAAACAAGATGCTACTTCAGCTTAAGCAGAATTTAGATTATCTTGGCCCCTATGTTACTTCATTATACCTTAGGGCATAGTTAACTACATGAATGATGGAGAAATTATATGATTTTCTAAAGCACTCCATGAGGGCTCATTTCCTTAAGTGACTCATACACAATCCTGATTGACCTCATTGGAAAGAGGGTCAAATTAAGAGTAGAATTTCACATCTCTTTAATATCTCAATCATGAACAACTTCAGACAACAGAAAATAGCTGTTGTTTCTGATGGAACTGATATAAGAACCTCAGTGAAAATTGTGGTTATTACCACAGACCTGATAGAGTAAAAAGCCAAGTTTCAACCCATGCAGCTCTTTTATATAGATAGTGTATCCTAGAAAGAGGGTTAAAACACTGGCAGATTTTTAGCTATATGTGATTTCAGCAAGACTGCAGTCAGTTCTCATAGGTCAGTTCTCTTTTAAATTTGTCCTTAATAAAAAATATCTTAGCCTTAAAAAAACATTTTCTTCAACATAGCATTTACCAAAGAAATAATTGATGATTTCTAATCCTGTTGTTATGTTTCTCTTGGTTTTCTTCTCAAAAACTTAACATAAATAGTGAGAATATTTTCTTATATTGTCATGATTAATTGTATACCAAACATTATAGATTAACCAACACCTCATTTATTTTGTAGTATTGCTTCGAATTATGAAAGTAAATGCTCCATTTATTATCTATGTCTTGAGAATAAAACTTGAAAGGAAAGGCAAATTTACACACATACATGCAAAACTGAATCATGCAGAAATTTTATTGCAATTATAATTTACAATTATTGTAAAGACAGAGGCATATTTGGAGTATCTCAGTAAAATGACAAATAAATAAGTAAACATAAGGCACTAATATTCCTGTTCAAAACCAAGTCCAAGAAAAATATTTCATCCAACTTTCACTGAAAATGTTTGATTTTTTTGTCACCCTATAAGTGCCTAATTGCTCAAAAAGTTTATCTGGTCAGCATTTTCAAAGAGAAATGAATGTCATTCACAAAACATGTTTCTAGAAACCTTTCAAAATCCCTGTGTCTTCCTAGATTTCTGTGCTTGCTTCTTTTCTTAATATGACAACAACAATTTAATAGAACCATGAGTAAAAGGAAAATAAAGAAAAAAATCCTGCTATTTCTACCATTTCCTTTTCTTAATGACTTAAAATATGCTACTTTTCTTGGTTCCTTCAACATTAATTTTCCATCCCAGTATTACCAATTCATTTTAATTGCCAGTTTAATTGATTGTTTTTGCTGTACATATCCTTTCTAGTTAGACATAAGTTTGAACACAATAGCTTTTATAAAAGCTGTCTGTCTTCTACCAGTCTGTTTTCTATGGTCCACTGATATTTTATCAGCTGATCCTCAAAAGATTTTGCAATTCCTGTTACAGGTTCTCCTCTACACATAATTATATAATATTGGTCCAAAATGTAGAGTAAAAAGTAAATCTCCTTCTGCAAGAATCCTCGGTGTCTTTTGTACTTGTTGTACGTGCCCCTACCTCATTAAACTTTAGCACCTGCACAACTGAAGTTATTTTTTTTTTCTCCTTAGTTGTTTAGAGCCAAGAGTTTAAATCTATTCCTACTCTGTATGCCTTTTGTTTTCATTCCTTATCCAATTGTTAGAAGTAATTAATGTACTGTAGCACTTACAGCACATACATTCCTGGTGTTTGCAGTTATTGATTCCTGCATAAAGCTCATTGAGTACCTCCCGATGCTTTCAGTCCTATGCATTTGTTCTGTGACATTTCCCAGTGCTGCAGAATCACAAGCGATCCCAATGATTGAAATAGGCCTTTTAACATTCTCTCAGGGAACTGTCTTAAGTTAGGCTAACATATGTGTTTAAAATCTATCCAAAACTGCAAGCATAATGATAATTCACCCCTCTTTTTTTTTCTTTTTTAGATGGTAGATAAAAATTATTTTCTTTACGCTTCAGCCAGCTATACTTTCTTAATTGACCAGAAATGAAATTAACAGAATCAAAGGATTCCATCTGGCTGGTTTTATTTCATGTTTTACTCATAAGCACATGAAGAACAACCTCTAGGGGATTTTGCTTAGAAATGTGAAAATTCCTTCATATCTGTATGCCAGTGTAGTGAGTTGGAAGTGAATACTTGCCAAGGAATAAGGAGAAGAGGAAAGAAAAAAATAATATTTAGGATGGGATGACAAGTGTAAACTATGAAAGGATCCATGATAGGGTTTTTTGGTTATTCAGATAATTTTCTTTCTGATATAAAGATATCTGATTATCTAAGGAACAGAGCAGGTTTGTACTTGTTCTTCCTGGTAGTGGAATATTTGTTTACATAGATCAGTATGTTTTAAAGGAAGTATGCTGCATTATTTATTCAAGATTCTAAATGCCTCATAACTTTCTGCCAGAAATTGCTAAATTATACTCCCAAAACTAGGATAATTTAAATTACAGCTCTTCCTCATGATACACATTTTGACATTTGTAATTCACAAACAGTCTTTATATATATCATGACCTAAAGTAGCAAAAGAACTCCCTTATTGAATAATTATAGACCAAAGAAGCAAAAAAGTTCTTAAACAGAGATACATGTTCCCTCTACAACCTGAGAAAAACTGTTTGCAAAATTCAATGTAAAGAGGACAGCATGGTTGAAATCATCATTGTTCTACAGATATTACAAGGGAAGGGATGAGGTGGGAAACAAGTGTATTGGGCAGTGGAATAAAATTTTAAAAATTGGAGTGTCATACAGTACATATATAAAGATTTAAATTCTTTTATTTTTCATTTCCCCTTGTTCCTACTACGAGTTGAAAAAAAAACATATGAGACATATTTGTGTTGGGCAGGATAAGTTGACATTGAGGTGGATTGAAAACTGGTTGAACTGCCAAACTCAAGAGATTATGATCAACACAAAGGGCAGCTGGAGATCAGTCACTCATGGTGCACCCAGGGGTTGATATCAGGGCCAATACTGTTTTACATCCTCAGGTGTGAGCTGGATGGTTGGACACCTGCACCCTCATCAAGTTTACAGATGATACCAGATGGAGATCAGGGATTATGGCTGATTCATTTGAAGTTCTTGCTACCATTCAAAGGAATCTGGACCAGCTGGAGAATTGGACAGAGTAATTTTGAGAAGTTCAACAAAGCAAAATGGCAAGTTCTACACCTGGGGAGAACTGGCCCCACATCAATACAGGGTGGCCGTTTACTGTGAGGACTTTTTTATATTGTTAAGAGGAAGACTAGAAAATTGAAGCAACATTAGTCATATAAAAATTGCCATATTTTTAGATCTTAGATATTTTTTGTCTATTCAAATATTGATTGTTCTAATAGATGTTTTGTCCCTCAAGATTTATAGAAGACCATCTATAGAGGAGCAATAATCTACTCCTTTAATTCTGGAAATCAATTTGCTCAGCTTTGTCCTGCATAGCAATGCTATTGAGACATTCCATAATTGAAAAATGCTAGGTGCTTCAGTTAAACCTGGCCTTGCAGCATGCACTCTTGAAACAGTGATTTATTTGCAAGGATCACAGAATAAGTAGACATCCTGCATCTGGGTACCAAAGTAAATAACATTACAAGGTATATTTAAAAAACTATAATATCAGACAGAAGAAATATAAATGGGAGGGAAATAATGCATTGTCTTTCCATGAAATTATGAGATAGGTGGGGTCACTGAGAAAAAAAAAAAACTGAGAGAAGGCAGGGAGATTTTTCTCATTCTTCCCCATAAATAAATCAATGTGCTGCAAGATCAGATAATTCTTCCATGATTGATACTGCACATTCATTTTAATGCACATCAGTATTTTTACTATTTTTAATTCATATGTTTTAGAAAATTTGGGGTTTAATTGCAGATTTTAGGTGAAGAATTTCTCACTGGCATAGTTGCATTTGATAGAAGTGTTTTCTGTTGTAAAAAGACGGTATGTGGGCATGTGTAGGAAGCTGCAATGAATCCATGCCCCAATTGCTTAAAAGCCAAATATCTTTAAAAGTGCTGAATTTGTACTAATATTTGCTAGCAAAAGCAGTTAAATACCTACTTTACTTCAACTGTTTGCTTATCACAGTTGCTAAACTGGAATGAACTTATTCTTTTCTGTGTCTGATCACAAGTTTTGTAATGTCTCTTCCACACATATTGTAAATTTTTTCTTTAATAAAGAACATTTTTGAGAATGCTAGTTTCTCCATCTCTTTCCACCAAGGAAAACAGCTCCCAGCTGAAAAGCAGTAAAAACATATTAAGAAACCAATTATAGTTCCCATACCAGTTATTGTTTTTTAACTTCTAATTTAATGCTTATCTTCTCTATCTAGATGCTTTTTCCATATCTCTAGCTGCCCGTTCAGCAGCTGTTGGTAGTCAAACTGTCACTTCCTATTCACTTTTTGATGAGAAACTAAATTCTGAATATTCACCAATTCCATCTAAATGTTTACATAATGGCTTGCTACCTAATTAAATTCCCCTCTCTTGGACTCTGCACTCTGACAGTCTCTCTTCATTTTCCCCTTGGTTGTCTCTTCTGCCATTCGCTGTCTTGGCTGTATGCCTAGAATATATTTTCTGTTTAGATAGAATCAAACTTCCCAAAGCATTGTGAGAAAGAATATAAGTCCTCCACTTTTTTCCCAATAAAAATCGTAAGAATGGATTGTTCCTAAACATACTCGTAGCTTCACAGTTCACAAATTGAATATGCATCTTTGTCCTCTTCTGTTTGCCTCTGTAAAAATTTCTTCAACAGAGGCCTTATATGTATAAATAACCTTGCTGAACTGTGTGCAAACTGGTCTTAATCCCATATAGAGTTGACTCAATTTGCAAATCCTTTCTGGTGAGGCATATTCTTTACAACACAATGCAGAAGCACCAAGAAGTTTGAAACAGATGTGAATAAGAGCTGCCAGTCTTGTGAGGATGGAAAAGAATAATCTGTCTTCTGATACATTCTTACTGAAGCTTTAAAAATTTTTCTTATTTTCTATAAATTGTAACTTTAATACTGCTCACAGGTGATCCAGCATTTCCCATTAATCAATTAAAAGACCTTTCCCCTGTTGTCCAATGCACTTGGAAGTTTTCTCTTGTGGCTGGCAGGAGAATAAGTGATTTTGTTAAATCAAAAAAGGAAAAGACACAAGTTCTGCAAGCTCTCAGGAAACCACCACAATAGTGGCTCAGTATTACCACGCTTCTGCTTAATGCTCCCTGCTGCTGTTCCCTGTGGCTTTCCCTTCAGAAACCACGTTTTGCAGATGGTTTTTAGTGGGAGTTGTCTCCTATGATAGCTGGTTGGGCCTAAGTCTCTTGTAGAGCTGAAAAGTACAGTACACATTACAATTAGAGTGCCAGAGCACACAACTTCCTCGTTAACTTTGGATGATAAAATTATTTTTAGACGTACCATACGCTTTTGAATACATTTTCAGAATTTTAATATTTAAAGAGCACTTCCACTGTGACACATTAATATACTTCAAATTAGAAACTCATAAAAATTTCATTAACTCTTGTCAAAATTTTATCAACAATTATCTATTCTTTGCTGCATGAGAAAGAGAAAACTTGCACATAAACTTTTACACTTCTAATGTGGTAGTTTTAAACAAACATGTTAATTTTCCCTTAAATGGCCATGGACTCACAGGAAAGTCCTGAACAGAATAGATTAGTGTAATCATAATTCAATTAATCTTGAAACAGAAATGTATTTAAGCACTAAAAATGTTCTCAGTGAACTGATATAAATTATTACAACCTTAATTCCTTTTTTTTCTTGTGCTGGAGTGTATTAATCATTTGTCTTATGCAAGCATTTCTAAACACTGTGCTGTAGCTTTGCTCTTATTCAAATCACAGTGACCCTCTCTGAAGTGGTACAGGAACCATGCCTTTTACATACTCATAAAAAAAAATGAGAAATGAGAAAATCTCAATTTCTAGAAGAGATCCTTCTCTAGTTCTGTAATAGGTATTAAGAGCAACTCCTGTCCTCTCTACTTCTGGAGAAAGAGAAGATAATATTATTGTTAACTATTAATAGTAGTACTATTGGAGTAAGAAACATTCTGCAGTTCTCTTTCAGAGTCAAAAATGACAGTTTAGAGTACACGGCTGGCAAGGAAAAAAAACTGGCATACAGGAGATACTGTCTCGTCAGGGCTTCAAATATCAACAGTGAGGTCTTAGATGCCAGGTCTCCAAGTGTATCCTTCCCTGTTTTAGTATCTGTGCTCTGGCTTTGCTAATGCAGAAGACAAGCATTAGCCATAATTCTGACAGAAAAATGTGTGTTTTTTGTGGAATCAAATGAATAGAAAAAATGCACTTGATATTTATTCTAAAGACAGTCATATTCTTCTTTTATCTCACTCTGACCTTATTATTATTATTGTTGTTGTTTTTATTGATCTTTTGTTGTTGTTCTTAATAATCTTATTGGTATTTTTTTCCTATTATTAAACTGTTCTTACCTCAATCCAAGAGTTTTATTTTCTTTTTTTATTCTTCTCTGAGTTCCTGGGAGGGAGGGGAAAGGGAAGTGAGCAAGCCTCTGCATGGTACTTGGTTGCTAGCTGAGGTTAAACCGTGGCACTATTATTATATTATCTTACATGTCTTCTAACACACCAGTCTAATTGAACTGGTGAATTTTCTCAGTCCCAGTGTGAGGTTCTTTCACATACATGTACAAGTAACTATGCTCTGAAGAGTTGAAACTTTTAGAAATGTCACAAAACTGAGCAAAAATAACAAGATATAATCTGGTTTACTGTTGCATAATATAACAAGTTTATCTTATGCTCACCAGTATAGAAATAAAATATAGAATCCTATTTGTCTAGATCACGTGACTTGAATGGAAAACTGTTCATCCCTTTAAGAGTTTTGTAGTTAGAACTAGGTCCATGCATCAATCTGTTGGAATGTATGATTTTGTCACACTTTCTCATTAGGACAGTCTGTCCAGGAAGATGAGGAGGATGACTCATTCTCTATAGAAAGCAACAGATTAAGTGAACTGACCTGTTCTTTGGAGTGGCTAACAAGCCTCTGAGAGCTTGTGGGTAGGGATCAGGAGATATAGCAGCATGGAGTGTGTGATATTGTGGCACACTTTGCTACAGGAAGCTTTGCTGTCACAGGCCATGGCTCTCACAGAGGGCTTTATCATCCTGACATATGCTAGAAGGACAATACCGGAGAGCACAAGCAATGCAGATGTCTGGAGAGAAACAAAGTTTATTTTTCGACACAGGATAATGATCTGTAAGCTGTCAGGGGAAGGCTATTGAACTTTCAGTATATCATTAAGGAAGGACTGAATCTTCCTTTTAAAGGTTCGTAAGGTAAACAGCAAACTTAACAGCAGGAAAAAAATGCTCCCAAGATAGGGGAGTTTAAGTTCCTACGAGAAGTGAGCAAGATGAATATGAGTAACACAAACATGGACTTTAGGAAAGAAGATTTCAGCTTACTCAGGGATAGGCTTGAAAGCATATCATTGGAAACTTCTGTGAAGAAAAAAGAGGCTTGGAACATCTGGTTGATATTCTGCAAAAGCTCTTCAAAGCACAAGAATCATCCATTTTTGTGTACAGAAAGTCAAGCAACCATGGTAGAAGATCAGTACTGCAGTACTTGAAATGGTGCTGATGTACAAATAAACAACAAAAAACCAAAATATACATAAGGGGGAAGCAGGGGTGTGCTTCTTGAGAAGAATCTACACATGCCAGGAAGGAGTTAAGAAAAACAAAGTTCAGATGAAGCTGAAACTGGAGTGAGAAGAAAAGCCAAAAATGCATTTCTAAAAGTACTTTGTAAGCAAAAGGAAGCCCATGGAAAATCTTATGGCATTGAGCTTAGTGACAGAACACCTAGAAAATGGTCTTTACCTCTGTTTTTAACTATTGAGGCCTGGCTTGGACATTTCAGAACCATAAGGGAATGCTCAAAGTCAGTGTCAGGGGTACACCACCCATTGTAAAAAAATGACAGGTGGACACATGAGTGGCCAAAATCCTTGTGATCAACAAGGCAAATGTCAAGTCCTGCATTTGGGATAGAATAAACTTGGATAACAATATTATCTGATGACTTACTGGTTAGGGAAGGGCTTCCCAGAAAAGAATCAGGTGGACTCAAAAACTCAGACATGAGTCACCAGTATGTTGTTATAGTGAAGGTGATCAAACACATACTGTACTACATTAGCATGAATATGAGCAATAGACTGAAGGATGTGATTATTTCCCTCTAAAGAACACTACTGATCACATCAAGAGTACTGTATCTAGGTTAGGTCTTCAGTACAAGAAAGTTTTTGACACACAGGTTTGAGTTACATGGAGAGCTGTCAAGAAGGTTAAGAGGATAAGACAGAATGTACAAGGTCTGTGGGAACTGGATTTGTTCAGTCTTAAGAACATGTTATGGCAATGTTATTGCTACTTAGAGCTACCTTGTGTAAGGACATGAACACCAAGTCAAACTCTTCTTGGAGGTGCAAGAGAAGCCAGTAGACACAAATGGCAGCAAGGGAAAATCCAAACTGATATTAGGAACAATCTGCACAATGACAGTAGTCAAGCACTGGAACAGATTATGGAGAGAGGCTGTAACCTGCGTCTGGGTGAAAAATGATAAAACATTATCCTCAGAGATGTTTATTTGAGAGTCTCTGCAGAATGATAGAGAAAGAAAAGTTACTGCATCTTTCTCTTTACCAAAGGGCTATTATGTAGCTTATTTGCAATTGTTAGCATTCAGCCTAAAGGATGCATCATGCAGTTCTTATCTGCTAATTATACTGAGAGAATATCTGGAGTCTTCAAATGCTTCAGGAGGCTTACTATTCAACCAAAATTGGGTTTCTATAGTTAGCATCACAGTACAGCAGGTCAGCTGTTATCACAGGTAGTCAGCTATCAAACAGCTACTGGGTATGCTACTGACTTATCAGAAAATATGGATTAATTTTGAAAACCATTGTGAGTGCAACAAAAGTTTGCTGTCTCTAATTCTGAATTACAGAGATTTGCTTTTAAAAAATGGTGGTTTATTTCAATATTCTAAATTAGAAACCATACATTTCTCAGAAAATTCAAGTTTGCCCCACAGAAAACAATACATAGACATTGCAGGACAGTCTAGGATGATTGTTATCCACATTTCTACCTGTGGTAGTGCCACAAGGCAGCTTTGGAGTGTTTCACATGGTATTTTTAGAAGGAAACTCAGATGCATCCAATGCTTCTTAAGTATGTTTACTTTCCATACGTGCTTCTAGATATCATATTTGCTTTCATTAGGGTGATATCAGTTAGAAAAGGTGAGTGAGGTCCCCATTTGCAAGTGACAGCATAGTCTTACTGAAAGACATTTAGCCATCTCACTGGAATATTTGTGCAAGCTGCTGATGTGATAGGAATCCCAGAGATATCCACAACATTCAGAGTGCTTTAAGGACTTCTGTTACAAATACGTGTCAGGTCCTCCTTCTTGAGAGTAAGAAATAGAACTGATGGTGCACTGTGCATTCACAGTCCACCTTAGAGTGCAATAATTCCCCTGTGCAAATGAGTCTCTAATTTCTCCTTGATTTATTTCAACTCCTTGCAACCTGCAGAGGAATGACACCATCAAGTAACAAGATATTCTAAATTAAGAAACGTAGCTGTAACCCCATTGTCACTAAGCAAATATGACCCTTATTTTAAGACAAGAACAGAAGAGCAGGTAGTATTGCTCAAACCAGTCTACAACAGTTTCATATTTTGTAGTTTAAGTCAGTAAATTATGCTTTGTCAAGTAGCATAAATGTTTCATATCTAATACTGTTTCTTAATTAGGTTGGTTTCCATTAAGGAATCACAAAAAATTTAGTAAAGTTAAACAGTCACCTGTTCCTCAAATTATATACATGTATATATTAATGTAAAGATAGAGGGTTAAGGTAAATAGTAGAGAAATATGGTTGCTAGACATTCTTTGTTAAAAGTAACTATTTTCATGTTTGACAGATTGTAACCATTTGTCAGATTTCCTGTCTGTTGAGTACCTTCTACACAGCACATTGTTTTAGAAATTTTTATCCGCTATTGTTTAATAGGAACAAAAAAAGATTATATGTTACTCTAGTCTCTTAGAAATAGATGTTTGAGTTGCTTGGGTTTTGTTTATTAGTACATCATGCATCTGATAATGTATTTTTCTAGATATATTTATAGAAACAAACCTCTTAATTCCCCCAAATTTCTACTGGTTTGGGGTTTGCAAGTTTTTATTGGTTTTTTTCATAGGTTTGTATTTTATTCAGTTGGTTGGTTGGGGCATTTTTGGGGGGTGGGGGAGTTTTGGGTTTGTTTCATTGTTTTTTTCTGTATTTAAAAAAAAAAAAAAAGAGGGATTAAGAATAAAAAAGGAAGCAAAGAAGATTAAGGGGGGTAGGTAATTAAAATTCAGAGAATAAGCATGTGTCCTAAGGACACTTTGTGTCCTAGTAGGTAGATAGGACATGGACAAAATGGCAAACCAAGCAGCTCCAACAGGAGTGAGAGAACGCAGGATATTAAGTCACCTTCAGCGGACAACAAAGAAAGGATACAGCAGCAGTTTTGAAATTTGAAAAGATATTTTTCTATAAAAACTTCTTGGCTTCTCAGGTGAGATTGGTAAGAGGAAATCAGTCTCTAAGATTGTCTGTGGCATTGTTCACCCATATGATAAGGACCACTGAAAACGGTGCTTAACATCTATGGAATTAAAAGAATGCAGTACTCATGAGCATGGTGCCCAACACTCTGCATAGAACTTGTAAAGATTATCTTAGAAATCAATAGCTTCATAGTTTATCTGTGTATATTTTCAATCCTTTTTTTTTTAAGATTTATAGTCTAATCTGGCACTTCTAAAGCAGCCTTCATAATAGCCTTACTCAAATATGGCAAGTCTCTATTATCAGGTTGTGCCTTGGTTTTATTACAGCTTCTAATATGAGCAAAGAGCAGATCTGAACATGATCTCACATGCCATCAACCAAAAGTAAACAATTGTCTTGCATTCACTGAAATTAATCAATCAAACAAAAATATACTCCTTATATAAATATTCCTTTCAAAATAGGAAGAGGGCACTGGAACCAACTTTGAAAAGCAATTATCTACAGTTTTGCATACACTGAAAAAAATCCACCTGTTTTTCAGAGACTACACAATATTCCTAGTGCCAGCTACCTCAAAATAACTGGGAAAAAATGCTCCTTGCACCTAAACCATGTATTTCAAGTGCCATGTAAATACCATGTATTTTAATTTTAATTGTTTTCTTTTCTAAATGTAAAGGTAAGTAACTTACTGTATCATTTTCCACAGCATTATTGGGTAGTATAACAGCACTAACTACTCTATTATTCCTGAAGTTTTCATTGAGTGGCAATAACACCCCAAAGGATTATACTTAGTGAATGATCCAAGTGTTGATTTTGTTGAAAATGCATATGAGGCCACCTTGTCTTTCACTAGTTAATGTGGTCCTTCTGTGATGAATATCTGTTAATACTGAGCTGCTTGTTTCCTAAGCAACAGTAACCAGGTAAATGCTTCAAAGCCTTCTTCCTACTTGCTTCATGATTTTACAGAGAAAACATGGAGTTTTATTGCAAGGACTTAGAATGTTCTTGACTGTACTGATTACTGGGTGGCAAAAGAGTTGAAGGTTTCACAATATAGATACTGAAAAAATATTTTCTTCTGTTTTGGTTGATGCCAGTGTGTGCTGATTAATAAAAATAAAATACTCCAATACATAAAAGTCTCAAGGCAAAAGCACTCCTGCATTTGGATTGGTATTGGTTTTGTTTTTGTTTTCCAGTCTACTGAAAGACTGCAAGATACTTTGGAGAATTCAAACAATACTCTGCTTGCTTGAAATACTTTTACTAAAGGAGATCTGAAATTTCCAGTTAGATTCTGATCAGTATCATAGGACAATCAGTATTGGGCTCTTCATATTTCTTGGACAAAGCAGGGAGCTGAAAACAGACCCCATTGCCTAAATTGCTGTTCTATTCTCTAGCCTATTATAGGACTGACACATTTTAATTTTTTTTCCAGACTTTTTTTTTAGAATTCAGTTAGAAAGACATGGATTTTTATTTATTTGGGGCAAAATCAGGGTTTTTCCATAGTCCCAAAACTAAATAAAAGAAGATCTAAATTTTTGTTAAAGGGAAATACTTTAACTAGAAATCAAATATTTTTCCATGTTGTCTAAACTTCTTCCTCAGTTTTTAAAATCTTATTGTAATTTTTATCTTTAATTTTTCACAATTTTATACCAAAAATAGATTGTTTAGAATCAGGTGAAAACACTTTGTAGAAATATTTTGAGACTAAAATAAGATGAAATTAAGACTAGGCTGTGTGCCTAAATCATCCCATGTATCACACTCAAACATATTTCCTTCTGAGAGGAAGAAATATTTTCCTATTTAACAGCTAATATTTCAGGAATGCAATAATTTTTGGATTGTAACTATTGAGTACCCATATAAGTTACTTACTTATATGTTACTCCTTCCAGGCCACATGCAAGCTGAAGCTAAAATCAGAAGACCTTTACTGCATCAGATTTTGAGAATGCAGAATATACATTGAGAAATCTTTCTGAGAGATCTATTTTTTCCAAGCTGAATAGAAAAGTATTTTCAGATTTGTGTGACAGTAACACCAGCCAGTTTACAAATGAGACTTATTTGTAAACTGATATTGATACTGTAATGAAATTTCTTCCTAGTAAAGTTCTTTTATTGACTTCAGTAGAAAGGAAGAGCAGCTGACAAAAGAATCTTACATTCTAAATATAAATATGTATTCAAAATAAAGATTAAAATAATTTCAGATATTCCTTCTTAAAAGCAAGATTCCACATATTGGACTTTGGCAGATTGTAATTATTAGTATTATATGTAGAAATAACTGCCTCATGAAAATTGCTTGTATTAATTGTTGTGCAGTATGATTTCAAAGCTATGAAAGACAGACAGCAATATAAAAAGCCTACCCAGTCACTATACAGTGATTTTGGAACTGGAGTTGAAAGACTCATAGGAATTTTCTCCTAAATGAAAAGTTATGCAAATCGGCCATTACTGAAGTTTTCTGTGTCTTATAAGAACTGAATGTGATTTTCTCAAATGAAGGGAAAGAAACCACAATTCTTTCCAGTTTTAAGGACAATGTGGTGTGTTCAGAAGGGCAGTCAAGAAAGAACACTGAATGAGTGAAGAGTAAAAATGTTGTTTAAAAAAAAGAACTGGAGAAAAACACAGACATGTATTTCTGAAAATTAAATACTGACAGATGCAGATGTCTTGATAATATTAATTTATGAATTTTTTTGCTTTCTTATAAAAAAGTCAAGAGAATGTTCTGTGCCAGACTAACGAGATTTAATTCTTTTCCTTGTCTTACCAGCAAATGGGCAGAAATAGCCTAATTTCTCTCTCAAAGCTATCACATTCATTACTTCTTTTCAGCTTTTAATGAATTGTCATAGTCAGGGATATGAATGTAGAGACATGAACTAAAGTTATGCAGACAGGAGTCATTTCACATACTTCTGCAGTGTGATTTTTTTCTTTTTTTTGAGATTGAACATGAAAGTTTTTTTTAAGCAAGCAGAAGAATATTACCAAAACTGGAATTTATCAGGTCATCAAGTTCTTGCTATAGAATGTCTGAAACATTTTATTTATTTATAAATATCTGCTGCTGTATCATACTGTCTGCATAGATTACACAAGAATGAATACAAAGCTGTCCTCCACAAATTTGTATCCCCCAAGTGATATACCTTCTAAATAGAAAGTATTTAGAGGAGGAAAATGTGTAGTAATTTTCATGTTATTTATAAAAAAAAAAAATTAGGTACTAATCAGAATTTCCATGTCATAAGTACATTGGAACAATATTGTGGGCTTCCACCCTAAAAAATGGAGATTTTCATAGGTGCAGTGGATTTTCATCTTTCAGAAGAAGAAAGGCCTTACAAATTGCAAAAGCATCCCAGAGATAAAACATAGAATTGCCTTTTAAACTGAAGTTCACCATCAGCAAGAACACCCTATGACATTGCAGAAGGATTTCTATCCCTATTCTTCCTATCTGATAGCAGAGCAGTGTGGTTTGCATCTAAATGTGTGAAACTTTCTTCATATTTGGCAACTTTTGGTCACACAGCAGAATCTCTTCAGAACTTCACACAGGTGTCTGGTCAAACACTGGGCCCTTTGAGATGCTAGCAAACTGCTCGCAGAAGTTATTAAAAGCTGGATACATTGTCAATTAACACACTGTCAGGTACTTTACTCACAAAGAAAAGCCCACTATAGTTAGAATCTAATTAAATCTAATTATTTTATGCAATCACAACAAAATCTCAACTCCACAGAGGAAAGTGCTGTTCATTATTTGGATATTAAATACTGCAGCTGTCAAAAGGGTTAAAAAGAAAATCTTAGAATTTCGTATCTGAAACAAAGATACGGCTTAATTCAAAGGTACTTACTTTAATAGATGCAAATTAAGTTATAGTTAATGAATGGCTATTAATAAGGAAGTGATTTTTTTCTTTTCTAAATGTAAAGTTGGAGCTTATACTTTCTAGTGTGCAAAAGCATGGTCTAATATCTTTATTGAACAAGAAAACCTGGTGTTGGCTGTAATGGATCTTCATCTCCTTTGGTCAAGTGGATGATACAGCAGATTTCAAGTTCAAATAATCTTTCAGTCAACTATCATATTATTGTGAGCTTGTAGTATTCTGACGAATGTATCTGCTCCGTTGGCATCCATTTAACATCTAATAGAAATGTTTCCATTTCACTACTTGAGTCCAAGGACAAGGTAAGGAAGAGTGCTCTGGAAGCTGGCCTTTCTGCACAGTCCTTTTATATATGTTTTGACAGATGTTGGTGTGATAATTTCTTCTATAGTCTCCATGATTCATCCTGAATACCATTGGAATGGTGGCCCCTCTGTAGAGGATATGACACTTGAAACAAAGAAGTCATGCGGCAGTGAGAAAGGGCAAGGTGGATAGCTGAACTGGTAGTGTCTACCAGCATCTAAGTGGTTATATCTCTTAGAATATGAGGTAGGTTTTGGAATAAAAGCAACTGAAAACATTATGACACTTCTGTGGGTCCTGTAGCCTTGGCTTTTGGAAAATATGCTCTAAATTGTGTGAATTTTAAACATCTAATATGTGTACAGAACCCTGTTGCATTAACTAGAAATGATAAAGAAATGGCTAGCAGTGACATAAGTGCTCCATGGGGGACTTAGGCATAAATATGGTAATATCACTATCGAAATTCCAACCAGCCAATTGGAAAATGGATTTTGAAAAACAGCATTCAGCCTGTGATAATTGCAGCTTAAATCCTTAACGCTTCAGGAGAATTCACACTCCATTAAATTAAGTGCTCTACAGAAGCAGACTTCAGAAGCCAGATATTTAAGAAACATAAGCAAAAAGGAGACTGGACATAAATACAGGACTTTCTAAAAGATGTTCCAAAAGTTGTTCCAAAGAACAGATGCAAAGCAAATGCAATTGTTGAAGTTCTTTGCCAACCCAGTTCTGGGTATATGAAGCCTCAAAACAGAACACCGTACAAGCCGAGCACGCGCACCTTTTCAAAATAATATGATGCCTTCTGTGTGACCTTGATATGCATGGAACCATGGATGTATTATTCACAGTTGGGGTGTTTTTGCACATGTTGCTCAGTAACAAAATATTTCACTCAAAAGAAAATGTTATAGTGTTAATAACTATAACTAATAGATAGGAATGGAGGTATTCAGTTTTAGGATTATAGTTACAGACTCTCTAGACTTAGATAACAAAGTATTGGCTTGCTTATTTGTCTTCATACAAAAAAAACCCAAGAAACTTAATGTTTATTTTCTGGTGTTTTCATTTTGAGTGCCGTTGTTCCAAATATTGTCTTAGTCTGAAGAGTACAAAATGGCAGACTCCCAGGAAGATAATCTGGGGTTTGCACACATGTCCAGTGCAATGCCCAATGTCTTGTCAAGTCCTCAGCTTCTGGCATTTGCTTCTTCACAGACTTTCTGTTCCAATTTTTTTAAAGTTACTATGCCATATTGGGATGACATTCTATCTAAGACCTATTTGCAAACTGTAATCTTTGAGAGTTTAAAATCGCCACTTGCTATTCAATTTCTTCTTTTTTAAACCTCATCAAACTTCCTAGTCTAAGAGACACCTAATTAAACTTCCCTGTCTGTTCATCCTGGCTAGCATATTTTAAACAGCACTTCTGTATGAATTGCTGAAAAGGTAGTTTATTTTATATCAAAATTTTTTCATGCATTCCAGCATGAAAAATAAGCAGAGAAAAGATCCCATCTTCACTTGCATCAGATCCACTTTTCAAAAAAAATAATAGTTTGAGTTATTAAAGAAGGAAGTACTTATGTGCTACATGTGTGGAAAATAGTTTGATTAAACAGATATTTGGGAGAAGTTTCATCTGACTTGCATTGTACATCTACCAGGTAAATACCAACACTGAGCTATGTCTCTGAAGTCTTTTTATACTCAACATAAAAAAGGCAATTCTGAGTTATTATTCCTCTTATTATGAGGAAGACATTTAAACTGGGTCATATTAATTACACTCCAAAAGTTCCCACTTCCCAACATTCATAATAAAAGGAGTCTAGACAACTGGCTCAGAGGTATATGTCTGCATTCCAGACTTCCAAAACTAGGCATCAGGAGTCAAATTTGTGTTCAAAAAGTCAGAAAATTAGATGATTAATCAAATATGTTGATTCTGTCTGTCCAGTGTGCAGATTTTATGGGTGGTCTTTTGTTCTGGTCTGAAGCAATTCCTATCCACATTAAAACAGTGTTGAAATTGCAACTTTTCTAACATGGACTTCTGTTCCTGCTCCTCAGGGAAGTGGGATTAAATTGGATGTTTACAAGAACATGCCATTTTGTAATCCGGTAGTCTTTCCTTTTTATACAGTTACACTTTTAGATTATTTACCAGGAATGTTAAACTGAAGAAAGAAGGGTTAACAATGATTATATTAAATATAGCCCTTCTTTTTTTTTTTTTTTAATTTGGATGGTGGGAGGGGTGGGGAATCTTTCCTTAAATTGCTCTTTTATCTGTTTGAATATGCGATCAAGAGAGTGGCATCTTCAACAAAGGGGAAAAGAATGAACTTATCTACTTTCCATATTTGTGATGGAAAAGAGTGACACCATTTTCCCCTCCATTTTCATGCCCTTGTACATACAGGTAAACTCTCCTAGTCCAGACTTCTCTGTCTCTAAGATCTAAAAAACCCAAAACACAAACTCCTGAAAGATACAAAACGTCACATGAAGTGGAAACTTCAGTACCTTCCTATATCTCAGGGTGGGAGGGTGAGCAGGTAGAGGGTATGGGGGTGGTGGACTTTATAAGAATGGAATCAAATCCTTTGACTGAAAAAAATACCCAAATCTTGCTTCGGCTGCATGGAAGACATTAGAGCCATGCTTTCTCTCTCTATTCCACAACAAACTCACCCTAATATATACACTATCATATGCCATTTGGATTTTAGGAGCTACAAGAATAGAAGGAAGGAGTGCTTATAAAATTCTAGAAGTGTCCTCTCTTATTACTCTACTAGTCTCCTCACCTGCCAAATTGGAGATAACATAACTAGACTTGGTATATGCTAATAGATGAAAAGCATTATTTGATGAAAAGTATGTAAGAGCTTTCTAGATGAGGAATAGGACGTGCATGGCAAGAAGGAGATAAGGAGATGGAAATATCTCCCCAGTAAAATTATTTTGCCTTATAAAAGGAGGTAGTTCAGACATAACCTTTTGGGGTTTTGTTTGGTTGTTTTCTCTATTCTTTATTTTTCTGTCCACCAGACAACACAATTACAAGGACTGGATGGGCCCATGTCTTCCAAATTAGGTGCCTAATCTGGTCAACAAAGGAAACCAGAATTTCAGGGTATTTTGCAGGGTGTGCTAATGAACAGTGTCAGACAGAGGTTCTGGATTTCAAAATCTGGGATGCAGAGAATGTGCTGTGTCTGCTCCCAGGCCTGTTGCCAGGGAGCCATCAACCCATCAAGTTTACCTGCATAGGCCAAGTGTGGAACACTGGCACTATGCCAGACAGGCAATCCAAATTACAACTTCCAAGGAGTAAGCATCTTGTCTGTCTCACTCCCAGGATAGTACTAGCAGAGCCTCAGCCCCCTTGTTCATGTATGAAACCCTTCACAATGAATCATTACACCCAGATCCCTGTATCATCTTTAAAACTAAAGGAACTTTCTGCTGAGGGGTATGAGACAGAGTATGGTGAAAGAACATATTGGGATTACACAGAATTTATTAAGGCATGTTTCAAGGAGGAAACAAAGGTGGGAAAAAGGGAAGTATTTATGTGATTTGGGAAGAAATAAATACGGCAAATAGAGGATGTGAGGGAATAAAAGAGTCCATTTGCAGGTAAGCAGGAGCTGGTCAGTACACTTTCTGGTCACGCCCTGACCCTGATCACTGCCATCTGTCATGTCTCCTTGTTAAATTCCTTCAGTTGTTTTCTAGGAAGAGGCTCTCCACCCCATGACCACATGTGTGTGTGGGTCTGTGGTGTCAGCTGGAGTGAATGCAGGTGTGCAAGTGAGTGTGGGATCACTAGTGAAGATCAAGCTGAACGAGCCAGCAGGGAGCCGCTCAGGATTAAGGGGGTGTGTGGTTGTGCCAGCATCTGAGAAGGCTGGGATCCAGAAACTGCAACTGGTCAGGCTGGGTAGATGAGCCCAGTAGCTGCCCTGAATCTTGCAAATTTTCCCTCTAGCAGACTTCCTGCTCAGACAAAGGTGGAAGTAGGATGAGCCATTGTTCTCTGTGTTCATGTGAGTGCTCTGTGTGCCTGTTCTTTGTGTGGACAGATGTATATAAACAAATATGTGTATATATATTCTATATAGTGTAAACTGCCTCTCAGGAATAGGCACTCAGCCTCTTCATTGGAGACACTGTGAGACTGAGTCAAAGATCTTTTCCAACCTAAATGCTTCTATGATTCTATGAAATCATGTCTCAGAGATGGCCATAGAAAACCTGAGCTGTGCAAGAGGAGGTTCCCAACCACACCCTATCAGGTAATTCCAGCTGCAATTATTTGTTTGAAACTAGAAATAGTGTGACTGGCTGTCACTGAAAAGCCAATGTTGAATGGGTAATAGAATTTAATGTTGGTGAGTAAGTGTAGCCACTTAGCTACACAAAGAAACTGTCAGTCAAAAGTCCACTCTTCAACCATTGAATGACCCTAGGGAAGGCTTTTTAAATTGTTAAATAAGTTTGGCCATGTATAAGATAGTTTTATGGGAATACATTGAATAGGGATTGATAAAGAAGTTGGTAATCTAAGTGAGAAGGGTGACATCTCTGCACTGGATTAGAACAAAAGAAAATGAGATTAGTTTTCATACTTTCAGGAGAGGTTAACTACAAAACACACACGGAATTTGAATAGGTTTTGGCACTATAACACCATTAAAGACATTTCAGACTATTTCCAAGTGATCCAGAGTAACCTAATTCACTGACTTCAGCAGTGGAAACTGGTTCTAGACATAATACGTTTTTTTAATAGTTCTTTCATTGCATCAAAATAATTCTGAATATCTAACAATGCAACATATAAACTGCATTTAAATTCTGTACTTTGTAACATCTGATAAACAAAAAAAGGAGACATCATAGTGGCATGTCTTAATCAGTGCATTATGTTTTGCAGATGGGCTGGGAAATTTTCTGGTTAATATTTTTTTTCTTTCGTTGTCTGATACACATTTTAATTGGTTTGATGTAAATTTCAAAGAGGAAAAAGAAGCCAAAATAAGAATTTTATATTAAGACATAAAATTACTTTCAAAATTGTTTTTCTTAAAAAGAACAAACTTTTTTGTTTCCTGCTTTGACAGGTTGTTAATGTCTTTGTATCATAGAAAGGACTGCCAGAAAGAGGATGGACTAAAAGCCAAAACTAAGTGATGCTTACACAGTACAAAAGAGAGAGTTGGCAGGTCCTCAAAATTGATTATTTAAAATCTATTTTCCAGAAGATGTGATAAACTGAATTTCCACAACCTGAAATGGACTATTACATAAAGATATCCCCAGGCACTGCTTATAGTCAACAAATCAAACAGATCAGAGCTTTTATCAAATTTGATCAACAAGCTGTAATCTCTTTAAAAATTTTCCAAACATGTTTAAGCATTTTTGCAAGCCTTATATAGTCTTACAGTACATGACCTTCTCTTTCTCTCCTTTTTCTTTGTAAAGAACTTAATTCAATTTGTCTGCTTAAAAGAACAATCTTGTAATACAAAAGTAGCCCAGATTAGGAGTTCTCTGGGACTCCAGCACCTAGAATCACTATTTGTGCTATAAGAGACAGTGAGATATTGAAAGTCATGCAAAACAGGAATTGCCAACTGCCAAATTACCTCTCGACTCTTTTTTTTACTGGGTTGTATAATATTTTTGCTCACCTGTCACATGATCACATTGCCCATCTGTCAGTCTAACTTGTGATTTCCATTTAAATTTTAAACAGAGGTGAATACATTCTGTAAGGGGATAAGAGAGGCTTAACTTGAGAGGAAGGCAGGGAAAACTTGGCTATTGTCAATCCCCACTGGAAGCAAGTGACTGAGCAAGTGGAACCTACAGCTGTCGGATCAATCAGCATGCAGGAAGGTCAGACACAGCCCTGGCATGGCTCTGACTGCTTCCCAGGTGACAGACCAGAACACTGTGAAAAGCGCTTTGGGGCGAGGAGTGGAAGCTGAGCTTAAATGCCCAGGAGGCACCAGGGACATAAAGGTGCTGCTTAGGGGCAGTGATGCGAAGCATCATGAAAATCTTTGCCTGAGAAAATCTGGAGTCAGTATTATGAGTTGGTCTAGGAGACAAAAACAAAAACAGAAAACAAAAACAATAGAGATCTGCTCTTCCTGAAACTTTTTTAAAGACTATTATTTCCCTTTTTCCTTCATGTATAAATTTGGAAAACTCTTTAGGACTATTTCTTCTTAAAAATACTGGATTTTTCTATGTCCTGTAGCAGCAAGACTTGCTTCTCCCTTCATTGGCTTAACTGAGAAAAACACTAAATATAGTACAATTAATCAGTTATGCCAAAGATAATTTTGGCTTAGTGTGGGTCTACCAGGCAGTGCACTGAAGAGCCCCTAAAAGCTGATATAGCTGCATGCCATACTGCTATGCAAAAATACTGTCTTGTGTTTCAAAAACTGATACACTGAGGGCCCCTACATCAAAGTGTCTCATGAGGTGTAAACACATACCATATTGTGAGTCACACTTTTACTTTGGTTGCAGATGTTCTGATTCAATTCTTCGTCATAGATATGCCACTGTAGAGCATGTAGGCATGTATTTTTCCACTGTGCTAAATAATAGGAGACTCATATTTTTGGAAAATAGCAGAATTAGAAAGTATTTCTGGTATACTACACAATAAATATCTTTGATATAAAGGTGGGCAGCTGCTTCGTTATAATCTCACTTGTCAGAAGATGCTGTACTCCTTTCCCTCTGCAATTTTAGTACTGCTGTTCAATGAACTCATAAAAAGGTAGTTTCATCATCTAGTAAGAAATTTATTATTCACCTGATTCCATTTCATAGTGCCATAGTTGTCATATATCAGAGTTAATAGTAATTGGCACACTTTTAGCAAGATTATAAAAGGTTAAAATAGGCATGCAATATACAAATATTTTCCCTGAGTAAATGCCTTTATTGGCAAAGTAGAGAATCTCCCTCTCCCTCCCTCTCCCTCTCTCTCCCTCTCCCTTCCTTCCCCACAGTTATTTTATAGTTTTCTGTACACTGAAACATCTCTGAGATAAGGTCTGAACTGCCTCTCTTCCTGCTTTCCCTTCTGCACAGCTAGTAACTAGCAGTCCTAGAGACTGTGATACTGCCTGGAGAGGTAGAATTTGTGGGGTTAAGCTATACCAGAGAAAATGAGTCAAACATGAGTCTAGCTTCACGACTCTTTGGGGAGGGTGCATTAAACACCATGTTATTCTTTTCCTTAAAGGACAAGATTGACTCATAATTAGTTGTTTGAAAAACACAGTGTAAGCTTATCTTCAAATTTATTATTTCCCTCTCAACAACAGAACCTTCTTGAGACTTTGAGGAGATTTTCCTGCATCAAATACCTAACTCCAGAGCCTGCAGTGTGCCTGTACAGTCATCCTGGTTTTTCTAAGACTTGATTGAAGTAGACTCTAAAGTGCTTTAAGAGTTTTCTCCACAGAAGTCTAGAAGCCTTGTAGAAGCATAGAAGAGCTTTTTTCCTCCTAAATTTTATGGCTTTAAGTGACCTACAGTTAGATTCTCAGCTCAATTGACAGAAAAATATAGACCCGGTAAAAATCTGTGGTTTCTCTCACCTTTTTTTCTTTATATACTTCTTTTCCATTATAAATTTAATTTTTCTTTTACTGTATGTTACAGTGATTTTTTTTTTCTTCCAGGAAATCTAAAGAATTTATGGTTACACAAGGCATGCAAATATGACCAAAAGCAGAGAACTAAATCCTTCAAATGCAGATCTCAGAAAGACATTTATTTTATGCTTCCTTTTCTATAGTAGTAATAACACTTAGAGCTTTTAACTCCCTGAGTATCAAGGAGTTTCAAGATAACAAGGAGCTGTACTTCATATATGGAGAACTTGAAATGATTGAGTTCTGCTATCAAAATTGCTAAAGGTGGAATTTTGTGGCTGGATAGGCATCATAGTAATTTCTTATCAGAGTAGAACTAGTGTTCAGAAAGGCCATTAGTTACCAGTGATTACCCTTTCGTTTACTCCCCCACCCTGCTTTTTTTAAACAACTGAATCTCAGAAAAATGTTAGTTCAGAGTCATAAAATCATAGAAGAGTTTGGGTTGGGAGAGACCTTTAAAGGTCATTTAATTCAACTCCCCTGCAATGAACAATGACATCTTCAACTAGATCAGATTTCCCAGAGCTCCATCCAACTTAACCTTGAATGTTTCCAGGGATGGGGAATTTACCATCTTGCTGGGCAACCTGTTTAAGTGTTTCACCACCCCCATTGTAAAAAATGTCTTCCTTATATGTAGTCTGAATTTACCCTCCTTTAGTTTAAAAGCTCTAAAATTAATGAAGGGAGACAATAAGATTTCCCCAGAGCCTTCATTCCTCCAGGCTGAACAAACACAGCTCCCTCGGCCTGGCCTCACAGCAGAGGTCCTGCAGCCCTGTGATCATTTTTGAGGCCCTATGCTGGACTTGCTCCAGTAGGTCTTTCCTGTGCTGAGGACACCAGAGCTGGACACAGTACTCTAGATGGGATTTCTCAGGAGCAAAGGAGAAGGAGAAAATCACCTCCCCTAACCTGGTGGCCATGCTTCTTTAGGTGCGGTCCAGGATACGGTCAGCTTTGTGGCACACACTATCAGTTTGTGTTGAGCTTTCCATTCACCAGCATGCCCAAGTCCTTCTCCTGCAGGCCCTCAATTCATTCATCCCTCAGCTTGGACTGATACTAGGGGTCAGGGGATTGCCCTGATCCAGGTGCAGCACTTTGCACTTGGCCTTATTGAACTTCAGGACCTTTCCATGCACCCACTTTTCACACGAGTCCACGTCCCTCTGTATGGCATCCCATCCCTCGTGCGTGTCAGCTGCACTGCGCAGCTTGGTGTCATCCACAACCTTGCCAAGGGTGCCCTTGGATCCCACTATATCGTTGATGAAGATATGAAACAGTACCAGTCCCAGTACAGACCCCTGAGGGACAGGATCATCACCATCTCCATCTGGACATTGAGCCATTGACCACTACTCTTTTGATGAGCACATTCAACCAATTCCTCATCCATGGAACAGTCCATCTATCAAATCCATACTTCTCCAATTTAGAGAGAAGAGTGTTGCTGGAGACTATGTCAAAGACCTTACAGAAGCCCAGATAGATGGCATTCATGGTTTGTTCCCTGAGTGGTTCTACTGTCCAATTCAATATTGTTGCCATGCAAACGAACTGCCAAAATATAGCACAACAGATAGCTTTAAAGACAGGTTCAAAGGCCACGAGAAAGATCAAGCAATTTAACTGGATTTGTTGCATAATCCTATCACTGGTATTAAAATTTGCCATGCATAGTATTTCACTTTAAACCTTGCTGATCTGCAGAGAATCCAATAACCTGCTGGAGTACAAAAACAAGCATTCTTATGTCTAATAAAAAACCAGAGAAATTATATTATGGCCTAAAACTCTGAAAATGCCTCTTCCTCTCTATTGACATTAGAGGGAATTTACAGATAATTTTCCATGTAATTTACAGTTCTCTCCCAAACTGTAGAAGTATCAGCCACTCCAGTTCTCATGATTGGGAAACAGGGTGAAACAATAATTGGGGAAATATTAAGAGCTCAGGAAAAGTTCATGGATGTTCATTTGTATGTAAAGAAAATTGGAGAAGGTACAACTGTGAAAGGAGTATAAAGAACAGTTTAGCTGTCAGAGCAGACTGTAATGAAGTTATGGATCTGTTCCTAATGGGTAGGAAGGACTGTATCAAAAAGAAAGGTGCTCCTACACACAGGGAAATCTGTCCACTTCATTTTTAAAAGTAGGAGTTTGTGCATTTGCAGATAAATGTACAAGTATATTAGAGAGTTATTTTTGTCAGATCCAGAAACAATTCAGAAAATGTTTAATATTACTTTCATATTTTCAGAATGTATCTGCATGCACATTAAAATGTGTGCAAACTCTTTTAGAAGCTCATTAATTTGAGGAAAAAAATCTTAAATTTAATCAGTATCAGGAGAACAAGAAGTTATGGAAAAAATGTGTTTAAATGAAGTCGGAGAGGTTCAGTCAAATGTTAGAAAATCATTTTGTGGCTCTTTGATCCAAAGGTTTTTTCAATAGCTGTTCCATATCTCCCATACAATCATGTAAGAGACTAGCGAGAGGTCTAGTATAGGATTTATCAGATCCTAAAACACACTGATTCCTAGAACATATGAATAAACCTGTCATTGTTGTGACATTTAGAAATGCTGCCAGACCATACCAAACTCTGTCCCCCTGAATTTTACAGGGAACTTCAAGTCCTCCTTTATTTGAAATCAAAATTCATGTTACCTAAGCTTTTACTGGATATTATACAGTCATAGAAACGAAATCATCTTATTGGGGGAAAAGGGTATAAACTAGATATATTTTACATCTAGGGGAGAATCACTAAAGGAATTCTGTTTGTAAAAAATATTACTTGAGTTTGTGGATTTGAGCAAACCATTTTATAATTTGGTCTACTGCTGCAGTACAGACTAAGGGTAAAGATAGTGTTTAAAAATCCTTTTCCAACAGGACAAGATAGTAAATAATGACTTGTTTTGATTCTTTATAATCTACCACAAATTTTTGCTGTTAGGAAAGAGTTTTTTTATAGTTCAGCCATTCTGCACTTTAAAAGCCATAACGGAGAAGACATATCTCTGTCAAAATAAATCTCTTGAAGTACAGTATGAAATAATATATTTGCAAAAAGAAAAAGTGAATACATGAGAAATTCCATAAAGATGTGCTCTTCTACTGTGTACAGATGGTCAGATGCAATTTAGTTTGAAATCCATCATATATGATCTGGTATGATTCAGCTTGTCAAATTAAATTCTTGACAGGCTCAGTCTTTAAAGGAGTACTAAAGCTTATATAACAGCAATAATTGGTCAGCACAGGTCTATTTTCAGAAGCATCTGATCCTAACTAACTTTGAAAACAGGAGCATTTTGGCAGAAAATGATTGATCTCAGAAACCAGACTTAAAGACATATGTCTCTTTGGATTTAAGCTTATGCAAAACAAACAAAAAACCAACAACCAACCAACCAAAAAACAAAACCCAAAACAAACCCCAAGCAACTAAATCCAAAAGAACAAACCCAAAAAACCCACAGGACTTTAGAAAATTGCATTTTGTTACTTAAATTAAATTGGAGAGCTTCCCTCCCCTCTCAGAGGTCAATATTCAGAAGAATTTCTGAGATATTATCATTGCTTTCAGAGAATGGAGAGTAGTGCTTTCATAGATGTGAGATCCTGCAGCTGTGTTGAGATTGTAGGAACCACAGTTGTACTAGAAAACAAAGGAAAGGGCCATCATAAGAACTTTATAAAGGAGCATTACAGGAGCAATGGTTGCTGGAAGGACTCTGTCAGAAGCCCTGGACAGAGAAGAGCTTCACTATGGTGACGTATTAGAGAGTCAAACAGTGGGCTACAGCTGGCCCTATGGAGAGAGATCCCCTGTTGTGCTTTCCAAAGTAAAAAAAACCCAACACATAATATTTGATAGTAGCAGGAGAGTAAGAATGAAGCATGGATTGGTACAGCCATTGCACAAAGCTCACATGGACAAACTCCAGCCCAGCCAGCCTGCCTGTTCTAGACATGCCTTTTCTAGTTACAGACTAACAGTATGCCCAAATTGCCTTCTCCATAGCACAGGCATCTTCTGTGCACCCGTGCTCATCTCTGTTACAGCAGAAAAATTTAGCCATCCTTCTGCCACATTTAATTCAAAAATATCCATTGGATCTGCAGAGGCCTGCTTGACACAGCTTACATGAGATGTATGCTATACATTTTTCTTTGGATGTTTGCTAGCAAACTAGCTTGATTTATATTTCTTTATAAACATAGAAAAATGCATTTAGTGAAATAATATTCAAAATTCCTCAATAAATATACTTCTGTACATATTTTGGTGTTTTAGAAGTTTTTGGGAATGCCTACAAAGGGACAGGAGATATCAAATTTAGTACTTGCTAACTTTGCTAACTTTGGACAAATACTTTTTCTTTAATTTTTTAGATTATGTTGTATGTTAAATCCTGCATACTGAAAGAAAGTATAACAATACTTGGAAAATGTACAGTACAGATAGACCGTGACATTAAAACCCAAGACACGGAGAAATTTCCACATTAATTTTTTATTCATGTTCCTTCTTTACATGAGTACAGACCCCAACAGGATACCAGATCCACAAAATGCCTACAAAAGCATCAAAATATAGAGAACTTAATAGTATAAGAAAGAGGCCAGACTTATAAATTAATTTGCTCTCTGATTGCTGGAGAATATGACAAATATCCCATGTGGATGATTTTTCCATTCCACCTGTTAGTGTTTTCTCAGAAGCTACTTGTTTAACAACACCCATTTTAGTAATAAAAATTACTAAATAGCAGATACATTAGGATTTTTAAAGCACTAATATTGAGTATAGCTGAATTGTATCCTAATGTATTTTTCTTGTTTAGTCTGAATTATTCAAGTTATTTAATCAGAGCTTTAAAAAATTAGGCTTGTAGACATATATCTCAACTGAGTTTTTAGTGATTTTTTTTCCTCACAAAAAAAATAGGGCTTTCAGGCCCAGTGTTTGCCAAATGTTTCCATAAGCAGAGAATATTTTGCTCCCCTTAGTCACATGCTGTGGATTATAAGAATAAATAGATTTGGGAATTTTAATAAAGGTAGAAATGGAGTTGTTTCATGCATAGCCTAATCACTAGGATGCTCTTTGATTAAAATGTCAAGAAGGCTATTAGGAAGCAAAGACAAAAGAAAAAATATGGCTTGGGATAAACAGCCCTCTACCAAAACTCCAGGAACAATCAACAGTTATTCATTTATGTTCTCTGCTTGTGATCCTCTGCTGAGTTCACCAGACCAGCACGTTAAAGGGTCAAGAGAAATTGTGCAGCTAAACTGGCTGTAAATTGCATAACCATTTAAGCAAGGAGCCAGACTCAGGGCTCTCTCAGAGCCCAGTAGTAAGTGAAGCTGGGAAGGTTGCACAGGTCTCTGGAAAAGACTAACAAGATTTTAGGTAATACTATTGTGGATGTAGATCTTTGCTCAGACAACTTTTGTTCTTGGCTTTCACTGAAGAAGCTGTCTGGCTACTCTGTTCCCTCCGAACATACAATCTTGTAGGGAAGATATTGTCATACAGAGAACTAACTTGAGAAAATCTGATCAATGGACATTTTATCCTATCCCAGTGGAGCCATAAAGATTTGAATTTTTCATAAGCCTTCATGTACCAGGTAGTACACACAGAAAAAGGAGGCAGGGTATAAATTTATTTGGTCTGTTACTGTGGCATACTGCATGCTGCTTGTAAAGTTATCCACACTTAATGAAGGAAAAAATGAAATTAATTGTCCAAATCAAAGTCCCATACTTGAGCTGACAATATAACCCAAAAATGATCTGTTCTTTGTGATATAATCTTTCCTATATATGACACTGCTTATTGTGCTGATAGACCTTGTTCTAACTGACTAAAACATCATATAGGATAAGGGTGAGCATCAAGTGCAGTTGCACTGAAAAAGGTAAAGGCCCAATTAAGTGTTCTGCTGCAGTCAAAAGGGATGCTGCAGCTTTTTAGGAAAAAATTTTGTAAGAGTAAAAGTATTTGATGACCAAATTGTGGAAAATAAAACAACAGAAAAAGAAATAAAATTCCTTGTGGAAACTGAAAATATTTCTGACTGAAGTGAGACCTTCCCATTTTTGCAGTCTTGAATATTAAACATGGTTTGTAGGAGAGTCCTTGTAGCCTTTCATATTTGCAAACTGAGCACATGCCAAAACTTGTGTGTCAAAACACAAACTTCTAATCAATACAGTGGTAATTGACAATCAGTTTCTCAAAAAGACGAAGTTTTCAGCCCTCTCATTGGTGTTAGTTCTGGTACTCAAATCCTTCAAAATGTATGGTGCCTAATTTAGCTTGCAAAGTTGGCACACAACATTGATCATGGAGAATACCCATGACTTCTTCAAGAAATTTGAGCTTGGAAGTGGGAGTGGAAATCCTAAGCTGTTATTGCATTTTACATCATTATTCTGGACTACTTGCTGTGGAGATTGAGCATCACTCAGCTGATTTGATACCTCTTCAACTGGTAGCTGATACCACTTCATCAGAAATCCTTTGTAAGAACACTTACATGTCTGAATTAGTACATCTGTCCAGTTCCAACAAACTATAAGCATATATTATACAACCAGGTAGAAGGTGTTTATGTGGGTGGTAAAGTTTATGCTATATGGAAAGCAGACTCCTTGGAATAAACACTAAGACACTTCAGAACTCTTTACTGTTTTATAAACAAGTCTTTCTAAGCTAGGGAGTAAAAATTAATGTGATAGCTGGATGGCATGATAACATATTGCAGAGATAGCAGATTAGCTTTGTTTAAAAAAAATAGTTTAGAAAGGACTCCCATTTATTACAAAAGGAAGTTTGTAGGAATTTTGCCTGTTTCAGAAAGTTTCTTAAACTGCACAGTTATTGGCAGCAGACCAGATTACCTTTTTTTGTCTTTGAATGTCCTTTTGTCCAGCACCATGAGGGCTGGAAAATGAAAAACTGTTTGGAAATTATGTTCATATCACTTAGTCATGTCATAAAATAACAGGATATTTTTCATTTTGATATAGAAGTAAAGGTTTCTGTAATTCTCTGGAGGGCTATGACAAAGCATTGTGCAATCATACCTACAAGTTTAACTGTGTGTGATGCATTTTTGTCGTGAATTTGTAACACCAGTTGCATCTACATGCCATGGAAACCCTCTATCGCCAAAGGGTTTGTACATCTCCAAGCTTTCTGTTTTACTGTAAGAATTTTGCAAAGCAGTCCCTGCATCTGGGTTGTGAGTTTTTTCTTTTTTCCCCCTTTAAAAACATTTCTTAATAGAAATGGCATTTTGCTTTAAGATGTTCCAGCACATTATCTAAGATGCCATATTGGTTTTCATTTTACCACATAGAAAAAGGGTGCTGGATTATATGGCAAGGGCGAAAAGTATGCTTAAAATCTTATTCCTAATTTTTCTTTCCCCTTCATGGCTCTCATTTAATTATATTTTAGAACTCATTGACTTATATTTTAGGACCCTTCCAACCCAGACTATTCTATGATTCTATCAGTTTATGATTCCATGATTCTATAGTTCTCTTAATAAAGAGAACTTAACATCATTTTGCTTTTGGATCCTGTTTTACTCTATTGTCTCCTCACCAAAGTATATATTTATACTAATTCTCAGTATTGAATAAATAACTGTTCTGAATCGATACTGACTTAAATGAAACTATTAAAAGTTGTTTGAATTCAAATGACAGTCCCACCTCTTGTAAACAAAGCTTTTATTTGTGACTAGAATATCAAATACAGATGTACAGAATTTACAATTAATTGGTTTTATATATAACCAAGCAAAGCACTCTATTCTACTTCCCTCCCGCCCCCCCGAATAGAACAATTTGCACTTTACATTCAAGCCCTAGCCTATTGCCAGAGGTCTGTGGGCTCTCTTTCCAAATCCAGCTCACCCATTTTATATTACAGAATTCTACTGGGTAAGCTTTGGCATAGGATATCAGCTGATTTTTAAATAGACCAAGTAATCTCCTTCTTTTTAATCTGTTTAGAATAAAACCTCAAATTCTTATTCTCCAGCATAGCAACTGAATGATAATAAGGAAAGAGTCCAAAACTGGCCATTGAATATTTTCACTAAGAAAATGTTTATCATTTCTTTTGGTGTTTCAGGGTTTGGGTTTCTTGGTAGGTTGATTGGTTGAGTTTTTTCCTCTAAGTAGAGGTTGGGTGACTTTTCAGCTATAATGCCCTGATTTGCTGCTTTGGGAAGTCAAACTGCTATTAAAAAAAACCTAGTAGCCCTGGAAATACCTCTGTATGTGCAGCACTTTCTGAATAAGAGGAAAGCAATCTGTTTCTAATTCTGACGCTATGTTAATGAATTGCCTGTGATTCTTACAGACCAACGGCCAAACCTTAAGGGGGAAGTCTGGCTGTTACTTGTATGTGTAATTCCCACACAATACTTGCTACTACTGGATCTGTAGCTACATTTCCCCAAGTTCTACTTAGATTTCCTATTTTTCTTCAAACACACTCAAGCTAATTATTGTGGAAGAACTTCCCAAATCCTTCAGAGTTAATTATTTGGAGTTAATTACCTGATCACATCTGAACATGATCATGTGTCTGAACATAACAGACGTTCGGTGCCAAATCACCCCATTTACAGTAGTGAAGCATAGCAGGGAACTCTTTCATTTAAAAGCTCCTTAAAAATAATACTCAGAATTCTTCAGAACACTAAGGGAATGCTAGCAAGGATTTTCATTTGAGCTCAGCCTAGGCAGGCAAATTATTATTTATAATAATGATTTTAAAGTATCCACAAGATAAGGTCCTGACAGAGGAAAGCATTTAGAAGTCAATTAGTAATCTTTTTTGGATGAAGCAAAAACATAAGGGTCTCTGTTTTCCCTGAGAAGGAATTTATATGACATGGCTATGGAATAGCTGCTGGAAATAGTTGACACGGCAGGCATTAAAAGACAGAAAGACAAAAAGAAAGAAAGAACTGGACTTCTGGGAAATAAAAACTCTTTAAAGAAAGCCTTGATTTTTATGGGTATGTCACTCTATTCCACACTGATATTATGTTCAGTTTCACATGATTAAGATTAGGAAAACAAAGAAAAGAAAGTCAATAGAAGAAAACAATGAAATATAGATAAAAGTGGAGGAGAGTCGATGTCAAATTGTAAATTATTTCTGCTGGCATGAAAAACATTTTATAATGTAAACCAAAATTATTCCAAGGAAAACAGAGACAACCCAGTTTGAAATCCCATTGTTAAAACAAATCTCAATCAATCAAATTATTAATTCTACCTTCACAATGTGTCAATTACAAATGACAACAACTGGAATCAATGGATTATAATTTGTCATCTCTTTAAAGTCTCAAAATTTGGTGATAGGCAAAATACCAATGAAGCTAACAATTGTTGGGTAAAACATGGATTAATATTCTGCTTCATGACAATTTTCTTTCCTTAAAGGAGGAGACACCATTTCAATCAAATCAGAGTTTTGTCCTTCCAAGGGAAAAATAAATCACTAATATGTTCAGATGTTCAGAGAAAACTTTGAGCAAATTTATTCACTTATACATCTTTGAAACTTTAAATGCTGTGCTTTAGTACTAAGAATATATATTCCTGTTTGAACATATTTTCTATTAGGTATTTTATACAATATTGTGTAGTAGTAGAATGCTTTGCAAATTAGTATAACTGTATTAAGATCAATGGAAAATGGAAACTTGCTTAATTTCCCTATAATATGAAGAACTTAAAGGCTCAAATGTTTATTTAGGTCTTATCTAAAGACATGTAAAATGTCTTTGTTAGTAGATATGTGACAAATAGTATTAGAAACTTTGATCTGTACAATAAATTGAATAATGTTCTTCATTAATGTTTATTAATATGTAATGCTACAGTATCTTTTGCAGCCCACTTTTTTTTCTTTCTGTTTTCTTTTTAAATAATGGGCCTTATAAATACCGAATTCATTATCTCCAGTTTTTTTCTCAGAATTTCTTTTTCGGACTTTTTTTTTCCTGAGAGTTTTTTGGCCTCTGATGTATTTCCAGAAATGCTTTAAACATTACTCAATAAGGAACTCTGCTGACAATTATGTTAAGATTGAGGGCAGTCTCTGGAGTCTACAGGTGATTCTTCAAAAATTTATTTCTACAACTAGCCTGTAGATCTATTCAATTTACTGAAAATGTGAGACTTGTGACAAGCAAACAGCCACATCAAAAGTTAATTTGAGAATTGTTGGAATAGGAGTACTCAGTGCCCAGTACTGCTGAGGTACCCTTCTCTTTATCAGTTTATTCAGAGACTAACACAGACAGCTTCACATAATGCCATATTTTAAAGCCTTCATGTGAAGCCTGCATGTATTTCTGGAAGATATTGCTCATCCAAGTACAAACTATCATGCTCAGCAAAGTTTTGTGAAATATATTAGACAACTGCAAAACTCCACCCGGCCATAACTGCCCAGGTCAAGGGTCCACCACCTCATCCAAAAATGAAGAAAATTAACAAAATTCTTCTCCAATTTTTTCTGATTATTCATATGTATTATGTCCCCAGAAACCACTGTTTAATTATAGAAATATTGTTTTATTGCAAAAGTTGAAGACAAAAATTATTTAGTAAGGCACCTGCCCTTTTAATGTCCAGGGTGGCCACAGCCAGGCAGCTGTGTTCAAGAGGTGATCGCAAAAGCCAGCAAGTATGAGGGTGTGCTAAAAAAAAAAATAGGGAAAGAAACACCCTAAAATACTGGCTGGTGCTTGTAGGAATGATTGCATGCAGTGGCTAGAAGTTTTAGCTTTTGAAGACTAAAAGAGGTGAGTGTCATGAAACATCTTTGATAGTTTGATGTAGGGTATCCAAAGGTATTTTCCTCAGATCTTAGCATCTGTGTAATCTATCTTATATATCATCATCGCAGTAGGTTCTAGGGATGTTCTCTCCTATGGGCTTTATTTTCTAACAAGCATACCTAGGGATCAGTTTGGTTTTTGGTTAGGTTTTTCTTTCAATTTTGATTTGAAAATAAATATGCTGGAAGATGCTAACTCAAAAATGCTATAATTTCATTCTTTTTATTCAGTCAAGTAGTGCACATTAACGCTTTTGGCTGCTGTATAAACTATGGATAAACTAGTAAACTATTTTTGGTTTATCTTTAAGTTAAATGCTGAAAGTTATACAGATTAGGAGGCAGGAAAGACTTCAAATAAATAAAAGTAACTTTTTTGCAGAAAGTGCTGATGAAGTAAACTATTATTAACAGAGTTTTGTTCTGGAGCAGATTGATCCTACCAGGTCACTTGAAAGGCTTGGCTGTTGAAACAGTTTTACAATGAAACTTATAACAACAACAAGGTAGCTGGTATGGACCATTTATTTAAGGGTTGGACTTGATGCTCTTTGTGGGTCAATTCCATCTCAGAATATTTTGTGGTTCTGTGAGGGTTTTTTTGGGTTTTTTGGTTGTTGTTTTTTGGTTTTTGGTGGTTTTTTTTGGTGGTTTTCTTTTTTTTTTTTTTTTCTCAGTAAATAGGCATATGGTGCATTGCAGATTACTCTTTTGCCTAGCAGGTTTCCCCCTTCAGGCTGGATCTCAGCAAAATGTGTAGCATGGAATTAAGAAAAAAAACAAGGCATACAATGGCTTGAAACAAATTATGATTGAGTACTACTTATGTTTTATTTGGAGTTTACTATTTTCAGTGTCTGTAGAAAACTGCACAGATTGCTATAGCCCCTCTTGTGGAATCCCTCAAATGTATCATTTGCTCATAAAAATTAGATACTGCCTTTCCCCACCTGGTTCTGTTCTAGTAAAAAAACTATTTACTCTAGTCATACTCTTTATACAACTCTATCAGAGAATAACCAAAGTAGTATTGGGGATGTTTTGTGCAGTTTGGCTTTTCAAGCCATCAACATCTACGTAACCGCAGCAATAATGCTGTGTAAGGCCAGGAGGACCTACGCAGCCATACCAGAAATGCCAGAACTGGTGTCAGAAGTAACAGAATGGGCATCAGAATATCAGAAATAACAGCATAGATACAGATATAGCAAACAAAATTGGGACCAAGGTGGTGGTGGCGGTAAACTGAAAGGGATGTTTTTTGGGATGAGATTGTGGTAGAGAAAAACAGAGAAGTGTTGGAGAAATTCTAAAGTTGGTAAAAAAGATTGCAATTATTTGACCAGAGCTGTCTGTGGTAACCTGAGGTTCAGCCATGAGCACCACAGTTTAGTCAGGAAAATAACCCAAACGTGTTGTTCTGACAATATCAATCATGTTTTTCTAGTAGTTAATGTCTGTGAAATTAGGAGTATGCTTTCTTAATTCTCAAACACTCAGTTCTATGGAATTAAACATCCTGGAGTAACGTTGTCAGTGCCTGCTTCAAACTTGAGAGTGTTTGCATATTTAATTCTTTAAAAAACCCAAACAACCAAAAAAGTAGTGTTTTCTTGTTTGCAAGTATATTTTGTCTGATACAGACAGCAGCTGCAAATCAAAGCAGTTTACTCACTGATTTTATGTAGTTAGGTAACAGCGAAATATCTCAGCGAAACTGAGATAATTGCTTCAAATATCTGAAGCTCTAGAGACCACGATTTTTACACTAGTCTCTATATGTTTGCATTGTTTTCTTTTTTGTTTTGATTTGCCTCTGCTATGTACTTTGGATAATTGGAAATCATGGTTAAGACTAATGAAAAGAAGATGGGTAACCATGGCTGGTATTACAGACTTTAGCAATGCATAGTTTGCCCTCTTGTTTCTTTTTCTGTTTTCCTGAGCATTTTATATTGCAATAAATGTATCCTCACCTGTGATCTGTTTAAAAGACTTCAAGCTCAGCAGAACAGGCTGTCAACCAGTCACTCAGTTTGGAAAGTAAAATGTTTCTGAATTTACTTTTCGAAGTGGAGTCTTAAGGAATATAAAGTAGGGTAATTTCTCAGACTAACTCAGTGATTTACTGCACTGCCTCCATAAATCAGAGTTTAACAGCTGAAACAACACAAACACTAAAAAATGAAATAAAAACCCAAATAAAAAGAGAAAAAAGTCAAACAAAATTTTGACAACCCCTGATATTGTGGCATTTTGCCTTGGGCTGTTGTAAATTAGATTTGTATTGTATAGGTAGAAGCTCAAAAAACCCAAAGTACATAAAAAATTCTTCTAGAGCAAATATTACCATTCTTTCATTTCATATAAATATTCCTCTATATATAAAATACATAAATAAAGTGAAAACTGAAAGTTTTGAATATATGTATTGGTGGATTTAAGCTGTCAGAACAAAACTATTTTAAATTTAGGTCAAATTTGCTCAAGAATGTCATTAAAAAAAATTCCATTCAATTAAAAAACATAAATAAGCATATCCAACTAAATTCTTTCATCAAAAACACAGAGGTTCTGGAAACATTTTCTTCTGACTGTTTTCTATGTTCATATTACCTGAAGTTGGTATAAGAAAAGAAAAATGTTCTGAGTATAGAAGCTCTCTCTTCTTCCTCGCTGATGGTAGCTGAGTTCTACCAACACTGGGGAAAAAAATATATAAAAAATAAATATCAAAAGATTTTCTACTGAGACAAGCATTTCCCTAAAAAAAGTATTACCTCAGCATTCTAGAGGTATCAGAGACATAATTCATGAGATGAAACAGTGCTCTTTGTGCTAATGCCACGGAAGCCATAAGGCTGACTGCCTGACTCACCAATCTTTTTCTCTCAGCTCAGACTGAGACTGCATGGAAGTCATTCCAAACCTTTCCCCTTGCTCAGTGCAGCACAGCAATAGAAAGCTTCTATTGCAAATCCAGTCTGGGGCCTGAATTCTGAACAATCAGTGGATTTTCTTTGTTCCAATAACTCAAGTGTCTTTTTGAGGTCAGTGCATTTTCTTTCATTGACCTGGCAGCCATGTTTGAATCACTGGTGTGATACTCTAGGAACAAAATCAGTATTCAGTGAGGAAAAACTCTAACTCTAGAAGGATGATACAACTTGTTGAATAAATAAAATCCCTGATCTGTACATGAGAGCTGTGCTTGCTGTGACAGAAGGAC
>VXBC01010917.1:1255272-1306186 GCA_013399945.1 Ploceus nigricollis
GTGGCTGGGCAGGGGAGGCCTCTGCACTCCTCCACTGACTGGAAACAAAGAGGGAGTCCCTGTGGGATTTCGTGCTTTTAACCCCCCTGTGTTCTCAGAGGCGTATCCATGTTCTTAGTGGTCACTCCAAATGTCAACATTCAAGCCTGACCACTGATTGGTTTGATCCCAACTTCCTGAAAAAAACTCACTTCCCCCTCAAACTGTGACACTCCAACCACCTTCTTTCCATTGGTCGTCACTGACAAGGTCAGCCCTCGTGAATCTTTGATCAACAAGCCAAGTACAAGCCCTGCACCACAGAACAATTCCAAGCACGAATATGGACCGGGCCTAGAATTGAGAGCAGCTCTGAGGAGCGGGACTTGGTGGTGTTCGTTGACAAGAAGTTCAACATGACTCAGAAATGTGCATCCACAGCTGAGAAAAACACCATTTTTTTCTTGTCCAAGCCACACAGATCAATCAAACAAGGATACTTGCTGTAATGCATTTTTCCTCTGAGATGAGGATTTCCTACCTAGATGAGATGAGATGTTGAAAGAGAACTGCCACAGGTTTTGATAAGCCCTTTTCAAAGTGTTTGCTGGTTGCATTGCCCACATTATTTGCAGGCAATCTAGGCAAAACCTATTATGGTGCAGAGCAATGTCTGGTCTGCACAGGTATAGCAATAAGAGAGCAGACATTGCAGCAATCAGCCTCTTTGTCCAGTGTTACATTAGTAAACAACCAGAGCTGCATCTAGTTTTACTGGTAAATATGCACCCTGACCATCAAGAAGATCTCATCTCTGAAACTGCAGATACGTACAGAAAGTATTGTTGTTAAAATGCAAGATTCCTGCAAAAGTAAAATCATCTTAGGATGGGGAAGGGATGGAAGAAAATATGTGGAGCACATTTTGTATTTCCCCATATAGAGTCAGGAGATCACTAAAGTCTGTAAACAGATGCAGCAGATTTTAACTCAAGAGGTATGGTGGTTTTTTCTGACTGAACTTCGATTTCATTTAGCTTAATCCTCAAATTTATCAAGGTCCCTCTGAACTGAAGGGTCAGACACCCTTTACATTAGAGTCATCTGCAAATTTTCTATTGTGTGTGATCACCCAGACCACCTTTAAAGATGTTGAGTATTGTGGTTCTTGGCTCTAATTCTTCAAGTACTGTATTCTTTCCAGGTCAGCAGATGAACACCCAACCTTTGATTACGGCTGCTTGAGCCTGGCAGTGCTTCCAGCTTTCAGCTTACAAAGCAGTCGGCTCATCCAGTGCATACATCCAGCTTTCAAATAATGGCATGAGGAAGATGGTGTGAAAACCCTTGGGGACCACCACTCATCCTTCATCCACCCAGCCAGTCAACCATCCTTGATGATTATTCCTGATTATATTCTTATGTTTCATTTACTTGGAAATGGATTCCAAGAGGATGGGCTGCTTGGTCTTTCCAGGGAGTGAAGTGAAATATATCAACTTGTAGTTCCTTATCATCCATTTCTAAGATAGATGCAGTAGTATTTCCAACTGCCAGACCTCTTCTAATTATCAGAGTGCTCCATCCATAGTAAGCGACATTCTCACAATAACATTTTCCATCTCTTTCCACACTCTCAGGTGAATCCCATCTGGTACCTGGGATCTAAATATGTCCAGCTTGTTTACAGGTGTAGAGGAGTGCTAGAACTGTAGCAGGGTTGGCGCTGCAAGCCATGATGAGGCATGGATACAATGCTAGCCTAAAATTATTGGAGTTTTTTATCTGAATAAAAAGGTTTGTAGAGGTAAAAGGGTGTTCTTGCACTACTTAAAGACAGTATAAGAAAAAAATACTGCAGAATGTTGTGCCTATCTTTTACAGGCTCAGCATTTAAATTATTCATCTGTATTGAATGTACAGTGTAAATGATCAAAGGTGTACTGAGCATTTTTTTAATGCAATATGATTCATAGCCTTTCAGCAACTTACACAGGATAGTTTTGAAGCCTTCAGGTGAGTACCTGTAGTTTTCTTGTACCAATCCCTTGAAGCCTGTATTTGTCTGTTCATCTTTTGCTGCTGACCACTTGCTCTTTTATCAAAGCTTATCCTTTGGGCTAGAGTCATAACTAATAAAAATGAAGTCTCCAATCTGTGCAAACTGAAGATCTGTTGCATGTGATCGTACAGATATTTTCTGACTAGACACGAAATCCATCTGTGATGAGTAACACTAAAATCATATAACACTTACTGCAGATCACAGATCACAAAATGTCTTATTGCATTTTCAAATTAGAAGTCTTTTAATTGCCCAAAGATTCTTCATAATGACTTTGGTTTTGGTAAGATTTTTATCTCTAAAGGCATACAGTCTTCCACACTACTTATCTTCCTATAGGTTAAAGTTCCAACCTTCATTTTCTGGGTACTTTACTTACCTCACTACATTAAGAAATGGTTTTTTTTGAATGAAGCTTTGTCCTTTTGTAAGCATAATCAATTCTATTGCATTTCAGTAGGTCTATCTTTAGTCAACCGAAAACATGGAAGACAAAATAAACAAACCCAAACGCAAAATCTCCAAATCCCCCCAAAACAGGAAAATGAAAATCAGTAAAATTGAAGTTAACAAAAATATGGTTTGGCTTCTTTTTCAAAAATTGTTTCTATTTGTTTGACATCAGTGGTATAAAGGCCATTTTCTTGGTCTGAAGAAAGACCCAGAGCCCACTGTGTTCACAGTTATGTTTTTTGCTGCTGTTTGCATTCTTTGCTGTGCAACAAAGAGCAATGAAAAGGAGTTGGACTATGAGTTATTGTGAACACCCACACACTCCAACAATGGAAGACGGTTCAGAGAAGATGGGTTCCTGAAGCTCAGGGAAAAGTACAGAGAGTAACCACAGCTGTTGGAAAGAAAACACAAAGGGGATCTGAGCTAGCCAGAGCAGTATGGGGGAAGTGTATGTGTGGCTGAATCCAATATAGAGTACAAAAACAGAGCAACAAGCAAAATGAACTTTGAAGACAGCAAGCGTCTTGAATTTGCTCAACCCACATATTCTTTCCCCCTGACTGTGGATGCTCAGCATCATGATAGTTGGCATATAGAGACCAGTAACAGCAATTATTTGTGTTCTGATTCAGCTGTGTATTGCAATTGCTATATAATGCTTGTGTTATGATTTCAGTACATCAATGGTTTCTGCTGTGAGAAGAATGAAAAAGAATAGAGCACAGGGCCACGACATGGAGAAAAGTCTGGTTTTAATAACTATTTATTATCCGGTTATCTTTTGCATCATTGTCCCTGTCACTGAAACCCTAGGGAGACACAGCAGTCCAAGTTTACATGATTTCTGTGAAGTCATAATTTCAATTCTAAAACAAGAATTCAGCATCATGTGCCAATGTTTCTTTACCCTAGAAGTCCTAATCATGCAGATCAACTACCTATCATATTTATGCAGGTGTACTGTTAGATAAGCTAACCTTGCAGGACCACATTCAGTATATTGAAATTCTTCAAGAATAAATTGGTCACTGAACATTTCTTAGTGTTTGGCAAAAGTCTGGGTTTTTAAAGGTCAGGGAGGTTAACATTTGTAGTGACCTTTGTAAACACAGTACTACAGATGAAACATTCTGCACTGCTGCCAAACATATAAAACCACTGCAGCTCTAGCTAATATTCCAATAATTGTAAAAGATGCCTCTTAATTACCGTAAAACTATATGTTTGACAGTATTAATTTTTTTTCTTTCAGATTAATAAATCTATCTGGTCTTGTGATTCAATGTACATTGGAGCTATCAGTTATCTGCTTTCCCTTGCAGTTCATTAGAGACATTAACTTTCTCTTCTTTTCTGAAATCTAGAAACTTTTGTGAGGTGCTTAGAAATCTTTACAGCAAAAAATTAAAACATTCCTAAATTTGAAGTACCTCTATAGTCAAGTATCCTTTAGCAGTGGCATATCTAAATAGTTCATTAGGTCTTGAAAGCTTAATTTTTGCATGAAATAAAGAAGGCACTCAGCATCCTGGAGGCTTGTCTGAATATCCAATTACGTCAACAAGCTGTAAAATCTGTTCTCTTTTTAAATCATTCATTGGTTGATTTCTGAATGTATATAATTTATTTTTAATTTTTTTATTTAAGGATGATGTTGATACTCCTACAAACACTTTTTTAGTTGCCAGTGTAAAATCCTACTGAGGGGAAAATGAAATCTATCAGATCCATTGTAGAATACGTATGTCTTCAAAACAAGTGGGGAAACTACTTCATCAATTTATAGCAGTGCAAAAAGTGGTATAAAAATTAACCAGAAGAGTTCAAAACTCTAAAATTCAAACTATCTTATGTGAATCAGTCATTAATAATTACGAGCTTTTGAAAAATACAGCTCCCATGAATTGTGAATTTCAATTTTGAATTAAAATTCAGGTACATATTGTTATGTTTATATTAAATTCATAGAGATGTCAGAACAAGCAGACAATTATGATCAGACGAAGTTTTTCAGTACTGAATAATAGAAGTAGTTCCCAACATGAGAGAGAGCTTTCACCTCTCTTGCTCATCACTTGCCATTGGCTTACGCCTTATATTATCACATCAGTCTGCAGTGGAACCAAACAGAAGGCGACACAATGTAGTGGAAGAATTATGTTGAACAGGAATAGAATAAAAGGTTTTTTTTCCTAAAAGAAAAAGAAGTCCCATAAATTGTGACAATAGCTGACTATGAACTGACTATGCCTAGTAGATAATTGTTCATAATTTGTTTATTTTCTTTAATGGCAAGGTCATACAGACACAGATTTTCATAAGGCCTATGCTTGGGTATTTGGGTATCTGAATTCTTATAATTTGCAGATAAATAGAACTCTGTTCTTGAAAATCCCCAGTGTTCACAGAATGTAGACATAAATAAGAAAACAATCTCGTATAAAATTTACACATAAAGCCCAAAGGGTATCTGGAGAATAATTTTCTCCCTAACCACCTAGCAATCAGAAACAAAACAAATATGTAAATTTTTAAATGAAAAATGAAGTCCAGAGATTTGTACCATGCTATGGCTTCCATTCGACACAGACTGTCTACATTCACCAAAAGAACAATACTAGCAATGGTACATCTGATACCTCTTACAAATGAGACACAGTCTGGTCTTTTCCATATGAATAACACTTTCCTGTGCTGCATTGTAATGCTTCCATGTGTTATCTGTAGATCAAAACCATTAAATCACAGGAACAGCCAACTCCAAGAATATAATTACAGACCCATTTGACTTCAATTTTATCAGTTAAACACTTACAGGAGAGCACCTATAAGGGGTCAGACCACACATTTTTGAAGTCTAGCTTGAATGAATCCTACATCTGAATATGGTGAATACTTTGTAAAAGCTTTGAATTAATGATTCATCTTATCCAGCTGAGGTGTTGGAGGCTATGGTTTTATACAGTAAAGAAGTGGGATGGCAGTACTGAACAAAGATATTTCCAACCTGTCTCTTTCCAGCACTGTGCTGTAACTAACTTCCTTCCCTCTTACCTGCTCTGGCACTAGCCTTTCATGGAATGAATTGTGAANCTCTCTTGGGATAAATCACTAACTTGATTTCATTTCTAACCCCAAACTAAATGTGTCTGTGTAGGGCTCAGCTGATACCCACCTCACTATGGGGTAGAAAGGAGTAGCAGAATATTGGGAGAGAAGGTAGGCATAACATAACACCTATGAAGGTGTTATATTCACCAATTATTTTACATTGTGAAAGTATGACCTAAGCAATTTCTGGCTTGCAGAATTCAGTACAAAACTTTCCTTTTTCTTTCTTGTACAGGAACATCTAAAGGCACTTATGCCAATTCAGAGGCCTAGAGTTAGACTGAAGGGATCTGGGCCCTGAAGTCTAAGACACAGCAGATGTAGGTGTTGAACTTTCTCTGCAATGGTCTCCCAAATCGCCGTTGTCCATGCTTTAGGGACTCTGTGAATCTTTTATCAAGACAAGACTCAGATGGACATTTCTTTTATTAGTTCTTCATAAGAGCCTTTTGACATATTTCATCTGGAACTTCATATCGTAAATAAACTGTGTGAAAAACATATTCTTTCATTTACTGTAGACCACCATGTGACAGCTTCACTGGATACTTTTCAGTTTGTAAGCTGTGAAAAGTAGCGAACTCAGTGTCTATAGACTGCTATCCACAGTTCTGTTCCAAGCTGAAGAGCTGGTAATCTCTTCTTCAGCCCATCATCCTCTTCTGTCTCTTTTCTAATTCCACTATATCTCTTTGGAGACTGGACAACTAGAATTTTACACTGAAATGCATCCAATACATGAGCACACCATCCATTTACACGGTAACTTAATCATATTTTCCGGTTTGCTTCCTATTCTGTTCCTAACAATTCCCAGCTTTTTGTTTGCCACTGTGGCTGCTAAATAGCACTCAAAATCCATCCTTTAAGAATTACTCACCTCAGCCTTGATTTTTCTGACTGGCAGTAACAATTAGGGTGGTTTTTTTTCTCTTCTGTATAATATTTTATGTTAGCTGATAGGAATTTTCTTTTTTTCTAGATTTGTTTGATCAGATAGTGACATGAAATTCTTTTTTAGTTCTTCACAGTTTGCTTCAAGTTAATGATCTTCAGTAATTATTTATCATTTGCAAATTTTACTACCTCAATAATGACCACCTTTTCTTTGATATTTTATGACTATATAGAAGAGTTTATGTATCACATTAATGTCCCTGAGGATAAGAATTTCCTCCATGTTATCCTCAATTGAAAAATTGCCACTTCTTTGTATTTTTTCCCTCTTTTAAAGAATCATTAATGCATAAAAGGATATATCTCTTATCCCACAACAGTTTTATGTCTCTCAGAATGTGACAAGCAACCTTATCAAAAGCTTTCTGAAAATCACACTATGATGTATGGACTAGATCACATTTATTCACAGTTTTTGACTCTGAGACTACTAAAAGATTTGTGAAATATAATATTGCTTGAAGATTAATAAAAGATTGAATCTTTATTCTATTTTATTATATAATATATTTTGAGATACAAGTCTNTCTGTGCTATTTAAAACTAAATTAGGATTTGCTTCTCATTTTCCTTGACTTGAAACCCCAAGAACTTATGATACAACATATAACCGTTGTTGTACAACGCTTCCTTCATGTTTTTTCAGATTAAAATAATGATAATTCAGATCATTTTTAGAAATCTGCAATTATGAAGCAAGTTTTAACCTCAATACTTCCCTAGGTGACTGCTTGTCATTTTGTATTATACAGTATATTTTTTTTTGCTTGTCTTCTGTGTTCTGCTGCCTACAGAGACAAGCCTAGGTGTGTCTCTAACGAAAGAAACAGAGATACACGAGGGACAAATTCAGCCAATTTTTTATCTTCATTTGAGAGATTCTTTTTTTATTTAACTAGTTGTCATTGATTTTTTCATTTAATAGTATCCTTAGTTTAATCTTTCAAGGTGAAGGCCCTTTGTCTGAAAGCTTTCCTAGCTGAGTTACAATGACTACGGCTGACAGTAAATGAGATTTTTCTGTGACTCAGTAGGCAAGCCCAGCACTTTCCAAAACTTGGGTCATGAGTTCAATTCCCTGATAAAATAGATACATCATAAATAATATCCTTGAGGTAATTTCTGCTCTGTGACTTATCATTCTTCTTGCACTGTACACCGAATGTTTTGGCATTGTATCTTTTTGCCATAACTCCTTCAAAAAATTTCAATTTATAGTTTTTTCCAGATTTTCCAGATTTAAATTTGAACAGGTAAAGAAATTTCTTTTCTCTAGAAAGGCTCAACTGAAAACTACTTGTTGAATAAAAATATAAGATTCTATGGGCCCAAATCTTGAAAGTTGGCGTGTACCTACTCAGTTTTATGTACTGCATAATGTGATGCCTAGGCACTACATTTATTAATACTTGCACTGTAGTATTCCCAAAATAGCTTATACTAAATGGCTGTATTACATTATTACATTAGTTTCAGTTTATTTAGCTTGAAAATCAGTTAAAGTCACCTATTTCTTCATAAGCAACATCTAATATTCAGATTAGAATTACTCTATTCATATTAATTAAGAAATCCATAAAGACATTTCTATGAGTCATCATAAATGGAAGCCAAGTCTTCAACTCACAGATATACTTTTCCTGTATAGAGTTATGAGTCCTTCTAGTTATCATTTGGCATCACACCAGCTATTACACGATCTTACCGGTAAGACCACAGTAAACCCGTTAATGAGCAATGCAGTTAGAAGTCAGGACAAAGCACATTTTTAAGCTCATAATGAAGTATAATGGAGCAATTGCCTGATTTTTCAGGGACTATTTTCCTTTGCCTATCTCACTGATAGCAGACCAAACTCAACACATAGGATCCAAAAAATAAAAGCTTGCCATTTGTGTCTACCATAACTCATGTTTGCCATGTGTTTCCCTTAAAGTCAGCCACTGAAGAGACACTGGAATTCATTCATTAACCTTTCAAAATGGAAAAGGTCACTGTTATTTTCATCCCATATTGAAAAAATTATTTGCATGAAGATTTAGCCTAAATTGTGCCCAGCAGGCAGTATCCTACATCAATGTATGAACAGCAGAAACTAAGTCCTTAGATAAGTATTTCCTTTTTGAAGCTGAGAATATTCACCTGTGATCTCATTATGAGCTGGGGGAAGAGGATAAGGAACAGGTTTTTCACATAGCACAGGACTGCAGTTAAAAGCTAAATCATCTCAAAACAAACAAAACCCCCAAACACACAACCTAGCAATAAAGAAAATCTGATGGATATAAATTACATGCTTAAATAAAAAAGCTGTCCTGTTATTTACAATATATAGTTTCTCAGCAAAGAAATAAGGAAGATATCCTAAGGGAATGATTTTGTAAGTTGGGAACATTTTTGGTAAAATCATAAACCAAAAACATAAAAAAAAAAAAAATAAATCTAATGGCCTTAAAACAATTTGTTCTGTCAAATGGATTTTTCCCAAAAATTTACATTGGGGGAAAATGTAAATAATAGAGATGAAAATTTTCACTTCTCTTTTTTATTTACAAAGATCCTTTATTTTTTAATTGAACATTTTCAAACCCTCCAGATTGCAGAAAACCACTACAAAACAAGACTCACAGAGTCCTAGATCATGAGAGACAAAACATTCAGTTCAAGCTACAATATTGTCAAGAATGTCTATGATGTAGAATCATAGTCAAAGTAGCAAAGTTTTTAGGAAATTGTGAACTCTAATAGTCTCCTCAGTCCTCTTGAGTAGCCCTCATTTTTTGACATGTTTTATTACCCAATTTTGTGCAGACAAAACTGTGTGAACACTACCTACACTGAAAAGTCAATTGGCAGGTTTCAGATTGCTTTTCGTGCGTATTTTTTTGTTGTTAAATCTCACCTCTCTGGTCTTTTCCATTCTTGGGTATTAACACCCCACATGGTGGAGTGGATGGTTTTGGGCTTCCAACTCCTTTGTCAGCTCTTTTCTCACAGCCATGTTTTTCATAAGTAGGTAGATATTTGCCTTGTGCTGATTTTGGCTGCAGTAGTCAGTTTCCTTCACAGTGGCTGGTATGAGGTGGTGTTTTGGATTTGTGCTGAACACAGAGTTGATGACAGAGATGTTTTTGTTATTGCTGAGCAGGGCTTACACACAGCCAAGGCCTTCTCTGCTTTTTGTACAGCCACGCTGGCAAGGGATTTGGAGGTACATGGCAGGTTGGGAGGAGACACAGCCAGGACAGGTGACCCAAACTAACCAGAGGGATATTCCAGACCATGTGACATCATGCTCAGTATATAAAATGGGAGGAGGAAGGAGGAAGAGGGGGACATTTGGAGATATAGTGTTTGTCTTCCCCAAGTCACTGTTACTTGTAATGGGGCCCTGTGCTCCTGGGGACAGATGAACATCTGCATGCCCATGGGAAGCAGATTAATTCCTTGTTTTGTTTTATTTGCATGCATGGTTTTGCTTTCCCTATTAGAATTTCTTTATCTAAACTCACAATTTTTTTATGCTTCAGATTCTCTCCCTGATCCTGCTGGTGGGGAGTGAGCAAGCAGCTGTGTGGGCCCTAGTGGCCGGTTAGGGTTAAACCACAACACTTGTGTAGAATTATTCACATAATCAAAAAATCCAGATTCCAGTAATATTTATAAAATCAACATCTAAAATATTGCTTGAACTGCTGATGCTTCTGCTTACCTCTATTTTATAATTTTTCCACTTTTTTCACTAATGTCATGACGAAAGAGACAAGCATGACAGATATGCTCCAAAACCAAAATCTTAATTTTTAGATAACTTTGAATCTTGATTTCTAACTTTCCACTGAGAGAAATGCATTTCTTTAGTATCCCCTCACTGAAAGATGATCCTCATACTGGATTTATCTGGTAATTTTAGGCTCTAGGCTCTTAATTGAAAAAAAAAAAAAGAATAAAAAGAAAAATCCCACACCAACCCTTTGTGAGTATTACTAAATGGTGGCATGCAATTTAAACAGCATATATTGCTATGGAGATTGAATTTGAGAGCTTTGGTCCTAGACTGCAAGAAGATGAGAGGAAAATTGAAACTGTAGAGACAGTGGTGAATGGATATAACATACTCTGAAGTGAATATTGGAAACTGAAATATAATGAGAAATCAGAGAGATAACTGAAAATATAAAAATTTTAAAAATAGCCTCAGATTAAGGAAATGGCATTGTGAAATTGTGTTGATGGTAAATACAAAAGAAACAAACAAAAAATAAATCCATGTTTTCAACAAGTGCTATAAAGAAGGTATAGAAGAATTGGGTTAAGATCTTATTTCAATGTAAGGAGGAAAATCTTTGTGTGGTAAGACCTTGCTAGGAACAGCCTAGTTTACAATAATCCAATGCACTTTCAATTTTTTGTCTAAATCAAATCTCTTAAATATTTTACTCAGCTCTAAAAAATAGGAAACTGCTGCAGAGTTCATTTTACGATGACCCTCTGCTTTCTGTCATTCTGCTCTGAAGATTTATTTGTTTCTTATCTATTTAGCTAGTGATCAATACATTTCTCAGAAGCTATAAATAATAAATAAGGTGCATTGTTTTATGTATGTGTCTGTAGCTAATTTTTGCTTATTCCTTTAGTGAGTTGCAATGAATCAAATGCAAGGTTTATGCCATTGTTCAATGAAAATAAGATTTGTATCCACATATTTATCTGCATATTTAAAGGTCACTTTTTAGTACGCTGATGTTTTCCTAAAATCTTGTGAATGTTCATAAACCCTCATTCAGTAATTGACATATGGCATAGTCATCTGAGTGTTTCTCATTCTTCAGATCATTTTGTTAATTACTTTTCTTCTGCAGACAACAGCACTAACTTACTATTGAATAAATTTATTACAGAAATATTAGCTTTGACTATGAGTACTTAATAGAATTGTTCACCCAAGGTCTGAATAAATCTTATTGTTTCTATCCTTCTGTCCAAGTAGTTGCAGTTTAGATTATTACCAGCATTGCAAATTATCTACTATATAGACTTTCCTTGACTTCCACAGTTGTAAATTTGTCTGTTTCTACTGAAGACACTGCTCGTTCATTTCCTTTGTCCAGGAGATCCCTCTCCTTGCATAAACTCCCTAGATTTTTTGTCTTACAAACAGGAACTGCTTATATTTGTTTCCAAGGATTTTCACTAGCCCTTGAAAATAGGGCTAGTGTATAATGAAATCTAATTTCATCTTTAGTACTCTCAGATTTTGACAGTGATGACATCTCCTTCATAGATGCTTTCAAACATACCCACTCATTTTCTTTCTCTCACATTTCTCCTTATTTTAGGGTACACTTCTCCTCACATCTACCTTAGTACTTTTTAAAACTTCCTGAAAATGATCTTTATTTGATCTAAGAAAACTCCCTCTCAAGCTAATCAATATTGTTATAGTATTTTAATTCTTTATACCTTTTGTAAATTTGTTTCCTCTACTTTTATACTCAAATTACATATTCATTTGAACATGTCTTACTGGTTTAATTGTTGCCAGTCAATTGAGATATTAGTCAAAGTACATGATTTCCCTAAAAAATTATATTAAAAAAAAAACCAAAAAACCCTCCCCCCAAAAAAACCCTAAGTTGAATGACTTCTCAGAGAATTAAAATTGATAATCCAAACCTGAAATTCTTATTGTTTAGATTAACCCTACAGTGATAACTAAAGACAAGAGATGTAATAAATGTCACCAATGAAAAACATTGCCAGATAATAAAGAGATTTACCTGCTGCCCAAAATATGTTTATTCTGAATCTTCAGAAAAATCATTGGCTACTTCGTGATGTAGGAATTTTTTCTTAGCCAACACATTATCTCAGCAGATAATTTAAAAAGTAAACTAATTAACCTTTTTAAAACACCTTTCTAATTAATCATGTCTTTCATAGTTCCATTAGATATGGGGCCAACTAAGTCCAAGCACTCATATTTAATTTCTCACATATTGATTTATAAAGGATAGTTTATTGCCTCTTGCTCATTAGCAGTTACAAGCAGCACTCCTGCAGGAGGTTATACCTCTTTTGTAATTAAATCACATTAGGATATCAAAATATAATGCAGATGTTTAACAGTAAGTTTTGATTTGTTGGAAGAGCTAGTAAAATTTTAAAACATCAGTAAAGTGAAACACTTTAGCTGATCTAGCTGTTTTCTTCCTTTATACTTTCCCACTTCATATCTCTCAATGTTATTCCAGAATTGGTGATGAATTTTGCTTCAAAGGAAAACTTACTATCTTATGCAATGTGTTATATTAAATTTTAGCTCTATAGTCACTGTTATTTAGTATCTTGAAACACTTCACAATATTTCAAGGTGTTTAAAAGAAGAACTTTGGGCTCTGAACATATTTTTCTGAAAGAAAATGTTCCAAAGCAGTCAAATAAATAGAGAACAAAAGCTTTTATCTGTTCCAGCTCCAAATTTTCTTCAGACAGAATAGAAAAGGAAGAATTTTCATCATAGCCTCGTGAAAACTGTTCTCAAGAGATAATGAATCAAAAAGCATTAATTTTTTATTTCATTTTATTGTGAAGCAGTAAACTATATTGCAGCATCTGCAGGACATTCTTATAAAATGGGTTAGATCATTTAGCCAAATGAATTCAGGAAGATCAGAATGACCTAAGCTCAAGGAGACAAAGCACTGATGACTTCTCTTTCAGTCTAAATTTCATTTAGTGTTTGTAGCTTAGCTATTTTACTGAAAAAAACCAACAAACAAAACAACAATACTGTTGTTTGAATACTGTCTCTGCTGTTAAATGCTTATATATTATGCTTATATGTGTGTATATACATATATTGCAGGCTGAAAAAAATTGATCTTTTCTGAGTGTCAGTACCCTAAATTGAGATTTCAAGAAAAGAGCTACATCAAAGGCTGTCGGCCTTGACCAAATTATCAAGCAGTTATTTAAAAACATTTAAGTCAACAGAAGCATAAAACAGCAAAGCTAAAAGCTGCAAAAGAGATGAAAGAGGAGGCAAGCTTTGTAATCATGTTGTTCCTGCATGTCAGTTCAGTACTCTCTTCCATTTCTGTCTAGGATTTTCTGATGGCTGAATGCAGGTGGAATTTATTTTTTCTGAGGAGAAACAATAAATTCCAGTAAAGAAATGAGGAAGGTCCACCCTTGCTTTTATTTACAGTATCAATTTTGTTATAAAAGAATCTTTTTACAGAGTGCATGAAGATAAAAAGTAAAAAGAAGACACTTTTTGGAGAAATGGGAGAAATGAAGCACTATTTTCAACAGAGAAGGATCAAGAAAGGAAACATTTAAACAAATTTTACAGATGGAAGTCCATATGACTGAATGAATTCATCCATAAGTGGAAATGGAGATGACCAACATCACTGCACAGCCACTCTCTTATCTTGGGAAGATTGAGGAAGTTCTCCAAGACTGGAAGAAAGAAAGAAGGAGGAATAGATGAACTACAGGCCAGTTGACTTTGATCATTGAGAAAGTGAAGGAGCATATAACTCTGCAAATCACTTTCAGGGCTGGAAATGATTGGAAGTTGTCAGCATGGATTTCTGAACAAGAAATCCTGCCTCACGAACCTGATAGCCTTCTATGATGGAGTGGCTTGGTGGACAAGGGAAGAGCAGTCTATGCAGATTGTTTTGACCTTAGCAAGGTTTTTCAAATCATCCTCCATAGCATCCTCACTAAAAAAAATGAGGAGATAATGAGTGGAAGGGTGAGGGTCACCTAGAGCCAGCACTTGAATAAGGCCCTGAAGAGCTGCCTCTGGGTGACCCTGCTCTGACCAGGGGAGTTTGCCTAGATGATCTCTTGAGATTCCTGACAACCTCAGTGATTCTGTGATTGTGAGATAGCAAAAAAACAGGGTCACGGAGTTGTTAGGTGGGAAAACGACATTCACTCTAGTAGAGAAATAAGGTGCTAGTATTAAGATTAGTGATAACAAAGGACTGTCATTAGTGTTCTTTCAAGAAGTCTGTGTCAGAAAGTGATGAGTAGATGAGGATGCCTTTGGGCCTGGAATGGACATGGCACAGTGATACCACTGAATTCACAGGATGCCTAATCTGTTCATCTGAGTGTTTTATTGTTGTGAAAGCAACCTCTTTTTCCAGAGAAAATGTCAGAAGGTTTTACATGTGTGTGAATGACAGATTTGGGTTACTTGTCCCTGCTAGGCTGCCTCAAAGGCTCCCACAGAAAGTCTTGGTCAAGAAGTTACCTTGTTCTTCTCACATTATTCACGTGGTTACCTAGATGCTGTTGAAAAGGTCCTTGATGCCCCCCTCCAGGTATCTGTGCAGTTTGCAGTTCCATGGTCTCTTATGTAACTCCACCTTTATCACCTGTGACACCCAACCAGGCTTTGTGGTGTGATCTATAACTTGTTGTGTTATTTTTTATGACCTGAGGCTTCTCACGTAACACCACATAGGATATTACTCAGGATGAGGCCAGGGCCAAGTTATACTGCCTTCAGCCTAAACAGTCTGAGCACACGCAAAAAAAAAAAAAAATTCAGACTCAATTTTCATAAAATATTTTGGCAAATATAGTATTTAAGTCTGCAAGATTAGGACCTGAAACACTTAGCCTTTCTCACTGTGCAGTAGAAGAAAAGGTAGACACCGGGGAAAACCATCCAGGGTCAGTGTAACCCTGTTCTTTTCCCTCTAGCCTGTCCATTAAGCCATCAAGAAAGGTCGTCAGCTAGAAACAACAGCTGCACTTCAAAAACCTCCTCTGAAGAGGTTTCCCAGGGTAATGGCATCAAAACAGCCCACATCCTGCATGGTACAGTAACATTCACTGTTTTACAACACATGCTTAAAATAATCAGAGGACAATAACCATGGGGCCAAATTCTGAGATCTTTTACTTCTTAGACCTTCTCTTTACATTGATCTGAGGGTTTAATTTACAGCATTGTGTGTATGTCACCTCCAAACTTGACCTGAAGTGTCTGATCCCATAGGAAATAACATTAAAGGATTCAATTACAGAAAATATACTCTATCACAGTTACCATATGTTGTTTACCAGAGTCAGAGTTAAGTGATCAAGGAAACTCTTGAGTATGTCTAAACATGTGGGTAAGATTTATAGTGCTGCAGTGCATATTTATTCAAGGTCTCTGTGATACATATCGTATTTAGCCAGATTATGATTGCCTTCAGTGAATAGCTACTTGATCAGAAAACCTGCTACATGATTCATCCCCTTATCTGGTTAATGTTGAAATCATGGTGTTCAGTACTCCAGTAACAGTAAAGGGATGGTAAGTGAGGAAGCAAAGTCTGAAAAATTAGGTGCTGTCATTGAATTGAAAGGGTGATAAGATAAAATGAAGGAGAGCACAGGAACTAAAAAATTCAGCATGCCTTCTTGGTATGGATTGATTGAAAATATGCAATTTCCTGAGGTACTAATAGGTAAAAAAATGTGTTTCTCCAACTACTGAGCCTATTACTAAACTCAGTTGTTTAAGGAAGCTTTAAGATAAGGAAACATCTATTAAAATGAAGATTACCTGTCTGAGCTTCACACTGAATCTCCCTCTGTCCTTACAGACAGCTGAACTAATCATGTGCTGATTTTAAGAAGCTATACAGATTTACATATACTGAGTGGAGGCCATCTAACCCAAAACATGTCTTCAAAGGGTACATCTACATCTATGGTAATCCTCTAGGGCCCCCCTTTTTGTCAATGGTGAGAAAAGGAGGTACTTCTAAGGCAGTATTGATTTCACCTAAGATTGATGTTTAAAATGCTTATTTTTCTTCCTTGACTCAAGAGGAAACAATTATCTCAGGTTTGTCTACTGAAGATGTCTATATTACACATGTCTAAAGTTTGATTAAAGGACTTATATAACTTTTTATCATTAAATACTCAAAAAAGGTACTTTGTTAGCCCTTATTATCAAGATCATTTTCTTTAGGTGCTTTTTTTAGCCATGTATAAGGATACCCTGCAGGAAGAACACATGCATTTTGAAAACGTAAAGCATCTTTATTAGCTAGTTCACACAAAAGATAGCCAGGAAGGAAGGAGTGGCTGGTATAAGCGGTATCATACTCCTTGTCCCAAAAAACTATCTTAAATGTCTTTGCTAGTTAGTTAAGCTTTGGTCAGGAATTAAAACTGTCCTCCTCCATCGCAGATACTCCAGTTGCTGAGTTGCAGTTTGTTATTCAGTTCTCCAGGTCTCTTTTCCTTTATAATTTTGTACCCTTCCATGGCAGTGTTTTTCTTCTTTAGTCCTTGAAAAGCTAATGATCTCTACTCCAATGCTCTCTTTCTATCTTTACCTTTCTTCCCTTGTGTGATGCCGCTGTATAAACTTTCGTATTAGTCTTTTTCACAGCTTAACAATTTCTTCAGAGGTAGAAACTGAGGACACTGAGTTGGGCCATGCCAAAGCTTGGACCCCTGGGCCATAAACAGGTGGGATTGGATACACAGGAGGCAGGGTATAAGGTGTTTACAGGCTGCTATTTGTAGGAAAATGTGAATTGTTCACTGACATTTGAAGGCAACACTCATCCCCACACCTACAAAGATATCAAATGATGGTTAATAACAGTCATTACAACTGTTGTAATTACACCTATATGAGTAAGTTATAAGATCCACAGATTAATTCTGCAGAAGGGTAGGAATTTGGGGTCATTCATATCTGTGGGATGGCTGAGAGTTTGACATACTACTCTGTTTAAGGGCAGAGACAACTAAAGTGTCTGTGTAAAGAATACTTTCATATTACACTGAATTATTTACCAACTTTTTTGTGAAAAATAAAATTTGCTACCTTAATTCCCATTTTACTGATACATGCAATTATACAAATTTGTATAGTTAAGCTGTATTTTTCACTAGGCAATTCAGATAGGGACATGCCTAGTGGTGGTTACTCATAAATTGCTGTTAGTTAAAATGGGAACATCATTAACAGAATGATTTAAGGGAATATGGCTATTGTCAGGATTAGATCTTTAAAGTTTATGCATTAAAACCTTTGGAATGATGAGCAGTTTCTTAAAATACCTGATAACATTCAAGGATCATTTTAATTTTAAAGCAAAACTTTAAAAATTAGCAGATATTACAAGGTTTTTTTAAGCTACCCTTTGCATCAGAGAGTAAATTCAAATTAGACTAACCCAGACTGCTTTCCCTGTTTGGCTTTTGTGACTGATCTCAGCCTCCTCTGATTTGAGTTTAATGAAATCATATTAGGATCTACTGGGTATTTTGCTAATATCAAACTGATTTTTGGCATACATTCTCTTTTTTCTTTCTTTATAATTAAGTATAGTGTTGAACTGTGAATTTTAACTAGACACAGCATAAAATCAGAATCGCTAAGGCATTGCATTTCTGCATTCATTGATTTAGTATATGTTCAGTTTTCATCTATAGGTAATAGAGACACCCTCCAGGCAAAACCAAAAGATGATTAAAGAGATGGACAGGAATATTTTGACTTCAGCTAAAAATGTCAAAAGGTCTTGCTGGGCTGGTGTTCTTTGACCTTTCTCTATACCAGGCAGTGTGTATGTCTATATGTAATATATATACACCATGCAAACTGTATATTTTTTCACCATTTTATATTGATAGAAACATTTTGGATTTGTACCATATCACTGTGATATGAAAGAATATTTCTGTGCTCTTTCATTAGAAATGGTGAGATTTATCTCACTTGATTTTGGGAACCCGAGAGTCACACAGGTTCTGCTAATTTTGTGTGAGGTAATGAAGACTGATAAGCTTAGATTTTGCATGGGATTTATTTATCAAGCTTGAGGTGTCTGTAATTTTGATGTCTTTATATGAATTAGGTCCTCGGGTTTCCATTACAGTCAGGTTCAATCTAGTTGGAAATCAATGGAGTTAATGACAAACTTTAGATAAACCTCCACTCTGAGCACTTTTTTTAACATTGGTGCAAAATACTAGTATTTTACCTGAAATTATATTGTTCCAACACCCCTGTTTGGCAGATTATTGCCAATTCAGAATCACATTTATGTTTCTATTGAGTTTTTTGCAGATACATAAAAGTGATAATTGTTGTTCCTTAGTGGTTTCTTTACCTGGCTTTTTGGCTGCTTCTAGGTAACAACATGTGGTGCTGTAGTTGCCGTTTTCCTGCCATGGAGGTAACTGGGTGTCAGAGATTGGAAAAATTGATGTCTCAAGACATTTTGGGACACATGTGTGTGTGGGAGGAAGCAGGTCAGCCCCTGCTCTGGCACCCACCTCACCCCCCAGCCTAGAAGTCTGCACCTCAGCCTGGCAGAGCTGCCAATCACCAGGATTGGCACACCAGAGGCAATGTCTCATTCTCGCCTAACCCAGCTCCTGAGTGCTAAATGACCAGAAGTCCCACTGTGGGGGAGGGCTCATGGAGGCCCAGGGGGTTTTAAGGCTGAGTAAGAGGTGAGCATGTGCCTTAGTCAGCCCTCTGCTTTGACTTTCTGTTTGGACACTGCTGGAACCAAGGAGGTAGTAGCTATCTATATGTGTGATTTTCTATATCTTTTCTGTCTTTCTTCTAATTCCCTTTTCTTGGAATATTTTAGGTAACAGCACATGTTAAAGTTTAAAGTTTTCTAAATTAACATTGAGCAGGTTTAAAGTTTGGTAAGTTGAATGGGCCAAAGTAATGCTGTGATAAGTCTTTTATGTTGGCTTGATGTTATACTAAAACTTTTACCAAAGTTGCTTGATGATTTTGCCAGCAAAGTAGTTTAGACCTCTTGAGAATACCTGGTCAGTATTTCTCTTGTGTGTTTAACCCAGAGTACAGGCAAACCCCTAACATTTAAATGTTGGGGCATTACAGTGGGTTAAGACCTGGCTACTTCCCCTTCCCTTAGCAGGATCACCCCAGCTCCAGGAACCCTCACCTTTTGGAGGTGCAATTACTAAGGCACTGGGAGCACTCCTTTTCTCAAGAGGGTCCAAACTGCCAGACTCTTCAATGTCAGTTAGTAGTTTTTCTGCATGACCTTGTGTAGTGTATTACCTTTGCTGCCACCTACACACCCTCACTTCCTTGCTCATTTGCCCCTGTAGCAGGGGGAAAGAAAATGTGAGAAAAATTCATAGGTCAAGGTAAAGACAGCTTAATAAGTAAAGGAGGAATAAAACCAAATGATATAAATGATCATCTCCCACCACCAGACCAATTCCCAGCCAGTCTCTGAGTAATAGCTACTTCGAAAAAATTACCCCTTGCAAACCCCACATCCCACCCCAGTTTTGTTACACATTACGTCATATGGTATGGATTATCCCTTTGGTCAGCTTGGACCAGCTGTCCCAGCTGTGTTCCCTCCCAACCTCTTGCCTATCTCCCGGCTACTGGTGGCAGAGTGAGAAACTTATAAACTCTTTACTCAGCAATAACTAAAACACTGGTGTGCTACCAGCACTGTCGTGGTCAAAAATCTAAAACACGGCACCAAGCCAGGCTGAGCCAGTATACACTAAACAAAATTATGAATGAAAGCAGAATGAATGTTTCAGGTACATAAGCATATGCATTTAGTGTCATGACTGGCAGACTTAACCAAAGGTGCATGGCCTTTGTAACAACAGATACTCCAGGTACATGGTGCTGTACCAATGGACATTTATGTTTATCCAAATTTGAATTCCACCTGTGATTGTTATGACACTGAAACAACTAAAGTAGAAGATTTTGTCATTAAGGGAAAGTTTTTGCTTAAGTATTAGGAATGCACTAATCCCTAGCAGGCAATTTTCAAACGTACTTTCTGACTTCAGTGTGAAAGAACTTAAAAAACTCAAACTAATGAATTGCAGCTACAATGAATTATCATATCATTTAGAAGATGCACATATATTAGGACAAGAGACAAAAGCAAGGAAATTAATAAGATTTCATCTTTATGGCTCCTGAGTCTTACCAGCACCAGAGTCATTATAGTAGAAAAAATAGTGACATTTGACTAAATCTGAAAGCTAAGATCAGTTCATGCTGCGTAAGATGTAGTTATGGTCAAACCGATCAAAGAAGGAATTTTAAATGTACCACACAGGTCAGTAGAAAGCCAACATTTATGGAGCAGTTTCTTTAAAAAAAATCCTTTCAGTACATCCAAATAGAAAAGAAAAAATTGTGATACTATCTCAAACTCCATTGCAAGTTTCAGAGATGACACTGAAAATAATCTTGGGGAGGTTGGCAAGTAGCTTTGCAATACAAAAAGCAAAAATAGTTTTGTTATTCAGAGCTGATGTGACAGTCTTCTCTTAGTCTATATCCAGCAGGACAATTTTGGTGCTTATTTTATTTTAAAATAGAAAATGCAACTAGGTCACAGGATATAAAATTTCACTTACTCCTGTCTTAAACAAGTAATACATGTTTGATGGAAGTACATCTTCCGGAGAGAAATCCAGTTTTGACCTGAGAACACCAAGATATGAAAATTATGCTTGTTCCTCTGTGATGTGTTCCAACAAGCAACTGTTCTGAGTGTTCCTTGAATTTATCTGACTTTTTTTTCTAGTTAATGTTATATTCTTGTCAATGTATCTTGGCTAGATAAAAATCTCTTGTAGCACATGGCTACTCTTTCTTGTGAAAATGCTTATGCACCTAACTGAGTTATGGGGTTTTGTTGTTGTATCGCAAGATATTCTCTTGCAATAATAAAATTCTTTTTTAACAATGACATTTTTCTGTTTCTTTTTAACAATGGAAACTGCACAGCTGTATACATGATTCCAACAGTAGCATCACACATGCTAAATCCAAGCATCACCTTACTTCCCTCATTTATCCCTCTGTGAATGGTACTAGCTCTTTTTGCAAAATCATTGTGTATCATTACTCTGTTCTCATCGCTTTTCCTGCTAAATCCTCTCTGGACTCTGGTAAATATGATGCAGTTTTCATTCTGTATGTGTGGCATTCATTCCTGGTCTGGATTTCCCCTCTTTAGCCCACATAAAAATGAATTAGTTGGCAAGGATCCAGAATGCTGTTGTGTCTAGCTATCCTATATTAAAAATACATATAATTCTGTGCCCCCTCCAAGTTTTTGCTCACCCCAAGACACAAGGAGAGAGGATGGAGCGTGTAGAGTATGAAACAGAGAATGCCTTGATGCTTTTGATGCTCTGCACTGTTCAGTAAAAATAATAGTTTGTTATCCACACTGCTTCAGTTACAAATACAAAAATAATCATATGAGCTGCTGTGGAGAAAATTGCACCAACCCAAGAAAATCCACTCCCACTACAACCAGTTACTCCCAAAATATCTACAAAATCAGGCCACTAATGAGGCACTAACTTTGAACTTGGAAATCCCCAGTATGATACACATAGTCTGCCAGAAGATTTTGCTCCCTGCATTTTTGCTCAATTATAGAAAAGATGTCCTTCCCACAGCCACCTTCTTTTTCAGAACAAATGTCTTTTATAGCTTTCTCACAAGAAAGAAAAGGCTTGAAAGCTGGAAATCATAGTTCTGTATGATCCACTGTGACATAAAGATTTTATGCAGTGTTATATTACAGCTCAGCAAGAATAAGGGAGTGAGATGCGCTACATTTGCGGTGGTTGTCTTTGACTTCAAAATGGCATTATTGAAAGCCCAGGCAGTGGAACTTCTTCTGCCATGTAATTTTTTTTTTCAGCCTTATAGGTAACAAAAACACAGCTGTTGATATTCTGAGGGTTTAAAAATAAATACGTAAATAATTTTTTTTAATACAAGAGATTAAATTGCCTGGATCTGCCCCAGTCTCTGCTGCCACAGTGAAAGTACAGTTACTTGTGGTCCATAATTATCCCAGTGTATTATCATATGGATTGAGAGAATAGATGATTTCACTGCTGACAGTTTAGAAGCTATCAGCATAACAGAGACAATAGTTTCTGGCTGCTAGAAGAGAAACACGAAATTCTTCAAATGAAGACAAGTGGCAGAGGAATATACATTCATATTTACAACACTGATTGGTTTCTTATTATTTTCTTTTTATTCAATGGGTTCTTAATGATCTCCACAGTTAAGCGTCTTTTAGGTCACACACATAGGCACTGAGTGGTGTTTTATTTAAATTTAAAAGCTTTCCAATTATATCATTAGGGAGTAGTGGTATCTTTAATCTTAACCTATCCATTTTAGTATGCTGTATATAAGGCACCCTCATGGCAACACCCAAGTAACTTATTATATTTATTGTAGTCATTCTCACAACATTTGAAGGAGGTAGAATTGAGGCGAAAGGAGCTAAAGGCAAAAGCCATAAAGAATTATGTGCTCTATTCTTAAAGCTGCTTCCTCATCTCTCTGTAGGAATTAAATCTGCATTTCTTAATTATCAAAAATGTGTTTGAATAAACAGTCAATAGCTTATACATTTAAAATTTGTGGAAGTATGTTTGTTTCTTATGTAGAAGAGTGAAGGCATGTGGATCGCCTGAATCCATAAGTAAATATAAGAGCTATGGTATTTATCTAGGTTAGGATAATACAGGCTTTTTATCTGTTTTTGGAGGACTGCTCCCATGCTTCACAGTAAAATAGAGATCAGTGTGATTTCTTCCTCTCTGCTCACTGTCCTAACACTTTTCAGGAGCAATATATTTAAATTTTGAATTAACTGAAGTCATAATAGAGATGACATGTCTGAGAGATTTCAAAAGTAATGTGAAAATAAATACATCTTTTTCATGATGCTGAGAAATTACCTGGTTTCTAGTAGAAGATGCTTGCTGTATCTTGGAAAAAGTGGATAACTGAAAACCAAGAAGCTTTTAAAATCTTGAACTAAGTTATGAGGCATATTGTTTAAAGATGGCAATTAGCATCCTAGTGTGTACATTCAGAAAGTAAATCAAATACTAGTGAACATTATAGAATCATACAGTGGTTTGGATTGGAAGGGACATTAAAGGTTACCTAGTTCCACCCCTTCGCCATGGGCAGTGACACTACCCCCTAGACCAGGTTGCTCAGAGCCCCATCCAGCCTGTCCTTGAACACTTCCAGGGATGGGGTATCCCTAACTACTCTGGGCAACCTGTTACAGTGGCTCACAACTCTCACAATAAAGAATTTCTTCCTAACATCTAATCTGAACCTCCCTTCTTTTAACTAATTCTTTCCTATATTTAATTCAATAGTCACAGCTCTTTCAAAATTCCTTTGGAAAACTCCACTTTTGTTTATTTCTCATGTATTATTTAGAAGTAATTGTAAGTTTATTGGGAGAAAAGTGTCTTACTGAACATTATATACATGATACTATTTAAAAGGAAAATGTTTTTCTTACTTTTATGTCAAGTACAATTTTGGAAAAGACAGAAATCACTCCTGGAGAAATTTGAGCTTAACCATTCCCTTGCTTTTCATACATTGAAGAACTTTTTGGAAAATGAGATCTGAGAGTTCTAATTCCATGATTAGATTTATTAAAATCAGTAATAATTATTAAAATTTGATCACTAAACAACACTTAGTGTGAATAGCTAACACTGCAAACACCTACCCACTTTCTAAGTGCAACTCATAAGAATTAGGTTATACCAATTATGCAGGTTATCTGAATTTTATGACAGTGTTCAGTTTTATTAAAATTTTATTTTCTTTATAGAAGGGAAATGTAATTACTACTCCTTTGCATGCTTCCTTGCAATATAGGAACATAATTTATACCCAGAGCAGCAAAAATGGAAGGGATCTATACGTTTAAATAGATAAGACATACGCCAATCACCTCTGACCTTCTCTTTGAATGATCAACTCATGCATTTTGAGTGCATTTCTGCTCCATCTAGCAATAGCTCCTGCATAAACTCTTTGTGGGTTTATTACCTTAGACCTACTCGCCCATTTAGAACTAACTGGATATTTTTGACCTCTCCCAGCTCCATAAATTCCTGATGCCAGAGATACCAAAGAGCAGAGTCAATCTGAGTCTCGTTTAACTTTCCTTCTAAAGCAACATTAAAATTCTAACTTTTGACCAAATATGTTAAAATACTCTGAACCTTAAAACACTAGGAGCCATTTTTTTTTTTTCAGGAAGGAATTGCTCATTAAAACAGAAGGGAAGCACACTGGATTAAGAAAAATTAGCAGAAGATGATGCCACTTGTTTAGAGGAACAATTTTCACATACTGATAGAGAGAGAGCTACCTATTTGCCCTTCACTGAGACGTCTTCAGAGGATATATAGTAGTTCTGAATTAGTTCTAGAAATTAGGATAAAATACATGGATGAGAAACTTACCTTACTCTCAGTGGAAGAGTTTGTCTTCCGCAATGTCCTGTGATTCATAGATAAAGACACTTTAAAACCATTGTTTGTTTCCTGTGTCCACAGGTTGTTTTTGTAGCTTGGAATTTGTAAGAGAAATACACTTCTTTTTAACCTTCTGCTAAGGTTTTTCTCATCAAATTGGGTGATACTTCTTCTGCAATTTTTACCTGTTTCCAAACAAATTAGATAATCTAGTTTCCAGGAGCAACTTTTCATACTCTTCTATCCATAGGGAGAACTGAAATGACTTTTGAGAAGAATTATGATTCTTCCATTTTCTCAGAAAGACTTGACATTTAGTAACTAGGTATTCACAATACTACTTTCACTATGAAGAATGTGTTAAAGATTCAAAAGCAGCTGTTTCATATTAAGAACTTCTCCGAATGTCTCTTTGTATCAAGGGACACTCTAACTTGTAAGCTTTGATAAAGAATGACAAGTCTGGGGGAAATGAAATTTACCTTTATAACTCAGGTTTTTCACACTGGAATATTCTCTTTATTCAAACTTGAACTCTGATCTGACTCAGCTTCTACAGCCTGTGCACAACACTTATCCTTGTCTGCACAGATTAAATTAGTATTTTACCCACTATGTTCTTCTGCTAATGCCCCAGATTAGGTCAGTAGAGCTCAAGAAAGAAGCAAATGAATTAAAATGGGTGAGAGGGAGGAGAGGTAACCCTCCCAAGACAGCTGCTAAAGTTAGGCAAGCAGGGTTGTTTCAGTTATTTCCTCCTTCAAAAATGCTACTTCAGACTCCATATGAAGAATTTGTAAAGGAGTTCACCTGAAGAAAGCAATGTAAAAAGTTTGAATTAAGCAAGAAAATCACAGAATCACATAAGGGTTTGAGTTGGAGGGGACCATAAAGATGATCTCATTTCCACTAGATCAGGTCCAATCATATGATCGAGTTCTAGGTGGTAATTCAAAAAATTTAGCTGATAAAAACAAATAACAAGTTATGGAGGTATATGTTTAATTATGTTTTAGCTCTGGAAGAATATGCTCTTCCCAAATTGTCTTAACTGAAGACTAATACACTTAAATTCAATTTATTTTAAAAAGTAGTTCAGAGGAAATAATTCTAAAACCTGCAGTATAATATGGTAAATTTGGACCCCAAGAAGATGTGTGGAGATCAGGTGGGTCCCAGGAAAAAAATCTATTAGACTGTAGACCCTGTAGATCAGGTAAAACTGGAACAAGGTGAGAAAGGGCATTTCAGAGATTACATGCAGAGCTACCTAAGAAACAATCTGTAATATTAAAACTGAAATTTTTTTTCAAACGTGCATCAAGAAGTGGGGAATATTACAGTAAAGTAATGCTAATTTAAATAATGTACTGTCTTATGAGTAGGAAAATATTCTGTTCTAACATATATAATCAACAGACTCATTTTTCTTTATGTATAACCTAGGTACCACTGTTATTTCTATTAATTTCTTCTTTAATCATGTTAAAATTTTAAAATTACAAAAATAAATTTTCATCCGTTGGAGTCTGTTTTCCTACAAGCCAATATTTATAGTTAACAAGAAAAAGAATAGAATTTATTAAATGAGTTGAAGATTATACCCTTGAACATCTGTGTACTTCTGAAATTTTCATTTAACAAAGGCAGTGTTCTCTATGTATGTAGAGAGCAAAATTCTTGAGCTATGATCCTTCATACAGTTTTATGGAGAATTTTGAATTGAATTTGTATAGTTTTTTTTGTTTAGATGGAAAGTAAACCAAAAAATGATCTCACTGCCTAATCCTTTCATATAACAAATGTAAGAAATTTGGATAGCTTGAAATAAGAATACATGTGAGACAATTGTTCATAAAAGAGGTCAGATTTGTAAATTGCTTCTGAGATATGTTTGAAATGGGGCTTTGAATTCATTCTGGAGGCCAATATCCTGGTTTAGCCGATAGACTTATTGTTCAGTTTCTGTAAGTCACTTCTCCATTCTGACATCTGTTAAATATGTATAACTGTGGTTTCCAGTTCAGCTAGTCTAATTCTTAATATATATATACAGAATGCCTGTACAGTTTTAGATGAGTAATGGAAAAGGATTACTTCCCTCCGTCTGAAAATAGAACTCAAACTTTCTCAATCATAGGCATAAATTAATTCAAGGTAAACATACGGTAACACTATAAACTAAGTCTAATCTCTTTGATTCAGGTTTGCCAATATATTAAAAATATATTGTGCTTTTCAGATAGTGTATAATCAAATATTTCTTCAAATATGCAAATCATTTCTCTCAAATTCACTTTTCTTTTAGGAAATACAAACATTATATGAAACCTGCATGTTTAGGAATGGCACTTGTAACTTTGAAAACTTATTGTGTAACTCACAACTTACTATATAAATCACTTTGACATTTTAGATAAATATCATATCCTTTTCCATTTTGTGAAAAGAAAGGGAAAGATAAAAAAAACCCTTTTAGCTGGGGAAAGATAAAAAAATCTGAGTGCGTATTAATAAAGTATAGACACAAAGTGAAAAAAAAATGAAGCGTTCATGTTTTTTTTTCACTTTGATTTCATCACTATGGAAATGACCTTGCAATTTAGACTGCGTAAAACTTTAAACAACCATGGCTGCTTCTGCTTACATATTCATCTTAATCTTATAACTCCACTGGTGTCACATATTTAATTCATGCATTTAATGCAGATGTTATGCAGCGTAGTGTCTTGAATGAGTTCACTGGATTTATTTTTCTACAAAGTCTTAGACGGGATTAATGCAATAACCTTTTATCTTTAAATTTGAATATAGCTATGACAGATCTGTATTTCCAAAATATTTGTGAGACGCTCACTTTAAATAGTGGTTATTAAAGCAAATTTAAGAAATGTTCCTTTCATCAGCTTCAACACAGATCATAGTACAGGAGATCAGGAAGGTTAAAAGAAGAAATGCCACAAAGTCTCTTCAGTGGATTCAAAATAACATTTTATTTATCTTTACTCTGTTCCTGTGGAGGGACTTAAAAAAAAAATAGAGGAAAACAAATTGTAATAATTTCTAATTTCCTTCCTGGAGAGTCCGTATCTTCCCTGGAAATATTAATGTTTCCTAACAAGGGGCAACCTGTGAAAATATTCTTCACAGTGTCTCTTGAAAGACATACAAGATATTTAAGGTGAATTATCTATTTTGTTGGATTTTTCCTTTTGTTGGTTTGACTGTACACATATAGATATGTACCTTCTTTTTCATTAAGACTCCTTTTTACATACCACAACATGACGAAGTACTAAAGAATTAATTGACTCATTCTTTCCTCCACTGGCGGAAGAAGATTTCATACAAAACAAAGACCTTCCATTTAGGAAAATAGTACAAAATTTGGGTATGACTAGAAATCCGAGAATTTTGTAAAAAAAGAGTATAATATTCATTTACTTTGGGAAGCTAATGTCAGTGGTGTTCAGTTGCTCTGTTATTAACAATATATTGCTGTCATAGGAGTGTTTTTAAGAAGAGAATTAAGAAATTTAAAAAGCAGATTAATAGCTCATCATTAATAACTACTACTCACAGACTTCTACTGCAAATCTCATTTTAAGACTTACATTTATCTGTTTTGAGAGCAGAGTAAACTCAGTGAACCATTCACAGAACATAAACTATCAGAAAAATAACTATAGGAAGAGTGAATAATGCATTAAAACTTCAGTAAAACTTTAGTGAAATAACAGACTTAAGGACCTTAAAATCAAAGAATCACAGGGTAGTTGAGGGTGGGAGGGACCTCTGGAGATTATGTATTCCAATATCCTTCCTCAAAACAGGGTTAGCTAGAGCAGCTTGTTTAGTATTGTGTTGATCTGGTCTTCAACATTTCCAAAAATAAAGACTCCACCACTTCCTTGGGCAACTTATTCCAGGGTTTGATCACACTCGTACTAAAAAAGTGGATTTATTTCATATTTCATTTTGTGTCTAATACCTGTTGTTCTTTCACTAAGCACTACTGAGAGGACTCTGGCTTTCTAATTTTTAGTCCCCCATCAAGCTTTTATATACATGGATAAAATTGCCCCAGAGCCTTATCTCCTTCAGCTCTCTCAGCCACTCCCTATATGACAGGTGTTCCACGCAGAGACCTTCATGGCCTTTCACTGGACTCACTTCAATGCATCCATGTATTTCTTGTACTCAGAGCCCAAACTGGATGTACCATCCCAGATGTTTCTTACCAGGACTGAGCTGAGGGAAAGGATCATCTTCCCCAACCTGCTGGCAACCTATTGTAGCCTAACAGGCAGCAGCTGATCTTTGCCACAGGAGTGGCACGTTGTGGTCAACTTGTTTTCCACCTAAAGCCCTGGTCCTTTCCTGCAGAGCAACTTCCCAGCCAGGCTTCCTCAGCCTGCACCTGTTAGTGGGATCATTACTCTTGAGATGCAGCATTTCATAATTCTTTTTGTTGAACTCCATGATTTTCCTACCAGTCCATTTCTTCAAGTTGCTGGGTCTTGAACTGTAGGACTGGACTATCAGCCACTTCTAATGAAGCAGTTCAATTTGCTGAGTTTGACTTTTGATAGATAGATAGATATTTCTTAGGGTAAATGAAGGGTGAGAAAGCAAATGTTAAGCCAATGAAAACATCTATGATTTGGAATCACTCCCCAGTTCCTTTGAGCATTTTCCAATTGCTTTAAAAGACAATTTTGCAAAAGGCAAAAAAAGATAGATAGATAGATAGATAGATAGATAGATAGATAGATAGATAGATAGATAGATATTACTGGTTCTCACAGATGTTTAAGGTCCCAGTCAAAAATGCATGCATCACTTGATGTTTCATATTCATGTGATTATGCCACAGTGTTAAATCTGTAAGGAGCGCTGATGCTAACACTTTGCCTTCTGCAGGCCTGTCTCAGTATGAATATGATCCAGTATGAGTGTGGAGTTCAATATGTTTTAGAAGAAGGCAGATCTTGCATCATCTGACTAACTTAGGTAACTGGGTATTTTAGATGGTCACATGGAAGTGCTGTGTTTTCTGGAACATTTTAGTGTTACTTCAGAATTGCTTATTTGCATGAGTTGTTGTTAGCTTTCTGAAATAAATATTAAGTCTCACCAGAAATAATGGGAATTTATGCTAGGATATTAGGGAGCACTTTCAATCTCCCATTTCTGCCTGCATACTATGGCTAACACTCAAACTACATTTTCCCATCAGTGTTCTGGTTTACATGAGAATTAAATCCATACATGGAGCAATAGAAATTTCTAAAGATCAGTCCTCCAAATATAGAAGTGATGGTGAATACAAGGAGTGCTCATAGTTTCCCTCACAGATTCAGATCTTTGTTTTCTTTCTGGCTGATAGTATTTGTTACTTTATTTTTTGTTATTATAAGAACTCAGTTATGTGGGCTCAGTAAATTTAATTGTAAACCCTGGCTCACATTTCTCATTGTCTTCCACCTGAGCATATAGTCTGGTACGAGATAAGAAATAGAGAGCATATCTAGAAATCTTTCAGATAAAGACTGACATCCACATTTCAGGCATCAGATAAAGGATGTTTCTAACTGATGCTTGTAAAGAAGTTCTTGAGGCTGCTCTGCAATTACTGGAGACCTCTACTATGCAGTCTCCCTTTATAAATCTTAATCTAAACTTACTATCAGTATTTACAATTACGAAATTTTCTCAAACTCTAATGCATACTTGCCAAATGCTTTGTTTCTGTATATGTAACCAATATTGTCAGGGATCACCATAAAAGGATACCCTCAGGTGAAAAGTGACGATAGAAAAGAAGTTAGCAGAGAGACTGAGGAGACTGTTCTAATATATGATTTAAAAGCTTGAATATAATTCTGAAAAATTCTTGTGGTAGCAGATAACCTGCTTGGAGTCTTCCATGCCATGAGGTAAAAAATCCAATTCTGGGCTTACAAAAATGATTCAAAAGTGTGTTCAGTCTCTGACAGAAGTGTCTGTTAATATAGAAAGCATAAGAAATATTTGCAAAAGCAACAAGGGCCTTTGTTAATTTGCACACTACAGATTTAGTCTTCATAATTAGATGAACTTCGCATTGCAGATGGCGTCTTTCTCTAACGCATTACACTGGAAAAAAGACATTTGTGTGTGACAAATATTAGGACTAAAACAAAACAAGGTAAGCCAGTACTGCAACCTCTTTTCCCCAACTGAGTATAGAAGAGGGAGGAAAAGAATGAAACCTGTTGAAATGAAGAACTGCAAATGATTTTGGAACAGTGCATGCAGGAACTGTAGGCCTATATGCAATAATTAGTATGAAATATTTATATGAAATACAACTTTCAGGGAAGAAAGTACATACTGCAGTTTTATTCTCATTATTTCTAAATTCAGGTAATAGAAAACATAAATTTGAAGTATGGAATTGTAAGCAAAGAAACAATATTTAGCAGATACGACACACTGACTTGAGTTTTAACAGATTATAGACATTTTACTGGTAGGAAATTAAAAATATTGCAAAATGTTATGACTTTAAACATATTAAATCCAGAGTATTCATGATGTAATATTTAAGAATAATATTGAAGAAACCTGTTACGATATTATCAGACTGGTATTTGAAAGGTTGAAAAGTCAAATTCAAGTTCCTCTTTGATTCTGGCAAATTATGGTATATCATATTTGATAGACTCTTCTGCTAAGAACTCTTGTCAGAGTCTCATAATTAGATTATTTTAATAAGGAACTTCAGTAAAAAAAAAAAAAAGTAAAAGATCATATAACTGAATGTATTTATAACCACAAGATAAGCAAATTGTATTTAAAGCCGTAAGGCAGCAATATTCGATAGACAGGATGCCATGGTTTAACCCCAGTTAGGGACTAAGGACCTCGCAGAAAACTGTGTTGTTTGTTTGCTAGTTGGTCAGCAAAAGCATCTAACTTTTGTTTAGTATCCTCCATTCAAGTATCATGGCTACACTGGAGACAAGCAGCAGTCAGAGAAGTCAGGGCAGTGCCTGACTGCAGGCAAAGGAGCATTTAAACTTGGATGGGTAAAAGCTACACCAGGGCAACTTTGCCAGTCACCTCTCTTTTGATGTGCTCATGCAGAGTTACCATTGAGGGTATTTCTCAAGCATAGAATCCTGGTTTCAATGAACGGGAAATAGGTTCATGTACACTGTGGACAGCTATTAATCTGCTGAGGCTTGACAAAAAATATACAGTAGCAAGGGGTAGCTTACATTCCACTGGTACATATTCCTAGTCTATGTTTTTGTCACCCGGGAAGCCTGTGATAAACAACATTTCTTGCACAATGGAACTGGCATGGTAATGCATTAATTTTTCCTTCTCTTGATTGCATTCCAACAAGCCCAGTAAAACTTCAGAAGGTCAGGGATAGGTTTTACAAAAAATTAAGGGCCTGCTTTTTTTGTGATGCCTAAACATATGTGAAAGGAAGCTATTCCCTCTGAAACCATATGACTATAGTAATGTCTTACAACACAGTGTTCAGGAGAAGGCATTTCTGTGCTGGCTGCTTCTCACATTCTCTTCTACAAATTCATCCTCTTCTTCTTCCTTTCTACAGCAAATCTAGACATCTGGAACTTTAAAACCAATTTACTTAGGTAAACAAAAGTGCCTTTTTTTCAGGGGTTGGGCAATTATTTATCTGTTCAATACCAGCCAATATTGCCACAAGATTATTCTTTGAAGATTACATTGTTCTGAGTAGTACCCTTAATAATTTTGTATGGTAGAGATGATATTAGTGAATAGAGTAAGAGGAGTCATAGTTGTCATGTTAAAATTTCTTTTTTCTCATTTCCTTTCCCCCACAAGTTAGAACCAACGCCTCTGTTTCAAGAAGACTTGGTGTCAGCTATCTACTTCATAGGTGTCAGGAGTGGCACGTAGGTACAATATAAACAGCAAACAGGGCTGTGTACTAGAAGTTAAAACTTTCCAGTAAGCAAAATAATGGTGAGAAAATCAGAGTAAATAATAATCTTGCTTTTCAGAGCTATAATATAGCCCACAAACAAAGAAACATCTATTTTAATTTTTGTCACTATGTAACATATATATTTTTGCATAAATTATTACCTGAGTATTTCATTAATTTCCTACATAAATCAGTTACAAGTGACTACAAAATGGCTACCTCTGTCTAGCGTGCAAATCTTTTCACAGGAATCTAAACTAAGGTGAAAAGAAGAAAAACAATTAGTCCAGCATAATGGAAAGGATAAACACTGGGACACAAAGGCTGTCTGAAGTTACAAAACTGCAGCAGACAGGGCTTCTGTGTCAACATAGCCAAGAGGTTTAAAAAGATATTTCACTCAGTTGGTATTATTTAGATAGCAAGCAGTTAGCATATATTTTTATATAGTTATATATTATATATATTTTTTTATATACAGTAATATTTTTAATGCAGTTAGCATATGTATTTTGTTAGGCAATTACCTCAATCCATAGAGGACCAAACTAATCTTCTGGGTTCTATGTGGGAATAAAAAACAAATTCACAGTACTTAGAGCTGATACTGAATAGACCTTTATCAAATTATTTCCTCCTCTATTTATGTTTAGCCTTCAGACAGATGTGTGGTAAACTGCACCCCCACTTTTACAACAGATGAAATAATATCTTGTCAGACATCTCAGATGGAGAGAAAATTGTCAAGTCCACATGCACTTGGTGAAAATTATGAGAGAGTTGAGGGTGGTAAAGTGAGAAAGAAGTTAAGCTTGTGAGGTTGGCATGTGGCAGAAAAAACCATTGGCTTCACAAACGGAAAATAAGGTAAGAAAAATATATTCTCCACTTCTGGTTCTTCACAGTGAATGTACATTTTCTTTCAGATTAAGATTGTCTCAAAAGAAGCCTGTGCTATTAATTCAGGCTGGGATTTTGCAGAGTCTGTGTTGGCTTATCTGTGCTTCCATTAGGAGTAGTTCTTCAACTCCATCAGCCCTAGCTCATTCTTAACTGCTTTTGAAAGTCTCCTGGCAGGTTACCATAAGGATTTCCTACAATTGAACCAAATCTGAAGGTTTTGGAGTAGAATATTCAACTTCTTGTAATAGCCCTCCACTGAGTCCACTTGTCAATATGCTAGTAGTATTACCTGAAGACATAACAGTACTGGAAAAAAGAAATACATTATGCACCAATACCATGGTTTTTGAGATGTAATCTAAAAGAAGTACACATGGTTTTGTGGTGGTGATCTGGTTGTTGGAAAGGTGGGTTTGGGTTTTTTATTGTTGTTTTGGCTTGGGGGTTTGATGTCTTGGGGATTTTTTTTGGAATTTTTTTTTTCTTTAGTGGAAGATTCAGCCATCCAACACACCCACAGCAAAAAGGGACTAAAAAGGGTAGACATTCAGGCAAATAAATTGTTTTGTGAATGCAGTTTCAATCTCCTCTGACCAACAGAAGAATGTCTGACCTACAGAACAGAGTCTTACATCCCAGAAAGAAATCCTAGTTTTCAATGTGTTGAAAGCAGTCAGCAGACAAGGAAGAGGAAAGCTTGGGAAGGTGTTCACTTGTACTCTGTATACTTAGAAGATTTTTATTTTTTATTATTACTGTTCTGATAGGAAATGCATATCTGTTCCAGGAAAGACCTGAGGTATATCCAGTTAGGTGTCCTCACCACTGATGTCTCCACTGTCAATATGGTTCTTTCATTTTGGGCTACAAAGTGGCTTTCAGTGAAGATGTCTCATGACCTTCTGGCTACACTACTCTTGGATGATTCCACTGTGTACCTAGAGAGCAGAAGGCAGGCAACATCCCTGAAACAGCAGTATTTGCCTTCATAAGATTGTTCCTCAAAGTCTAGGCAGACTGAGCTCCAAGAGAATGGAGACACTCATATTTCCCTGTATTCCCTGTACTCATAAGCATATGGAATTTGTGCCTAGAGAAATACTTAACCTGTTGTTAAGTTAGCAACCTAACAGCCTAGGTTATTAACCAAGTCCTAAGCACTTGAAATTTTGGTGACAGGCATCTAAGCCAGACAGATCTCTTTCTACCCAAAGAACTCACCACGTTAATTTTCCAAACACAGAATTCCTCTCCAAACTGTGAAAGAGATGGCACAGCTGGAGAAAGCATCTTCATGGATTTAAACAACTGTTCCTTAATAGCTACCTTTGATTTATTATACAGTCCATTTCTAAAATATTTATACTATCTATTTTGCCATTAACATGGAAGGTGTAATGAAAGTGATCCTAGTAATTAACAGTTTAAATATCTTTAAACTGTTTTAAGCAACTGTTTCAGAATGAAGAAATAATTGCCAACTAGGTGCTTGCTTAAAAGTTGTGTTAAATACCATGTAGACAAAACTCCAGAAAATGTTTCAAGCAAAAGCTAAAGTTGAAGAATTAACCCTCCTGAAACATTTTTTCACAGGGTAGAAAAACTACATAAGCCATGTAATTCTATGAATAAGTTTTCTCCTGTGTATTTTTCCTCAGGTTGCACAGCTACATGAAATTTTAGTAATGAATGTAGTGTTTATAAGTTGTGTTGATCTGATGCAACTTGAGGCTAAGCCCAGCATTTTTTCACGGAGAAGACTGTGCCCATGCTCAAAAATTCACTTCAGCCTGTATAGCTCATTACTCTCCTTATTAAATTCTGTTCTGAAAATAATTAATGATCTCTCACTTCTAATTTCTGTTCAAAAACTTCCATCTCACTAAAACATCTTTGAGTGAGAAGGCATTGTGTCTCAATAACATAAACTCTTTTGGAGAATTCTTTTCTCATATGATAGCTACACCAGAAAATATCCCAGTTAGGGATGCCTTTAGGCCAGTGTGATTCTACATCTGTATGTTTCCTGAGAAGAGTAAAACCTAGTCTTTGTCATATGTCATGTGTTTCAAATCAACCGAAAACATTATTAGAAAAAGTCTTACTTGCACATTCAATCCAAGGATACAAGTCCAATATACCAACTGAGAAAATGTCTGCAACCCTGAGTCTTGTACTTTTGTATGCAGTAGTGCCTTCTTCTTGTGCTGTTCTAGAGAATAAATTAATTTGATTAGTCCTTTTGTAATTTCTTTCCTTGTAGCTCTTAAGCCATGAGAGAAAAATTATTACCTCTCTGGCTAATACCTAGGAATATAAAAACAATAGCCATTTATGTATTTGGAGCATCACAAAAGAGAACTGAACAAGTTTATTGTCATGTTTAAGTTGAGTCTGACATATTTAGGTCCAAAGTTTGTGAAGATAATAATACCATATAGTTAATAAGCATATAATTTTGTTGATTCCTGGGATAGGTACAAATTGTATGCCTCTGCACCGATGTATTTGCTCTAGTTCCACTAACAATGCATGATGAGTTTTCTTGACTAACCTGCATGGCTCTGTCAATGCTCTTATGCCTAAAATGTAGATGATAGTGGATAAAAGCAATGCACTCGAATAAAATGTCAATAGTCACTGGAGAGAAGAAGATGCCTTTGAAAATATATAGCAAAAATGTTGTGCCTGTATGGTTGAACACTTAGGCAGAAAGACTGTCTCAGTAAAGGTCTTCAAAGGCCTCTGTCTCATCTGGTTATCCAGGGAATTAAAGATGATCTTTTCAATTATATCCTAAAATTTATCCATAAGTTACATGCCTAAGTTAAAGCTCCTAAAGTTTAAAATCTGAACATAAATAGGGTGTGCTCAATTAACCTCTTTACTATAAACTGAAATCATTAGATGAGAAACAGAAGAACACATTTTCTTCTTTCTGGTATTATTTTTGCCATAGTAAGCCTCCTCCTGCTTGCTTTGCATCTTATTTTTGTACTGAGAATATGTTTTATCAGTATTCAGCATAGCTCTTCAAGTTACTTTACTTTTGGCATATAGTACAGAGCTTGTACCTACTATTCCCACTTGTGTTATAGTTGAAGTAGAAGCACACTGCATCTTAGCTCCAACTGTCACGGATATGCTACTGTTCATTGCCTCGGCTACAGGGTAAGGATATTTTTGTAAGTAGCCCTCAGTTTGATACAGCTACTGGGACTTAAAATGACTTCTTCCAATTATCTCCTATAAAGAATATTTGACTGGAGACAATTTGTCAAGTGCAATTCAGGCTCTTTTAGTGGTGAAGTCCTTTCTTCTTATTTTTAAAGTATTAGCTGACAGAAAGTAATACATATACTTCCAAAAAATAAACAGCATTGCCAAGGCACTCAGCAGCAATACTCTAAATAATTGTGTTCATTTGATTTCTCTGGTTTTTTATACATGCACATCTCAAAAAGTTTAAAAGAATTTCATATAGCTTAAAACTTTCAAATAAATTTCATACTGCTATGCCTTTCATAGACCAATGTAGAAGAGATTTGTGATTTACTTCTGCTTGGATTTGTGATTTACTTCTGCTTGAATTATTCCTAATAAGTAGGAATAATTAACCTTAAAGCAGGACTTTTTTGTATCCTATAACACATGCCTTCAAGAACTCAATTTTTTAAGCTTTTCTCTCTCACAGAGACAGGCACAGCTCCAGTGGACAAGCATGTATCCTGGAATCGAGTAAAAAGTTACTGAATAGTCTGAAAAAAACACAAAATTATGGCTTAAAGATAAATCTAACTCTTCTCATTTAATTTTAGAGCCCTGAAGTAGTTTTTGAGCAAGACAAAACAAGCAGGCCTAGAGGCATGTACTTAACTTCTCCTCACCAGTGTCAGGTCTAGAAGGTCATTGTTCAACTATCGTAGACAAGAGCAATTATCTTGTCAGCTCACTCTCCTGCCACTGATCCAATGACTAGTAGTAGATGGTAAAGATTCAGGCACAAGAAGTGATTAAAACCAGCCTGATCATAGTAGTAAATTTTCCCAGTTCAGTTGATGGTCCATTTATTCCCTGATATATAAGTTAAATATATCAGATATATATATAAGCCATATAATTTTATAGTAAAATATTTAAAGGCATTTCTGATTTCTTTTTATACACAGTCTATTATTTTCTCTGTATTGACTGTTTCTCCTTTTATTTGCTAGAGCTTTAAAATAAGTATTTCTTGTTCTTAGCTTCCTTTTTGTCTGGGGACCAGACTCTTGTCTCCAGCCACATTGTCACCAGTTGATCTCTGAATCTCTTCTGTAGTGAGTGAATGAGTGCCTACATTTTGGCCCAAGTCTGGTTTCCAAACAGGCTGCAAGTATAGTCCATGCAATGTACACTGTTACAATCTCTGAGATTACAAAAGTATGGACCCCAGTTGCAGTGCTCACAGACAGAAGAAATCTTAATTTTTCAAAGGGAAGACTGAGTCCTTCTCGTTGACCTCTCTCTAGTGCCCTGAGTTTCCCACTCCTGTGTCTGTACTTCCTTCTTGAGAAGAAACAGGAGGAAAACAGCTGTAGAGCTTAATGATGGGATAAGTCTTATCCACAGATAAAACGGCTGTGTCCAGGAGACTTTTTCATCATTATACTCTACTCTGATCAAGTAAATGACTCCTAAGGACAAACTCTGGGGGGAAAAAAGAAAGAACCCAGGTCAGTCTTCCCTTTCTAATATAAATGACAAGATTAATATCAGAAATCAATTCCTAAATAAATACTGGCAAAATGATTGTTTGAAATATAGCATAACCTTTCTCATTTCAGTAATCTACATATTCTGTAATACACACTAAAATTTAGCAATTACTTGTATGTCTCAACAAAGTTTAAATATGACAATCTTTTAGTAAGAGCTCAAATTATTAAACAATCATTTTAATAAAAAAGCATTACAGTCTGTTTCATGTTATGAAATATAAAAAATAGTAGAAATCTAATTGTCAAAATAAAAAAGCACTTATGTTTTCATGAGTTATCCTTTGTATTTCAGATGGTTTTGTTTGTTTGCTAATTAAACAAACTTCAATATTTTACAGTCTTCCAAACACTAATTATCATGACTTGAAAAAAGATATAATTATTGCTAAAATCAGTGTCTTGTTTAACAGACTACAAAATCTAGCATATGCTATTGCTCATGGTGTCATTTGAGTAAGATACTAGGTATATAACAAAATTAGACATCTGATGTAGAAATCTGTATTCTCTCAAGTAGTTATTATTGAGGTGACCCCTTTTTTGGATGCTACCTACAGTTCTCAAATTTGTCAACAGTCCTTAAAGGCCACCTAAGAAATAAACAGGGCACATGACAGAAAGAAAGCATTTTTAAAGTAGTTTTTAATATCACACATTTTCATGCATAGCAGTTCTGTTATTTGGCACTGATAATACATTTTTAATTAGCTACCAGCTCAGTAAATCATTCTTTTTTCACAACCTTGCAGTGATCTGACTTCTTCCAGACCACTCATTTAAAACAAGAGAAGACTTCATAGACTCACAGAATGATTTGGGTTGGAAAGGACCTTAAAGATCATCTAGTTTCAAACCCTCTGCCATGGACAGGGACTCTTCTCACTAGACCAGGTTGTTCAGGGTTCCATCCAACTTGGCCTTGAACACTGCAAAGAATAGGGCTTCTCCACAGCTTCTCTGGGCAGCCTGTTCCAATGTCACACCACCCTACCAGTAAATATTTTTTTCTAATATCTAATCTAAACCTGCTCTCTTTCCATTTGAAGCCATTCCCTCTTGGCCTGTCACTACATGCTGTGATAGATACCTTCGCCCTTGGATACAGATAAGCACTTGTCTTGAAAAAGAAGGCACTGGCTTTCAGAACAGCTACAATACTGGGCTTTCTCTTTCAATTCAGAAGGACAAACCAACATCAAGTCAGGCTAGATTTTCTATGGTAAGTTAAAACTGCTGCAGTGAGAAGAGTACAGAACAGTTAAAGCACCAGACGCTGGTATTTCCTTATAACCTCCACAGATATTTTCCTTAAGGATTTCTTAAAACAGAGGTTTTAAATTCCTGTTTAATATAATTTTCTGTATTTTATTTTCTTGTGTTTTTCTCTTGTATTTTTTCTACTGTTTTACACAGGAAATGTTTCATTATTTCATTTTGCCGCTGATTTCAGGTTTTTTTCATTTCCTGGTACCCTTGTTTCTTAGGAGGCATTCTTCTTCAGTTCCAGCAGCTTAAGATGTTTTATTCTGCTTTATCTTTGAAATAGATGAAGAAAAATTGTAGTTGAAAATACTTGTAATTGTAACTGAAAACACTGTGGCCAGTCCTTTAATGGAATATCTATTATTTAGCTGAAATACATTACTGGAATGATACAGTTCCCAGCTTTGGCCCCCAGTAGAAGAACACTATTAATAAAGTTGAGTGCATTCAGCACAAAGCAACCACAATGGTCAGGGTCTGGAGTACTTCCCCTGGAAAAGAGTGCAGGAGAGCCAGTCTTCATCAGTGGGGAGAGAAGCCACCTTTGGGCAGATGTTAACAGCAGCCCTGGTAAGTCTGAAGAGATTATAAAGCATATGGAACCAGGCCCTTCACAGTGGTGCACTGTAAGAGAAAATTATATAGGCTGAAACAAGAGCACCCACACAGGTACAGGAGAAACCTTTTCATCATGAGGACAGCAAATCATTGGAAGACGTGTTCCAGGAAGTTGTCAAGATTTGACTGGATACAAATCTGAGAAACTGTATCTAACCCTGCTCTGGACTGGAGGTTGGACTAGAGACCTGCATTACAACTTGTATTCTTCTCTGAATGGCAATGAAGTATGCAGCCTTCCCTAATTTGAAGGAAGGTAGAATTTGTCTTGATTTAAATAAAGGGAGTTTTGTACTGTGATGTTTTCACGTGGGGAAGTTTAAACCATATTTGTTTTAAGAGCACTGCCAGGCCAGGAGGAAAAAAACAACAACATTTAGACATATTTAGCAATAATACTTGAAACCCGGCTGGCTAATATTTGCCATCATTTTGAGGAGGAGAGAAACTGGTAGTTAATAGTCCAAGACAAAAAAAAAAAATAGAGAGAACTCTATTATATGACTGTAATGTCAGGATCTTCTTTTACATCTGTTATTAAAATATGTTCTACTGTAAAAACTAGAAGTTGCTAATGCCTGACTCAGTTTAGGTCAACAGAGACATTTAGTTTTGTTTGTTTTGTATCCTCCTCTGATATTTACTATTTATCTACTACTCAGATAAGGCTAAGATCTTGAGAAGGGTTAGGAAAAGATCAGTAAGTTGAATGTTCTCTAGGATACAATAATTATGTCACTTATGGCCACTATTATTAAGTTTGCATATACCATGTGTTTAAGAAAAGCAATGCCAAGAGACTGGCCAATCTGGTTAGGAAACCTTTAACACGAGGGTGATGGGGTGAGGGAGCTGACAACTCACAAACAAGTGAAGAAATAGTGAAACAGGTTTTCAAGCAAGGGAAGAAAGGTGATGCAGGCATGAAATGCCTTATAGACAAGAAAACAGGGAAGGATTCCCACTCCAAGCCTATGCACACAAATGAAGAGGTGCTAAGAGAACAGCAAAGGGGAAGCTCTTAGTATTTTCCTGAAAAATCAGCATTACTCACTGCTTCTCTGATGTGCCTGTACAGTAATGCACAGAGAATGGGATACACAGGGAGGAACTAGAGGTCCACATAAAGGTTCAGGGCAGATATAGTTAGGATGACAGAGATGTGTTGGGATAGCTCACACACCTGGAGTACTGCAGTGGAGGGTTACAGGCTGGATTTGGATATGGATATAGGGTAGGTGCTCTGTTGGATATGATATTTGCATACAAAAATGATCTTTTGAAGAATGTAAAGGTTTGAAGGCAGCTTTGGCTGCTGTGATTATGAGAGGGTGGAATCCAGGATCCTGGGAGAAAGGAACAAGGCAAACGGTAGAATCACAATTCTGGACAACAAGGCAGCAGACTTTGACCTGGTCAAGGTTCTTCTTGCAGGAAACCATGGGAGATCTTCCTGGAGACAGGAGGGATCACCTCATCCTTTTCAATATCACATTATTCAAGCTCAAGAATGGCCCATCCCTATGAGCAGAAAATAAAGCCAAGGAGACAGGTGGCCTGCAGATGAACAAGGATGTCCTGACAAAACTTAGGTTTGAGAAGGACAAGAAAGTGACTGGAAGTTGAGCAACAGCATAGACTTTCTAAAAGCAAAATACTGCCTTACCAAGCTGATAGCCTTTTCTAATGAAATGACTGACTTGGTGGATAAGGAGATATTTATCTTGACTTTAGCAAGGCTTTCATCACTGTCTACTCTAATATCCCCATTGACAAACTGATAAAATACAGGCTAGACAAGTGGACAGTGAGGCAAATTGAAAACTGGCTGCACTGCTGGGCTTAAAGGATTGTAGTTATCAGCATGAACTTCATCTGGAAACCAGTCACCATTGGTGTACCCTAGGGGCAAGTACTGTTTAATGTCTTCATCAATGATCAGGATAAAGGGACAATTTACACTCAGGAGCTTTGCAAATAAAACTGGAAGGAGGGGCAGATAGACTAGATGGATGTGGCATCCAGAAGAACCTCAACAGGCTGGAGAAATGGAAAAACAGGAACCTCATAAAGCTCGAGAAAATTGGAATTTTGAGTTCTTAAAGATAGCTTCCTTTTCTCTCTGTAGAAATTAAATTGCTTTTCTTAAATCTCAAAAATGTACTTGAATGAACAGCCTGTAGGTTATACATTAAAAAGCTGCGTAAGTATGTTTCTTTCTTATGTAAACAAGATGCATGAATCTCCTGTACTTGGGAGGAATAACCCCATGCACCAATTCATATTTGGGTTTCCAGAGGCTGGAAAGTAGCTCGGTGGAGAGAGCCTAGGAGTCCTGGTGGACAATGAGATGGCCACAAGCCAGCAGTGCATCCTTGTGGCAAAGAAGACCGTCAGAAATCACTGATTGGAGTGAAAACAGTTGACAATTTTAGTTACAAACAATGAATGCATGTAACACTTCTAACTAGCTGTTAAAGATCTATGTTAAAACTATTAAACGGAGTAATTTCATAATGATCACTAAGGCATATCCATTTCACGGAGGCATTTAAAAATATCAAATAAAAGTTTTAATAAAATTGAAAAAAAATCAGAACACAGCATCTTTTTGTAAAACTCAATATATGCAAAACCAATAATACTTCAAGAAGAAAAAGACTATAAGTATCTACAGATAATCTAATCTTCATCTTTAAATCCTGCTAAATTAATATTTTCTAAAATTTGTTACCATGGTGGCATTCTAATAATTGTCAATTATTTATCTAATCTGTTGTATTCATGGACTTGTCACCTTTTCTCCAGAATTATCATCAGCTAAAAACGGTTCCTATTGTCTAGGGAAAGTCTGCTAACTCCCACAGCAACTTTTGTGAGTCTGTGTACTCTTCTGTGTTATTTTCCTATACCAATCCTGTTGTCCTTGCTGGAAAGCTGCTCTTTTGTTCATGTGAGATGATGGAAGGTCATAAAATATTGGAAATTGCTAATTACTAATAGGTGGATTCTACATGTTCTTGTATTGCACTACAAACCAGCCCCTATTAATGTTTCTCTGGGGGGTTTTTGTGGGTGAGAGAATAAGATATAAAGTAGACACTTATGATAGCCATTGAATTTGTCCATAATTCTGTAAATTAAAAGGGATGCACTAATGCATACATTTCATAACTTTTGAGCATCTCTAATAAATCAGGAAAATTACATTTACTATCCCTATGCTGATGTTTTGTGGAAGACAAAACATGGAATTTAGGAAATTTATTTGAAAAGACTAGAAATAGAGACTGGGAGGAAACAAAATTAAAGAGAAAGCAAATACATTATTTAAATATTTAGGTTTAAAATCCAAATTTAATGTCCAAAGAAGCGCAAGTGCAGCCAGAGAAGGGCAAAAAAACTGGTGAAGGATCTGGAGAACAAGACTTATGGGGGGCAGCTGAGGGAGCTGGGGCTGTTTAACCTGGAGAAAAGGAGGCTCAAGGGTGATCTTATTGCTCTCTACAACTGCCTGGAAGAAGGTTGTTGTGAGGTGGGGGTTGGTTAGCTCTTCCAAGTAAGAAGTGACAGGACAAGAGGAGATGGCCTAAAGTTGAACAAAGATTTAAATTGGATATTAGGAAAGAATTTCTTCGTTATAAGGGTTGTCAAACACTGAAACAGGCTGCCCAAGTGATTGATTCAACACCCATGGAGATGTTTAAAAGATATGTAGATGTGGCACTGGACATGGTTTCGTGCTGGACTAGACAGTGCTGGGTTAATAGTTGAACTCAACAGTCTTTTCCAACCTAAATGATTCCATGGTTCTAAAATTTATATTAAATATTAAAAAATAAAGTCATTGATGTGTCATGTACTTTTCAATGTTGCATTCTGTTCTTGGTACCCAAAGATCCAATAGTTCTCCTTAATGTAAATGACAAGAAACACTAAGGTAATTCTGACAAATCAAAGAGTTTATTCCAAAAGTTGTACTGCTGTTTAAGAATAGACCACACCTGCTCCTTTTTTTTTTCAAGTTTTCTTATTCGAGCTCTTATTTCAGATCAGAGACTGAGTTACTGTTAGAATGGAGACTAAGCATTTTGCTTCTTACCTGAGTTGTCTTCCACTATATTGTGTTCTTGGTGCAATAGGAAGTACTTAATTTCCATGACTATTCATTTGTCATGTTCTTCTGAAGAAATGAGTGAAATCTCCAGCTCTTGTCTTGTAACGCTTGTTCTAAGTGTTCAATTATGCAGATTTTAACTGATAATATTGCATAAAATTGTTTTAGCAGTCTGAAGCGTTAGAACCCCTGGTTGCCTTTTTAAGTTGAGGTATTTGTTTCTAAAAATACTTTACAAAAGAGGATGGAGGTTAGATAATTATCTCTGGGCCATTTTTGCCAAACCAACTACCCACAGATTATGATGAGACCTGCAATTTGTGTTTTCTTTGAACTGTTGAGTGTGTTACCTATTTTATATTGTGGGTATAAAAATTGTATTAGCCACATTTTAAACAAACATACACTAATGATTATTTTATAAAGTTTGATAAACAATGAATGTATCTCCTAAGTATGTTACTATTATGAGCAATGTGTTCTAATATATAAGAATAGAGAGGTTAAAATATCCTTTCCACTTATTTAACAGCTTAGTTGTATACTAAATAACATATTCACTATTTGTTAGTGGTTTATTATTATTTTTATATAACAATTTGCTTATTTAAGTTGAAGAAGGAGCACAGACCATAATTCTTCTGCATGCATAATGATATTCAATTATTTTTCTTTTAGAAATACATTTTTTCTGAACTTGCTTTCTATGAAAAACAGAAGCACCCACCACCCATCATCAAAACCTTTCCATTTAGTGCTTTCACTGCTCAGAACTAGATGGAACATTTAAAATTTTAGCATACATATTTATTGAAAGATTAATAATTTTCACATTCTATCTATTGAATTTTAGCTGCATTAAGACTCCTGAGAGTCCTATCAGTGTTGCTTTTGAACTTTGTTTTTCCTATAGCTGTAACAAATTTGATGCAAATCTTGTTCTTCAGTGAAGATTTTTGCAGAAATTAAATACCTTTAAATGCATTTTAATTTTTAAATTAATACTTTGGGGTACTTGAAAAATCTGTTTCTTGTGAAAAGTCAAACACACATGCAATGAAGATAGAAAAAGAAATTCAATTATTACCTCAGAATTTATGATTTTCCGAAGGCGACCATGTAAAACATCTCTGATGTAACTGACACTAGATTTAGTTGGAGTACCCAGGAAAGGAAATAAGAGATAATAACTTCAGCACCTGAGTACAAACTAAATATTTTAATTCCTTACAGAAACTTTTATTAAATTCTAAATCAAAACTCCCTAATTATGAACTTTGTAGAGACTGAAAAAGACAATGACAGAATCTGTGTCAGGTCCAGACTAGTTACTCCTAGCTGCTTTCATTCCAGTTGGAGAAAATAACATCCTGACTGGCTAACTGATTGACTGAATTTGCCTGTGTTTGAGAGCCTTTATTTATTATTCTGAATCCAGATCTGACTTTCTTTGTTGTTTCTTCATTATTGTAAGGATGAAAAAGCAAAATAAGTTTCTTAAATCTTGAATGTCTAATTTTTGAAAGAAAAGTGAGTTAAAAGCTTATTGAAATAATAAATAAACATTACCAGAAAACAATCATTCTTACACAAAACTTTCAGCGAAAATGTTACTCTGAACTGGATTAAAGAAAAAGCAGTAGTTTAACAAACTGTGAAGATATGTTAAAAACCCCAGACAAACATGGAATTCCTACAGCTTTTTATCCTCCCTTTGTGCTGAAGGCCAAATTCACAAATAGCTAAATCATCTTTTGGAAAGATCCGTGGACACTGACTACTGAGTTTCAAGCAGCAGTCAGTAACTTGGATGCTATATATAAAAACTGAAGAAGGTCATTGTAAGGTACACCCCTGTTACCTACATCACATATCAGTTATATTTTCAGAACTGAGAATTTTCAAATCTCCCCCTTGTTGTTTTCCTGTCTCTGCAGAAATGTTTTAGCTCTCCTGGCTGGGGTACCTCTGCCCCAGCTGCTGCTGGAATACTTATCCATGCACCTCACAGCAGCTGACAAGCAGCTGAGCACAAACACAGCACATGTCACTCAGAGCTCACCTGGTCTGGCAGCTTGTAGATAAGCACTTCTGAATCCTCTGAAAACCTACAGGAAAATGTTGTTTATCTTTTCCATGTGAGTAAAGAATACCTAGAAACGCTTCTTTTTTGATGTAATATTACACATAATTACCAAGCTGTATTATCAGTTTTGCAGCTTGGTGTTTTTTTACCTTGTTCCAATTCTATTTATTTGTTTAAATTAAGAGTTGACTTGTTGTTGAGTTATGGCATAATATTTCACACTTTGTGAATTTAACAACACTCAGGCTCCACTGTTGTACCTACTCATGCACAAGGTGTGAATTATAGCTTCATTACTCACACTCTGTCATCTCTCATTGTTTAAGCATTATGTTGAGGTCAAACAGAAAGATGAATTTGTTTTAAGTTTTGCTCCTGTCAGTTAAAACTCACTTTGAATGTTCCACAGTAATAGCTTGTCATCAAAAGAATAAATTATTTAAGAACAAGCAATTCCTAATATATTTTAGAAGTTCACAACTGTTGGCACAGAAGTCCAAGATCATAGAATCATAGAATAATTTGGGTTGGAAGGGACCTTAAAGACCATCTAGTTCCAATCCCCCTGCCATGGGCAGGGGCACCTTCCTCTAGATCAAAGACTGCATTCATCCTGACTGACTGTGGTCCATTCACTGACATTCCTGCTGCCCAGACAGGTTTTTGTATTTGGCAACCTCTCTGAATGATAACACTAAGAGAATAATCTCATAATTCCCTGAGTGAGGGATGATCATGGACGCTAACTCTCTGTTCTGAAAGAAGCCCAAGTAAGTTGGAGAAAATATTTGAAAGCTTCTTTGTGATTAGATGTTTATATATTGGGAAAGTATTTAAATTGTTACTGATTTTTTCCACAAATACTATGTGGAAATTTTTCCACAAATACTGTATGGTATATTACTATTTTTTTTCTTTGCTGGTGTTGTTTTTCAGCATTGCTGCTCTGAATATGAGAGTTCTGTGCTTGTTTTCTACAATCATTGCAATCTAATTGCCCCTGTAATATATTTTCAAAAACTGATACCACATCCTTGGCTAGAAAGAAGAAATTGTCATCCATTCTGTTGGAATTGTTTTAATACACAACTGAGAAAACTAAAAACTTAATGTAGGAAGAAATTAAAGTCTTTAAAGGGTACATGATTTTAAATACATGATTTTAAAAACTTCATATCAATATCGGAAGAAGGAATGTTTCCAATTGTGCCAAGGACTTAGTGTCTTCACTCTTAAATTAAAATAAAAAGTTTCTAATCATTCAGGAAGTAAACACTGTTAAAATATTGCATAACTTCCTTCATAAATGTATATCACAATAATTTTATGTGCCTTGAAAATATTAAAAATTTCTTTGTTAATGTATATATTTTATTTTGCTTTCTGACTGTTATGAAAATAGATTATGAAAACATTAGTTTCACCTTAAGTTTTACACTATTTTTTAGGAAGGGGTATTTTATTTCACTTTTTTTTTCTTTTTTTGTGGTTTTTTTTAGAAGCTTGATATAACTATGAAATTAGTGACATAATGAAAAGACTATCTTCTTCAGGCGCTCTAGATTTCAAAATCAGGCAACAAGTTGCACAAGAAAAAGTAGTTTTGCATGATTTTTGTTTTCCCTGGGATGCACCTGAACTGATATCATTACATGTTAAAGCATTTAGTTCCACTGTGTGGCTAGATGGCTCGTCTCATGTTTGAAAACAAATCATGCTCATTGGGTCATTGTAACTTTCTCCTGTGTTTGAGATCCTTGCACAGCCATAATTTTTTTAAAGTCCAGAATTTGTGCTCTACTGCTCTCTTTCTTCCATCTCTCAAGATCTTGATTTCCAGTGTTTTGTGGTCACTACTGCCAGGACTGCCACTCTGTCATACCCCAACACCTTCTTCCTTGAACAGTAGCACCCAACAGTACAGATGGAGGAATGATGGGACTTCTTGGATATCAGTAACCTCAATTTTACAGTATAGGGTTTATGTCCAGTGCTTGATCTCCATGTACCTCTTGTTTAAACTGGGTTCAATCTTACCATGTCTTGCTTGCTGTGAGGACACTGAAATGGGAGACAGTATTCCAGTAGCAATTTTGCCTGTGGAATGTAAAGAGACCAAATTGCCTTTTTTTTCCTTTGTCTTATCCACTATATGTATGTCTATACAGAGATTTCCTTAGGCTCCTTCACTGCAGTATTGTGCTAAAAGCTCATGTTGATTAGCTACAATGACCCCTAAATCCTTCTGTGAATCACTAGTTTCCAAGACAAAATGTCGTTACTGATTAATTATCATCCTGCATCTTTCCCTGTGTTTAGTTTCACAGTAATTGAAATACTGGAGCTTCTGTTTAGCTGAAATTGAAGATGAAAGTTTTTTAAGTACCCTAAATCCACCTCTAATTTTATTTGATCTAATTATATAAGTCTCTGCTTTACAGTTACCAAGCCACATTTTCAGCTAGTGTAAATCAAGGTGACTTGCTGTTTACCTCAAGTAATGATCTATTCCACACACTGCAGTTCCTTAAATGAAGCGCAGAGAAGACATTTATATGATATGCATTATTGACTACTTTACACATAATAAATTAAGATTAATATTAAGCATTATATTGCATAAAAAGTGAGCTCACAACCATTTGGGAAAAAACAAGGAATCAGATGTCCTAATTGCATAGAAATTAAAATAATTTTTTGAATCAAAACATTGAGTACTCTGAGAGATGACATTGGCATAAGGCCATTGTTCCTCTGAGGCTTTCCTTTTCTATTTTAGTGAATCCTCCTTCTCCTTACTCCTATAAATAAATATACATGTTTAATAAGCTTTTATCTTTCCTAGAATTTTCCTGTGAGTTTTCCATTTTCAGTCAGAAGGCAGCATAAATGCATTTTCCTCAGTGGGTGGGACAAATTCAACTATGAAACGGTAACCATTTGATGACTGTATGAATACAGTAGTCCTTAAAACTCATTCTTAAAATAAAATGTAAAAAAGTCGTAAAGTTTGAGTTGGAAGGGACTTTAAAGATCATCTAGTTTCAAGGCACCACTGTTAGTGACACCTTCCACAGTTTGTTCAAAGCCCTGTCCAGCCTGGCCCTGCACACTTCTTCTCTGGGTAACCTGTTCCAGTGTTACATTGCCCTCACAGTAATTTCTTCCTTATATCTCGTCTAAATTTACCCTCTCTCAGACTGAAGCCATTTCCTCTTGTCCTATCACTAAAGTCCTCGTACTGAGCCAGTCCCTTGCACTGAGCCAGTCCCTCTCTGGCTTTCCTGTATGGCCGCTTCAGGTACTGGAAGGTGCTGTAAAACCTGCCCAGGGCCTTCTCCAGGCTGAACAGCACTGGCTCTCTCAGCCTGTCTTCATAGGAGAGGTGCTCCAGCCCTCTGATCATGTTCATGTTCCTCCTCTGGACTTCAGCAGATCCAAGTGCTTCTTATGTTGGGGCCACCAGAGCTGGACACGATACTCCAGGTGTGGTCTCATGAGAGATGAGCAGAGGGGGAGAATCAGCTCTTTTTACTTTCCTGTCACATTTCTTTTGATGCACAGAGGGTACAGTTGGCTTTCCGGGCTGTGAGTATACATTGCTGGGTCATGTTGGACTTTTAAGATGACACTCAATCTGGTGAACAAGAGGAAACAGAGAGGCTATTTGAGAACCAAATAGTGGCTGAATGTATTTTTTTGTCTGCTGCAAAATTGAATGAGAGCTTCCTTGTTCCATTACGAAGAGAACAAAAGGAAGCAGGTTGGCAGGAAGTCTTTAGCATAGTCAGAGCACTGCTATATTGCTGAAGGAGTAAGTGTATGAGAGGAGAGGTGGAAGAAATGTTGGCAAAGAAACACATCTTGGTACAGTTCATCCTCTGTGTTCATGGATGGAGTATGCTGTCAGATCCTGAGCCAATACCATATGGAGGATGCAGGTAAGACTTACTATCACAGCCTGGATTTTTTTATTTAAATATATGTGTTTGGAGGCACAGAGAAAGACTAAAGAAATCCTACCTCCTACTGTGTCTTACCCAGTAGCCTCCCATTTTTTTTCTTCTGATGTGCAGCAGCTCAGATTTGATCCTTTATAATATTTATAATATTCATGAGCTAACAAAAGTGTGTCTGATTTTCTGCAGTTCCCCCGATGTCTGACAAATGACATCACCTTTATTGCCCTCTCTCAGAGAATATGCTGTTGTTGACCTAAAGCCTCATGTTTTTTTAAGCCTGATTAAGCTTATATATAAATATATATATA